>JAJAGP010000432.1:0-7500 GCA_025084515.1 Ancistrus triradiatus | reverse complement strand
CCACCCCCCCTTCTCTCTCTCTCTATCTCTATCACTCCGCCTCCCTCTCTCTCTCTGCCCTCTCTTCTCTCTCTCCTGTGTGTCACGGTCGTCTCTTCTGACCTGGGTTCATCTCTCCTGTGTGGTCTCTCCTCTCTCTCTGTGTCTGTCCTCCCCTCTCTTTGTGTCCCCTTCCTCCCTCCCTGGTTGTCTCTCTCTCTCTCTCTACTCTCCTCCTCTCTGGTGGTCTGTCTCTCTCTCTCTGTGTGTTGTCTGGTTCTCTCTCTTGTGTCTCTCTATTCCCTCTCCTTCCTCTCTTCTCTCTTCTCTCTCATCTCTCTCTCTCTCTCTCTCTCAGCTCGCTCTGTGTCGCTCTTTTCCCTGTGTCTCGCTCTCCCTCTCGCTCTGTGTCGGTCTCCTCTGTGTCTCTTTCTCTATTGTGTCTCTCTTGTCTCGCTATACACATCTCATATGTGTCTCTCTCTGTCTCTCTCTCCCTCCCTGGTGTCTCTATCTCTCTGTTTTCTCTCTCTATCTGTGTGTTTACTATATATTGTCTCTCTGTGTCTCTGTGTATATGTGTGTTGGTCTCTATATATATATGTTGTGTATATATATATTATATATATATATATCTTATATATATATATATATATATATATATATGTATGTGTATATATATATGATGTGTATACATATGTATGTTGTGCTATATATGTGTATACATATGTATGTATGTTATATATATATATATATATATATATTATATATGTGTGTGTGTGTGTGTATATATGTGTATATATCTATATCTATGTGTGTTGTATATATATATATATATATATATATCTATATATCTATATATATATATACACTGCTCAAAAAAAATAAAAGGGAACACTCCAAGCATCCTAGCTTCTGGATGAATGAAATATTCTTCATTGAATACTTTGTTCTGTACAAAGTTGAATGTACTGACAACAAAATCACACAAAAAACATCAATGGAAATCAAATTTATTAACCAATGGAGGCCTGGATTTGGAGGCACACAAAATGAAAGTGGAAAAACACACTACAGGCTGATCCAACTTTGATGTAATCTCCTTAAAACAAGTCAAAATGAGGCTCAGTATTGTGTGTGGCCTCCACGTACCTGTATGACCTCCCTACAACGCCTGGGCATGCTCCTGATGAGATGGCAGATGGTTCCTGAGGGATCTCCTCCCAGACCTGGACTAAAGCATCCGCCAACTTCTGGACAGTCTGTGGTGCAACGTGACGTTGGTGGATGGAGCAAGACATGATGTCTCAGATGTGCTCAGTCAGATTTAGGTCTGGGGAATGGGTGGGCCAGTCCATAGCTTCAATGCCTTCATCTTGCAGAAACTGCTGACACACTCCAGCCACATGAGGTCTGCATTGTCCTGCATTAAAGGAGGAACCCAGGGTCAAACCACAGCACTAGCATATGGGTCTCAGAATGGGTCTGAGGATTCTCATCTCGGTACCTAATGGCAGTCAGGCTAACCTCTGGCGAGCACATGGAGGGCTTGTGTGCGACCCTCCAAAGAAAATGCCAGCCCACACCATTACTGACCCACTGCCAAAACCCGGTAATGCTAAAGAATGTTTGCAGGAAGCAGATCATTTCCTCCAACGCGTCTCCCAGACTCTGTCACGTCTGTCCACGTGCTCAGTGTGAACCTGCTTTCATCTGTGAAGAGCACAGGGCGTCAGTCGCCAAATTACCAGTCCTGGTGTTCTCTGGCAAATGCCAAAAGCGCCTGCATGGTGTTGGGCTGTGTGATCCACACCCCAATCTGTGCCCTTCATACCCTCATGGAGTTGTTTGTTTTGTGCAGACACATGCACATTTGTGGCCTGCTGGAGGTCATTTTGCAGGGCTCTGGCACACAACTCCCAACCCCCATCTTGTGTGCCACTGACCCCCGCTCATGTGGCCCTCATCTCCAGGGAAGAATACCATCCCCATGGAGTTGTTTTTGTTTTGCAGACAACAATGCACATTTGTGGCCCTGCGGAGGGAGGTCATTTTTGGGATTTTTGCAGGGCTCTGGCAGTCTAGTTGCTCCTTTTGTAGTTGCTGCTCCTTCTTGTTCCTCCCTCTCCTCTGTTCCGCTTCCTTCTGTTCCTACTGCAGGCTCCTTGCCTTCTTTCCTCCCTCCTTGCAACAAAGGGGCGAAGGGTAGCGGTAGCGTTCCCTGCTTCTAGGTGGGTTGTTGCCCTCCTAACGGCCTCCTCCCACGTCGTCTCCTGGTGTACTGGCGTGTCTCCTGGTAGCGCCTCCAGCCTCTGGACAATCTACGCTGACAGACACAGCAAACCTTCTTGCCACACTCACATTGATGTGCCATCATGGATGAGCTGCACTACTTGAAGCCACTTGAGTTGTAGAGTCCGTGGGCTCTCATGCTACCCACCAACCACGAGTGTGAAAGCACCACCAACATTCAAAAGTGACCAAAACATCAGCCAGAAAAGCAGAGGTACTGAGAAGTGGTCTATGGTCCCCACTTGCAGAACCACTCCTTTATTGAGTGTGTCTTGCTAATTGCCAATCATTTCCACCTGTTGTCTATTCCATTTGCACAACAGCATGGAAAAATTGATTGTCAGTCAGTGTTGCCTTCCTAAGTGGACAGTTTGATTTCACAGAATTTTGATTTCCTTGGAGTTTTATATTGTGTTGTTTAAGTGTTCCCTTTATTTTTTTGAGGTGTGTGTATGTATATGTGTGGTGTGTGTGTATATATATATATATATATATAATTTTCTTGAATACACCACTAGGTGCTACTTGGACACATCATCAGTGATGAACCCGAGGTCCTTGGGTGTTTCGGGTCTTTGATCATCAAACACCCTCGCTTGGGCGAGACCCAGCCGGGGGTGATCAGCCCCCAACTTGTGTCCAGTGGCCTGCTACTACTCCAAGGTTCCCCCCCTTCGGAGCCAATAGCCATCTTGAGGCTTTTCTCCACAGCCCTCTATGATGATGTTCCTAATGGCTCTTCGGCCACAGCTGACCCTTAACTCCAATCCAGGAGCTTCAAAGTGCGGGGTAGGGGTAGCGTGACTGGCCAGCAAAACCCCTACAACCCCACCTCGACTGGTTCGCAGCAGGCTTTCCAGCCCTTTACTCCGGCACTCAGCCACTAACTCAGAGTATTTGGCCCTCTTTCGTTTTCAATTGGCCCTCCTCTATTCTGTCTTCCCAGGGGACGTAAGCTCCACCAGGACCACTGCTTTGCTTTGTTGACTCCGATTGTCAACACCACGTCTGGGCGGAGTGAAGTGGCCAAGATGTGCTCTTGAAACTTAAGCTGTTTTTCCCCAGGTCGACTTTGAGTTCCCAGTCTCGTGCTGTGGTGAGAATGCCTCCAGAGGAACTTGGCTGATGTTGTGCCTGCTCCCCAGCTCTGACGAAGGTAATGAGCTTCTTGGGGGGGGGGCTGGTATCTGCAGTTGGAGATTGCTGTGCTGAGCAATGTCTGGCCAGAGCCCTAAGGACCTGGTCATGACGCCAGCGATACCGCCCTTCCCCCAAAGCCTTCTGGGCAGCAACTGAGGATATGCTCTAGCGTTGCTCTCCTCTTGCATAGCTGGCATGCCATGCCGCGGTGTCCGCCATGCCCCCAGCGCTGCAAGTTGGTTGGCTTGAAGCACGTCATAACACAGGATTGGATGAGAAACTTGAGGTGCTGGGATTCCAGTCTCCAGAAGCTCTGTCCAGGTAATTTTTCCGCTGCTCGGCATGTTCCCACCTTGTCCAGGCACTTGTTTGGTACATAGCCACCATCTTGATCCGTCGATCTTCTCCACTTCTGCTCGGATCCTCATCCTGTACCATTTGACGTCCTCTCCATCTTCTTCCGGCTTTTGTCATAGCCAGGTTTGGAAAAAGCTACCAAGCCCCAGCCCGACCCCGCTTGCTGTATTGCCAACCATGATGTGGTGGTGGTGCTTCAGCCGTGCCTTCTGCTCTGTCACTGGCTTCATGGCCTCCACTTCCTCCCCAGTTTTCACTTGGATTCCCTGCGGTGGCGACTTTTCGTGTCAGAGAGTCCCTGTACAATCATCAGCTCCCTGGAACGTGTGACCATAAACTCCTCTGACAGGCCGCTGATTGGAAGCTGCAGCATTGTGGAATGGCCCATACAAAACGCGATGCTTGCTGAGGGATCGGGGAAGCCCCAGCCACCTGCGAAGAAACTGGCTGATGGTTCTTTCCAACATCTCCACCATTGACATGGGCACCTCGTAGACAAGCAGGGGCCAAAGGAGTCTTGGCAGGACCCCATGTTGGTACATCCAGGTTTTAATATATATATATATATGTGTGTGTGTGTGATTTTCCTATTCAACTGAATTTACTTTGTTAGTATGCATCCATTCCTCCTTTTCAGGCCTACAACACATCCAAAAATAAATTGGGACAGGTCCAGCTTACGGCTGGCAAATAAAATAAAAAAAATAAAAATAATAATTCCTGGTTCAGCCCTCTTTTATTCCCCTTTTCTTTATTTCCACAATCAACCTACAAACCACCATGCAGTGTTGTGTAGTTATACAACCCTCACACTACTTTAGTCTCCAAGCTCTTTTCAGGGTGCTAATCCTGCAGTATATAGTCCATGTGTGTTCACGTTCCTCTACTCTTATGTCACCCTGTGCTCCTCCTTCTGAGAATACTTATTCACCACTGCTATTTCCACCCTCTGTGCAAAAGTCCACCATCATCTGCCTTTCAGCCTTTCTTTTTGACCCTGTATCTACCCATCACCTCCTCATCACTCTGTTCCCTTCCACAGCATGGCAACTGAAGTTCAATCAGCACTCTTTCTTTGTTTGCTACCCTCTAATTCACTCCAGAAAACATCTTTCTCTTCCATTTCACACACCACTTGTGGGGGTATATGCACTGTTGCCATTCATCTTCACCCCTTCAGTTTCCAGCTTCACACTCATCACTCTGTCAGATACTCTATTCACTTCCAATACACAAAATTACTTGAATGCAATAGGGCACCTTTTGGGAATTAATAGAATGTGGAGTTTAATACTTATGTGCAGCTAACAAGCCTTGAGCCATTACGTGATGCGATAATATTATGAACCAGAGGCCATTTTCTTAAAGATTAGCTTAAGTGCCTAGGTAAAAGTTGTAGTTTGAGTGATTCAGAAGGGATTTAAGAGCAACTCTGAGCAAGGAGAACTTTTATCTCAATAAGGAGATGGGGTTGACACGTTTTCTAGGTATTTTGAAGACTGATGGGTTGTCACCCTCATCACGTATTCCCATTCTAACACACAAACACACTTTTAATTAGGGAAATACTGTATAGCCTATTGTAAGCCTTTGAAATAGGACATAGGCTATTTCTGCATGTTTTAAACTAATCACCCACCTGACTTAATTTTTTCACAGTATATTTACCATGCTGGTAATTTTTGTAGCCTATGTAATATATTGAATAGCCTATGAACTGGAGAAATGAGGCTCCGCTCTTTTCAGGTATGATTCTGCCTTGTCTAAACTGTTTAACTGGTGGGATCGGTTCATATGTTGCTTTCATTTTGAGTGGTGCAGCATAGTTATGCTGGGTAGGAGATGTGAGCCCTTCCCTAATAAGATCAAGCACAAACATTGCCTGCACGATTTAACCAGTAGTGTTTCATTAACTCACTTCTCTCTCATCATCTTTCCAGATTTTTCTCCACTGCTTAAAAGAACTAAGCCTCCTAAATGTCGTACTCCTAACAGTTTTTCACCTCAGGAGCTCTTTTAGGGGTTAAGATGCTTTATGGATATTTTTTTTTATATTTACTAGGATCTACTACTAGCTTTGAGAGGGAAACACCTCCCATTCTAAGATTTTTTCTTTAATAATTTCAGCACTAGGAACACTAAATCTTCATAAATATGGCCCCAGATCTTGATGAAATGTTTCCAACACTGTTGTATCCAGCCACACAATTTAAACTGTTCTGAAAACATATTTTGTACGGTTTCAAATCTTGATTGTTGTGTTGATTCTATATTGTGATATTGATCATGTAATAAACCTGCTCTGTACTTTGCATCCTGAATTCATTAGAAGAGCTAACACCTGGTACTGACCTAATTAGTCTTCCGACTGCTATATTTACTCTCCATTACTATGCATTCCCCATCATTATGTTTTTCATGTGGGTCTCAAGCCGACACCATTAAAATGCACTTAAATTTGGAGCTGAAAAATTGAGACAAGCTTCTGGGTGAAAAGATCTGTGGATAATAAAATGCATTGGCAGTATATTTTTATCGCGCATAATTAAAGCTAGTGTCCTTGACTACATCATTTGAATGATCTAATTGATAAATTTTAGAGTTGTTCGCTTGGCTCTTAATAACCGTCAAATTAGTTCCACTAATGAATGCAGAAACTTTGCCCTTGGTTTATTTTCTTATCTCTAATTAAGTCTTTTATTTGTTTCCCCCTTGGTTTAGATGCTGAGAATGTGATTTTTCCACTAGTACAGACTTCTCCACCTCTTGCCCTTCATGCCAGAACGATCCCTTGTTCATTAATCAACCCATTTTGCTAATGAAAGTATCCAGCAGAACTAATCAAAACATGTGCGTAATTAATCAACCTCCAGCAATGTGTAACCTTTTTACAAATCCCCCTAAATTGCCTGTGACATCTCTTTCTATGCTTAAGCTTGACACAATAGTACAATGGAAAAGATTTTGATTACAATCCAGAGCTAATCATAGTCCTCAAGACAGACCTGGAAAATGCTACAGTTGCTGTCATACAGCATAAAACCTAGACCAGTGGAAGTAAAAATACTTAACATGCAATGCAATGCAATTTAACCTTGTTAGAAAGCATCAACAGAGTGTAGAACCTAAAACCAGAGGCTACAGTGGCAAGGGAAAAACCTCTTGGAGATGCATTAGTTAGAAACCTTGAAGGACCAGATTCGTCTGGGCAAGACCTTCAGTTCTTCGGAGTCCTTGAAATTTTTTAATATAATGAAAATTAACACTAATTCTGTAATGGTAGTCCAATGTTTACTGTGGTTTGTTGTGATTGTCAGGAATGTGAATTACAGCAGTACCTCGGTTCTCACCATGTTCTGAAATTCGTAAACGATGAGTACCGAGACAATTTTTCCAATAAGGAATAATGTAAATTGAATGAATCCATTCCAGACCCCCAGAAAATCCACACTGTATAAGACATCATATGCGTTAATGGTGTTTGGGTGTGCAGGTGCTCCCTGATTTATGATGGGGATATGTTCAGACAAATCCATTGTTGGAGAAATTTTAATATCTTAGTATTTAATCCTACTGCATAGTAAAGTAAAATGTAAGTAATCCTAAACTTATGTAATCCTATAGCTGTGGAACACTGTGTGTAATGATTCTTTCCAATGACTTGTTGAAAACATATACAAAACACAGACGTGCCCCCAGGGTCAGCAGCAGGCCATAAAAGAAGAAGGAGTT
>JAJAGP010000431.1:0-417744 GCA_025084515.1 Ancistrus triradiatus | reverse complement strand
TGTACTTTTTGTCTGTTTGATTCTTTCTTACTTACTATTTGTGATATGTATAAAACAATGTCTTTCAATGCTTTGGCAATATCGTACCCACTGTGACAGTCATGCCAATAAAGCTCATTGAATTGAATTGAATTGAGAGAGAGAAGGGTCATTATGTTTGTAATAAGCACCTGCGCTTTCGAAGTTCTTGAAGCAGGTGGACCTTTATTGAGACATGAACAAGACGACTTTTATTTTGACATTACATTTCGCCGCCGAGTGTTGATAAGGGTTGAATCCCAAACATGCCCTTTCATTTTTCCCTGTAGTGTCTATCTTATACTGCCAGTACCTATATGCTATGCATGCTATGTACCCTATATAGTGCACTCCTTATATATACGGGAGCCATTTGAAACTTACACATGCTGACTGTGCTTTTACAATGATGTTTAACTAGAATTTCGTAAGCGAGCTACCTAAATAAAGACTGAACTGACAGTAAGTGGAACGAGATGGTAATTCCATTAGCTGAGTAATTTAAGACAAGTATAGGGAAATCCAACAATTACTTTAATTGTAGCTCATAAATCGGAATAGAACGATAATAGGTTGGAGGAATGAACGAGGAGAACTTCAGGCTGAGTGAGAAGCTCGTGTCCTCCTCATATGTGCGCCAGGGTCTGCAGGCTCGCCGCACTCATGAGCAGCTCATCAGAGCTCTGCTGGAACAGGTACAATAACACAACTGTACATGACTGAACTGGACCGCCATTGGACTAGCTATAGCTTGGTTGGTAGACCTTTCTCAGGAGATGAGACACTACCGGGCTTGTGCATGTTGTGCTGCTGCGAGTGCTGGGTTTGTAAACATGCGTTTAAGACAGTAAACCAGGGGCATCATCAGACTCACATTACTGGGGCGCGAGTCCCAGTGAAATGATGCTGTGCCCCACTAAAATCATAACGTTAAAAAGTCCATTTTTGTCTTTAATTGCTGAGCAGAACTTCAATACAGGCACTACATTTCCCATAATTCCCCAGCGTCTTTCCAAACGCTTAAGCAGTTCATAAAAAATAATTAGTGTTCACTTGTTTTTCATTTCTCATCCATGGAAGAGTAACTCCACTTTAGTGTTCAATCACATAATCTATTTAGTGTTTAATATTCTTATTGTTTATGCACACTTTTGCCCATATGACTAATTGGCAAGAAGAGGCATAAAGCTGCTCCTCAGTTCTGTTTGGCCCAGTCTGATAAGTAGTCTAGAAATACCTCTGCACATTTCATGCACGTTTTCAGCACATTATGCATAAAAAAGATTACCTGAAGCCTCTGACTGCATACCACCCAGATCTGTCAACAAAGTATACGTTGAGTGACCATTTTATTAGCAACACCCATTTAGTAGTCCACTGGACCACCTTTGGAACCGCAGCAGTTTTTTGTATCATATTCTACTATTTTACTAGTCATTGAAAATATTCTGCAGTAATATTGACCCATGCGTACAGATTGTATCAGTTGTAAGTCGCTCTGGTTAAGGGCGTCTGCTAGTTTTTTGTTAATCTTTAAAAAAAAATCATTGTAATTAAGTAGTTTAAGAATTGATGGCCAGTCATTAAGGAAAATAGTAAGTCCTGAAAGGTAAGTACAGTTGCCAAAACCATCAAATGCTACACTGAAACTGGCTTCTAGTAAGATTGCCCCAAGAAAGGAAGATCATGTTCTAGCTCTGCTGCAGATGACAAACATTTTATAGTCCCCGGCCTAAGAAATTGCAAATGAACTGCTCTGCAGATTGCAGCTGAAATAAATGCTGCAATTACCGTTGTTTTGTAGTAGCGTTTTATTGCAGTATTGCCTCAAAGCCTGAAACTGTTGGGTCAATAAAATGTGTAAAATAAAGAAAAATGCATTAAAAGCAGGTATGTTCAACCTCTTGACCAGTATCTTAGAATATCAAGAAATACCCTTACATCAGTGTTAGACCAAAGTCCAAGGTGTGCCAGTACACACACACTAACCTATGGTACCATGTTAGTGATACTGCTACGAGGAGAATAATCCACCATCCAAAATATATCTGGTCAGAGGTGGTACTTCCAAGTCAGGGAAGCAATACACCAGCCCATCAACTCTGTAACCAAAGATTGAGTCCCAGCGATGCTGACCAGCCAAATAGTGCATCACGCAGACACATTATTGAGCATGTTGGAGAAACTGGATGCCAAATCTATGGTATGCATTTGCAAGCAGGGATAAAAGAAGAATATAATACTTGTTGTAGTAGTATATTACAGTATAATAATAATAATAATACTAATAATAATAATAATTTAGTGGCATACGTTTGTTTGGTTAATTTGGTTGTGTTGGGACTTGAACCCTCAACATACAGTAGGGCAAAAACGTATTTAGTCAGCCACTGATTGTAAATTATGCTGGAAAATAGGTATTGGGTCAATAACAAAAGTTCAACTCAATACTTTGTAACATAACCTTTGTTGGCAATGACAGAGGTCAAACGTTTCTGTAAGTCTTCAGCAGGTTTGCACACACTGTAGCTGGTATTTTGGCCCAATTCTCCATGCAGATCTCCTCTAGAGCAGTGATGTTTTGGGGCTGGTGCTGGGCAACATGGATTTTCAACTCCCTCCACAAGTTTTCTATGGGGTTGAGGTCTGGAGACTGGCTAGGCCACTCCAGGACCTTGAAATGTTTTTTACAGAGCCACTCCTTTGTTGCCCGAGTGGTGAGTTTTGGATCATTGTCATGCTGGAAGACCCAGCCACGTTCCATCTTCAATACTCTTACTGATGGAAGGTGGTTTTGGCTTAAAATCTCACGATACATGGCCCCGTTCATTCTTCCCTTAACACGGATCAGTCGTCCTGTCCCCTTTGCAGAAATACAGCCCCAAAGCATGATGTTTCCACCCCCATGTTTCACAGTACGTATGGCGTTCTTGGGATGCAACTCAACAAGTTGAGTTTTTACCAAAAAGTTATATTATTGTTTCATCTGACCACATGATGTTCTCCCAATCCCCTTATGGATCATCCATATGCTCTCTGGCAAACTTCAGACGGGCCTGGACATGTACTGGCTTAAGTAGGGGGACACGCCTGGCACTGCAGGATCTGAGTCCCTCTCGGCGTAGTGTGTTACTGATGGTAACCTTTGTTACTGTGGTCCCAGCTCTCTGCAGGTCATTCATCAGGTCCCTCCATGTAGTTCTGGGATTTTTGCTCACCGTTCTCATGATCATTTTGACCCCACAGGATGAGATCTTGCGTGGAGCCCCAGATTGAGGGAGATCAATGGTCTTGGATGTCTTCCATTTTCTTACAATTACTCCCACAGTTGATTTATTCACACCAACCTGCTTGCCAAGTGTAGATTCACTCTTCCCAGCCTGGTGCAGGTCTACAGTTTTCTTCCTGGTGTTTTTCGACAGCTCTTGGTTGAGTTTGGAGTCTGACTGTTTGAGGCTGTGGACAGGTGTCTTTTATACAGATAACGAGGTCAAACAGGTGCCATTAATACAGGTAACAAGTGGAGGACAGAAGAGCTTCTTAAAGAAGTTACTTGTCTGTGAGAGCCAGAAATCTTGCTTGTTTGTGGGCTACCAAATACTTATTTTCCACCATGATTTACAATTAAATTCTTTAAAAATCCTACAATGTGATTTCCTGATTTTTTTTTTTTCATTTTGTCTCTCATAGTTGAAGTGTACCTATGATAAATTACAGACCTCTCTCATCGTTCTAAGTAGGAGAACTTGCACAATCAGTGGCTGGCTAAATACTTTTTTGCCCCACTGTACTTGTCAGCGGTCCAGTAACTTAACCAATGAGCCACCCTTGTCTGTATCAATCTACAGTATTTTTCTACTAGTTTATAAAAACATCCTCCTTATCCCATTGCTCATATTTTTTATTATGGATGCATTTGTTTTACATAAAGGGATATCACACACTTGCAGATTTCTGAATATGTAGACATGTTAGATATCTTTTTCTTTTAAGGGTAAATGTCCAGAGGAGGGATGGAGTGAGAGCACCATAGAGCTCTTTCTGAATGAGCTTGCAGTCATGGACAGTAATAATTTCTTGGGCAACTGCGGTGTTGGAGAGAGGGAGGGCAGAGTCGCCTCTGATCTGGTGGCTCGGAGACATTACAGGTATGTCAGATGGTCTAAAATCTATACAATTTACCTCAAATCTATCATTCCAGACATTGCTGATGTCTGACCTGTGCATTTTTAGTTTTACATTGGCTAATGTAACCCTAAGTAAGTGTCATTTTACGTATTTTCTATAAGTACTTACTCACACCCTTGTGTCAAAACAGATTGCTAATTGTGTTTATTATTCAATTAGAGTTACTGTAATATAATAATTTAGAAGATAATCTAAAATTGTTAAGCTGCTTTGAGACAATGCTCCGATGTAAAAAGTGCTTTAGAAATAAATCTGACTTGACTTGAATTGACTGACTGATCACCTACTATCCCTGGCAAAAATAGAAAAGGAATCACCACACTTTGAGAATGTTCCACCAGGTTTTTTAAATCACGGATATGACGCAAAACAAATTGTTTAAAGCAGAACAGTCTGGTTTCATGAAGCATACCTAAAAAAATTAATAAAATTGTTGTAATTAATGACATTCTATTTTCCAGCTCAAGTGGAGAAAAAAATGTGGAATCACTCAATACTGAACCAAAAATTATGGAGTCAAAAAAATCATAATTAGTATTTTGTTGCTCCTCCTAAAGTTTTGTATCCATTTTCTGTTGATAGAATGAGAACAGTGTTCCAAATTGAGTATATCCCTGTGCATTGACTGTTGAAGTAATGATTTCAGGCTCCTGGTCCTTTATCTGACATTAATTTCCCACTTAATTATAGTATGGGAATGTGAGTTTTTCTTCAGGAAGTAACCTTTATACGGTTTATTAGAATGGCACCAGACAAAATGTCCAGCATCATCTCCCTGGCCAGTGCAGATTTGTGATTGCTCACTGAATATCTCTTTCTTCCAGTCATCCACAATCCATTACTGGTTCTCTTTAGGCCACTGTTTTCTTCTGTTTAGGTGTTAGTGCTGGGTTTCATTTGGCTTTCCTATGCGTAATTCCTGTTTCATTCAGCCGAATCCTTACAGATCTCTCACAAACATTGTCTCCTGATTCCTCTCACTTGTTTTCTATTTTCCGGGCATGTTTTTAGTCTATTTTCCTTTTATAATCTTCCAGTTTTGTTAATACTTTCCCTATATTTTAGACACAACTGCCTGGGAACAGTGAACATGTTTTGCCACACTGTGTTGAATATCTCTCATTTTGACCATGTTTTCTCTCAAATAGCCAAATCCAACAGCCCATTAGTCATTAAGTTGCATTTTGTAGGTATTTGTTTTAGAAATGCAAATTAGATAGTGATTCCACATTATTCTTTCCTCAACATTGAGTGATTTCATAATTATTTTCCTCTTCTTGATCTTGGAAAAAAATTGCCTTTTAAAATAAAGAATTTAATTTGTTTTTGGGTATGTTGCATGAAGCCAGGATATTCAGATATTGAACAAAAATTGTTTGGTGTCGTATTTGTGATTTGTTTATTTCATACGAAATAAAAAAAAAGCTGGATGAACATTCCACAAGTGTGGTGATTCCATAATTGTTGCCAGCGGATATACATGTGGATATATACACACGAACAGCGTTGTGTAAAATGTCTAAACTCATCTTGTCTATCTCTGTTTCATGGCTATTTTTGGCTCGAGGCGAGTTTGGCAACTTAACGAGGGTACAAAAAAAATAGACAAAGGCAGTGACATTCATACTTGATGCTGACATGATGTTTTTCTTAGCAGCACAACTGGTCATACAATCACATCTACAATATACATAAACATGTACATGTGGAGATTCTATTCATTTCATAGTATATTTTGTCCAAAACCATCTTTAATGAACAGGGGTGGTGAGAAGGGGGTGTGGCCAGTAGCACGGCTCAGTATTACTGTATGGTGCAATCTGTGTAGGCGACCCTGTCAGTACGAATAAAGTGACACCTATCGACCGGTTGACTGAAAATTTTTTTGGCTTAAAAGGGTAGAATTTCATTGCTGGCAAGAAATTTGTTACATTTCAAGAATGGCAAGGGCGAGAGCAGAAGTTGGCGGCTTTTTTTTTTAGATGAAGTGCATGGAGGAAAATCCATCCTGCCATCACAGGTAGTGAGAGATTGGATTGATAAATAATTATGTCGCCACTGTAAATCTATAAGGTGAGGAATAAATGGCCAAACAAAGACGATAAGTGCTGATTCGTAAATAATGTTGTTACTGTTTATGACATGTACACTGGTGCTTAAACGTTTGTGAACTCTTTAGAATTTTCTATATTTCTGCATAAATATGACCGAAATCATCATCAGATTTTCACACAAGTCCTAAAAGTAGATAAAGAGAACCCAGTTAAACAAATGAGACAAAAATATTATACTTGGGCATTTATTTATTGAGGAAAATGATCCAATATTACATATTAGTGAGTGGCTAAAGTATGTGAACCTTTGCTTTCAGTATCTGGTGTGACCCCCCTGTGCAGCAATAACTGCAACTAAATGTTTCCTGTAACTGTTGATCAGTCCTGCACACCCTCTTGGAGGAATTTTAGCCCATTCCTCTGTACAGAACAGCTTCGTCTCTGGGATGTTGGTGGGTTTCCTCACATTAACTGCTCGCTTCAGGTCCTTCCACAACATTTCGATAAGATTAAGGTCAGGACTTTGACTTGGCCATTCCAAAACATTAACTTTATTCTTCTTTAACCATTCTTTGGTAGAACGACTTGTGTGCTTAGGGTCGTTGTCTTGCTGCATGACCCACCTTTTCTTGAGATTGTTCAGTTCATGGACAGATGTCCTGACATTTTCCTTTAGAATTCTCTGATATAATTCAGAATTCATTGTTCCATCAATGATGGCAGCCCGTCCTGGCCCAGATGCAGCAAAACAGGCCCAAACCATGATACTACCACCACCATGTTTCACAGATGGGATAAGGTTCTTATGCTGGAATGCAGTGTTTTCCTTTCTCCAAACATAACACTTTTTTTTAAACCAAAAAGTTATATTTTGGTCTCATCCGTCCACAAAACATTCTTCCAATAACCTTCTGGTTTGTCCACGTGATCTTTAGCAAACTGCAGACGGGCAGCAATGTTCTTTTTGGAGAGCAGTGGCTTTCTCCTTGCAACCCTGCCATGCACACAATTGTTGTTCAGTGTTCTTCTGATGGTGGACTCATGAACATTAACATTAGCCAATGTGAGAGAGGCCTTCAGTTGCTTAGAAGTTACCCTGGGGTCCTTTGTGACCTTTTCAAGTATTACACACCTTGCTCTTGGAGTGATCTTTGTTGGTCGACCACTCCTGGGGAGTGTGACAATGGTCTTGAATTTCCTCCATTTGTAGACAGTCTGTCTGACTGTGGATTGGTGGAGTCCAAACTCTTTGGAGATGGTTTTGTAACTTTTTTCAGCCTGATGAACATCAACAACTCTTTTTCTGAGGTCCTCAGAAATCTCCTTTGTTCGTGCCATGATACACTTCCACAAACGTGTTGTGAAGAGCAGACTTTGATAGATCCCTGTTCTTTAAATAAAACAGGGTGCCCACTCACACCTGATTGTCATCCCATTGATTGAATACACCTGACTCTAATTTCACCTTGAAATTAACTGCTAATCCTAGAGGTTCAGATACTTTTGCCACTCAATAACATGTAATATTGGATCATTTTCTTAAATAAATAAATGACCAAGTATATTTTTGTCTCATTAGTTTAACTGGGTTCTCTTTATATAATTTTAGGACTTGTGTGAAAATGTAATGATGTTTTAGGTCATATTTATGCAGAAATATAGAACATTCTTAAGGGTTCACAAACTTTCAAGCACCACAGTAGAAGACTTGTAAGTGTCATTTGCATTTGTAGTCGTGTTTAAGACGTTACATGGTGTTTCCTGGAACACGCTGTTTTCCTGGATTAAATTCGATCAGCATGAAGAAAAGTTTAATGGATTGGAAACTTTGCCTTAATGTAACGGACTGAACATAATCAAACTGCAGCCACTTTAAACCAGTCTGGCTTGCACTGAGATGAAAATCTCTCACTGAATTAATGGCAGTCTTTCACCCTTAGACTGATTCATGGCATCGGCCGCTCAGGTGACATTGCTGCTGTTCAGCCAAAGGCTGCCGGCTCCAGTCTTCTCAACAAGCTTACCAATTCAGTAGTGTTGGATGTTCTTCGATTCACAGGTGAATATTCATGAACCAGTAGTAATCACTGGACATTTGTCTGCTTGTTTCGACATTCAGAAGCATGGTGATTATTTTGTTCCCACAGGTGTAAGAAGCGTGTCTACGTGCTTTGTGGTGCCTATGGCGACTGGAATGAGCTTGACCTTGTGTTTCCTCACCCTACGACACAGGAGGCCATCGGCACGCTACATTATATGGCCTCGCATCGACCAGAAGTCCTGCTTCAAATCCATGGTCACTGCTGGTATGGGCGTGATGCTGACACATCAAATTCCATTTTAACAGTATCTTGCTCAATAGTCTGTAATTGTTTGCAGAATAGCCAATTTGTATATCAAAGTAATTTCTAATCATTAGGGATGCACCGATGCGATACCAAGTACCGATACCAACTCTATCTAACTTAACTACGCGATAGGTACCTATAAATCCTGATATAGCGTTCCATTTTTTATAGATTGGTATGCCTTTATTTTGGTAAAAGCGGTGTTCTGTATCCCAAAGAAGATATAGTAAGCTTGAAATAATGGTATTTACTGGTTGAGTTTTAGACCCAAACAAATTTTATTTTGGCATAATGTAGTAACAAGCACAATCAAGAAATAATCCTATTAGTGAGTGGCAAAAGTATGTGAACCTCTAGGGTTAGCAGTTAATTGGAAGGTGAAATTAGAGTCAGATGATTTCAATCAATGGGATGACAATCAGGTGTGAGTGGGCTCCTTGTTTTATTTAAAGAACAGGGATCTATCAAAGTCTGCTCTTCAGAACACATGTTTGTGGAAGTGTATCATGGCACGAAAAAAGAAGATTTCTGAGGACCTCAAAGTTGTTGATGCTCATCAGACTAGAAAAGGTTACAAAACCATCTCTAAAGAGTTTGGACTCTACCAATCCACAGTCAGACAGATTATGTACAAATGGAGGAAATTCAAGACTACTGTTACCCTCCCCAGGAGTGGTCGACCAACAAAGATCACTCCAAGAGCAAGGTGCGTAATAGTTGGTGAGGTCACAAAGGACCCCAGGGTAACTTCTAAGCAACTGAAGGCCTCTCTCACATTGGCTAATGTTAATGTTCATTAGTCCACCAACAGAAAAACACAATGGTGTGCTTGGCAGGGTTACAAGGAGAAAGCCACTGCTCTCCAAAACGAAAATTGCTGCTCATCTGCAGTTTACTAAAGATCACGTGGACAAGCCAGAAGGCTATTGGAGGAATGTTTTGTGGACAGATGAGACCAAAATAGAACTTTTTGATTTACAAGAAAAGTGTTATGTTTGGAGAAAGGAAAACACTACATGCCAGCATAAGAACCTTATCCCATCTGTGAAACATGGTGGTGGTAGCATCATGGTTTGGGCCTGTTTTGCTGCATCTGGGCCAGGATGGTTTGCCATCATTGATGGAACAATGAATTCTGAATTATATCAAAGAATTCTGAAGGAAATGTCAGGACATCTGTTCATGAACTGAATCTCAAGAGAAGTTGGATCATGCAGCAAGACAACAACTCTAAGCACACAAGTCGTTCTACTAAAGAATGGTTAAAGAAGAATACAGTTAATGTTTTGGAATGGCCAAGTCAAAGTCCTGACCTTAATCCAACCGAAATGTTGTGGAAGGACCTGAAGTGAGCAGCTAATGTGAGGAAACCCACCAACATCCCAGAGTTGAAGCTGTTCTGTATGGAGGAATGGGCTAAAATTCCTCCAAGCCGGTGTGCAGGACTGATCAACAGTTACAGGAAATATTTAGTTGCAGTTATTGCTGCACAGGGGGTCACAGCAGATACTGAAAGCAAAGGTTCACATACTTTTTCCACTCACTGATATGTAATATTTTATCATTTTCCCCAATAAATAAATGACCAAGTATAATAATTTTGTCTGATTTGTTTACCTGGGTTCTCTTTATCTAGTTTTAGAACTGGTGTGAAAATCTGATGATGATTTCGGTCATATTTATACAGAAATATAGAAAATTCTAAAGGGTTCACAAACTTTCAAGCACCTACTCTTGAGTAGGAGGAGATCCTCAATTCCATGAGGAACAACTGAGTTCCAACAAAGCTGAGACCTATGAAAAATTTCCTCCTGTGAGACACCTAAAGCACTACATTATTGATTGACAAATTAGAGATCACTTTGCAACATGCTGGTCTAATGCACTTGATGCTGCTCATTGTCGATACAGTTTACACAGTGTTGGCCTCGGTATGAGTAGCAGTTTGGTTATATAGGTTTGCCAACCCCAGTATAGGCATAGGCTGACAATCTCTCTGGAAATTGATAGGACCAGGTTGTGTAGATCAGATGTCATATCGGGTACACAAGGCTGACATGTTTTATACTGATAAAGAGTGATGGTGCTCCCCCTACACTTGCCAAACCCCTCTTACAGAAAAGCACCTGCTAAGCAGACACAACTTTCCATAGCATCCACAGTAGAAGAGAT
The DNA here is from genome assembly GCA_025084515.1 of Ancistrus triradiatus. Classification (NCBI taxonomy): domain Eukaryota; kingdom Metazoa; phylum Chordata; class Actinopteri; order Siluriformes; family Loricariidae; genus Ancistrus; species Ancistrus triradiatus. The sequence goes on along the minus strand of JAJAGP010000431.1, from coordinate 406,964 downwards.
ATTCACCTGCATCAAAGCAGAGGCACTTCTCAAATGCATAGCAATGACTAGACTGAAATCACATATTTAGCCACTACCCAGGCACTTGATTCTTCTGTCAAGAGATGAACTATACCTGTAAATATATGCAAATAAAGTTTATGACCAGACACCCTTGCTATATGATATCCAGTGGGGTCAAATGTCTGAGACCACTAGTGAAAATTTCCTCTTTTTTTATTTTTATTTTTTTGCTTCCTTAAAAACAAAAATGCCATGGACTCATCAAGTTTGTGCAAAATCTGATGATCCTTGTTATCCCGACATTATTTCACAATATTCCAAAGACTATCGTGGTGTTCAGTCTTCAAGAGCCCCCATAAATGCATGGTGGAGCTTAGTTGACTTTGGTGGAAAGCCCATGGCAGTCAGCATTGCTTCATCTTCTTTGGTCTTCAAGTAGTCATAGCAAAACTTTTAAATGTATTGGATTGCTATCCTTCTGCAGTATGAATCCTTCTCTACAAAGATCCAAAGAAGCATTTTCACTAGTGTTCTCAGAGTTTTGGCTCCTGCTGTAGCTGACTATATGATGTCAGCTCTATTGTAAATAAGCAAAGGTTTGTGTACTGAACGCTTCAGTGACTTTCACTATGATGCATCAGTAAGTTTGCATCTCCCCAACAAATCACTTTTTCTGCATTCCTAAACAAATGCTTGCTTGGCCTGTGCAGATCTCTGACCTTAACTCCATCAGCCAGATTTGAGATGCTTTAGAATGCTAGCTGTGAACCAGAGCTTATTGTCCTACTTCAATGTCCGACCTTGTAGTCTTGCACCAAGAAGCATGAAAGCTTTGGCAACAGCACACGTGAGGCAAACTCCATATTATTGCCTAGGATTTTGGATATAGTTTTAGGTGTCCAAAAACGTTTGGTTACATAGTCTAACTTCAATGTCAGTAATTGGTTGGTATTTGATTCGAAGCATAGGAGTAACACAAGTAATCAAATTTCAGTAGTCAGTTACTATGATGTGATTGTAACGATAATGCAATGTTTACTGAATGGTTACCGAGAAAGTAATTTGAGTACACAAATGTCTTTGCACTGTGTATGAAATGCCTGGATTATGTGCTCAGGGTTCGAGCCGGTAGTCATTGAGAATGTTCAGGAGGGGGATGAGTTGAGGACAGACCTTGAGGCTGTGGAGAAGAAGATTGAGGAACTTGGAGCTGAGAACATCCTCTGTATTCATTCCACCACTTCTTGTTTTGCTCCTCGCACCCCTGACAGGCAGGTCAACTGGCCAGATGTAGCATTGTGGTTGTAGTTATATTTACAAAACAATCATTAACACATAAGTTTGCCACATGCAGTTCTTTAATATGGATCATTAAAGATCTTGAAATACAGATGCTCCCTGGATTACTTTGGATCAGTTTACAATATTTCAAATTTATGATGGGAATCCGATAATACACATAAATGCACATTCAGCAGAAACCGCGTTCTTAATTTTGTTTTTCACTTTCAATACTTATCCAATACATTACATGAGATTTTTCAACTCTTTATTATAAAATAGGCTTTGTGTTAATGCTTTTGCCTAACTGTAGGTTAATATAAGTGGTTTAAGCACGTTTAAGGTAGACTAAGCAATGATCAACAGTACAGTGGTACCTTGGTTCTTCTCTTTAATTCGTTCCAGAAGGCTTGTCGAACAGAAAATGACAAGTACTGAGCAATTTTTTCCCATAGGGAATAATGTAAATTGAATGAATCCATTTCAGACCCCCAGAAAATCCACACTGTATTAACATGCATTAATGGAGTTGTATTGTACAGGTGCTGTACAACCTGTACAACCTGATTTTTGATGGGGATATGTTCCGACAAATCCATCATAAGTTAAATGTAACATGAACGGACTAGTTTAAGGAGTGTTTGGTAGAGCTGTTTATATTGTATCATAGCGGAGATATGGAAGGGATACCATGATAAGTAATGATAAGTAAGATGATGATGATAAATGAAATGAAAAGCACTAAGTAAGCTGATGAAAAATGATAAAAACACTTACATGAACCTACGATTGGCCAAAAAAATGAACACAAAGCTTATTTTATAATAAAGAGATGAAGAATTTGATTAAAAGTGAAAAGCAAAATTCTCTATTGCTAAGCTAACTGCAGCCAGTGTTCTGGAGCATTCAATTCCTATTCCCCTTTCTGTTGGCTCTTATAAACTAACCTTTTTAGGACCCATGGAGACTTATTTGCACTACGAATACAGTACTGTAGATGTAAAACTAAAGAAAAACATGATAAAAATAGTGGAGATCTTCTCTAAGGGCTTTTGTGAACCCGAATCACTATGTACTGAATCGTGACTCGTGAATCATGAATCATGAAATTCAGATTAGGCTGAAACGAGTTGCATGGCCTGACACAAGTTTAAGAAAGTGTGACAAGTACCAATCAAACAACCATAACCGAGACATTTTTCTAGTCAAAATGCGTCGATAACTGAATTCGATGAGTTCTGAGGTGCTCCAGAACAGAGGTACCACTGTACTTAAAACTCCTCAGTTTGTGACACAATCACTTTAGGATGGATTTATTGGAGCGTAACCCCATCATAAATCACGGAGTGTCTGTAGTAGTTTATTTTTTCTCTTTCTCCCCACATTTGTAACCCCACAATTTAAATATGCTTTTGTAGTTTGCCTTTTGAGTTCTGCCCCCTGTGACTTCATAGTGGAAAGCCTAACTATGTCTTATTTCACAGGTTGGAAGAGCTGGCTGTTATATGTGAAAAGCATAAAATCCCTCATATAGTCAACAACGCATATGGCGTTCAGTCTTCAAAGTGTATGCACCTCATACAACAGGTACTGCGTGTTATTTGTTATTGAGTAGTTTGACTACAGGTTGAGGCTTTTGAACATGTGAGCTAATTGGGTTCCTCACAGGGTGCACGTGTGGGCAGAGTTGATGCATTTGTTCAGAGCCTGGATAAAAATTTCATGGTCCCCGTTGGAGGAGCCATCATTGCAGGCTTTGACGAGACCTTCATCACAGAGATTAGTAAACTGTACCCTGGTCAGTGTCAGTCTCTCATTGTTTGTGTGTTTTGTTCATGTTATAATCAGAACATGTCATCAGCAGTCAATAGCTGAATCCCATTTCAGGGGCTGCATCCATTTAACTTGTGATGGATTGCGTCATAGCGGTGCTTCGTATGTGGCCGACAAATGCGGCCTTCTTTTCCCTGAAGACGAAAGCGACCTAAGATATCCCGAGGTGCATTGTGCGTGAGGGGAACTTGGGGACATTGGAACGGTTGGCTGAGGAATATACATTATTTAAATGTAAGGATTTTTAATCTCGAATAGCTAAATGTTGAAAAGGTAAAGGACAACTTTGTTTTGTTTTGTTTTAGGGAGCAAGGAGCAAACGGAGACCTTTGCCAGCGCCTGTGGTGAAGCGTCTCCTCCTCCGATAATTGAAACAGCATAAAAACTAAGCTCAAAATTTCTGGCTCCATTTTTATAAAGCTTACACCTGTTTGGTGATACGTTGCAGGCGGGAATAGTGCTGAAGGGTGAGGGCGGGAACAGTGGTTCTGTCGCGCAAACAGGAAATCCAAGGCAGAGTAGACCGTCTCGTTTTGGGTCGGCCTTCGCCGCGGTCTACGCAGCTTTCGAAGGACACCCCTTCATAGACCGCGTCCTTCAAAGGATGCAGCCCCTGAAATGGCATTCAGCCATAGTCATTCACTCACAGATTTCATTTGCTGAATTTCGGTGATTATGATTATTAAAACCATCTTAGGTCTGCTGCTGTTTTTCTTGTAGTGCTAATATATCTGACAGCATCATCTCTTGTGTTATCTCAGCTTCCTTAATTGTTCAGCTTTTCTACATATATTTTAAATGTGCATCTGTTTGTTTACTGTTCTATACTTTTTCTCATTCTAAACTGAGTTTCCTGATTTACATTGGCACAATTGTTGGCCTTCAACAGGCCGTGCGTCAGCCTCTCCGTCTCTGGACGTCCTCATCACTCTGCTCAGTCTGGGATCCAGCGGCTATAAGAAACTCCTGAGTGAGAGAAAGGTATGCCATTGCCGTTCAGCTTTGAAAGATTTAAAGGAGTAACAGACTTTTGCACTCCCTACTAACCAGTGTTAATTTTGACAGCAAATTTTAATTTAGTTTTAGTCATAGCCTTTTGACTGAAATATAATTTAGTTTTAGTCATAATTTAGTCATCTGAATTGTTAAGTTTTGGTCTAGTTTTCGTCGACGAATTATAATAAGATTATAGTCGACTAAATCTACAGTAGCTTTAGTCGACTTAATATGAAATGTAAACGTTGCAATACGTAAATGCTTTATTAACATTTTCCTTTTAAGATAAAACATCTACATGCATGCATTGATAAAAGGATACATTTAAAGTGGTTGTTACCCAGTTTCCACCATAGATCTGCTTCACACTCGGTGTGGACATTCAGCAGATATTCTAGAATAGAATCAAGTTGGAATGAATGATGAGATCTAACTGAGATATAAGCTCAGGTCTATATGCATGCATTATAATAACTGAATAAAGTGGTCACAAACTCATAATTTCCATCAAAGATCTGCTTCAAACTCGGTGTGGACACTCATGAGGTTTGTAGAATAGAATCAAGTTAGAATAAATGATATATTATGAGCTTTATTAAACATAAGATGAGAAGATTGGATACATGTTCATGCTCTATATGCATTTATTCATAATTACAGTATTAAACGGAGTTATGTTACTTGAATACTCCTTAAATGTAAAATGAACACGTTTTAGACAAAGTTAAAATGTATCCACGTCACGAACTGAAAACTATTCTAATCCATACTTTATTCGCTACTTAGGTGCTGATAGCTTGACCGCAGTTTAAGGATGACATGCCTGCATCTCCAGTAGTATTTTACTGGAAATGGCGCCCCACATGGTTTATAAAGAGTCTTGTTTTCCTTGATATCAAATGAGAAATGTGCCCATATATCGACTCCTCTTTCTCCAAGGTCTTGACATTGTCGAGTTAGTACAGTCAGATCAAACGTCTGCGTCTTACCACATTACTTATTGGATCGCTACCCAACTCATCCCGCCTTTCCACATATACCCAAGTTGTGATTGGATCTTTTCATAAGTTGTCAGATCTGATTGAATGTCGTCTCTGCCAAACATTTTTGTCTCATTTTTATTCGTTGATAAGTGTCGATTCATTTTGTCCTAGTTTTTGTCGTCTTTCATTCATTCATTTTAGTTAGTCATCGTCTCGTTTTTGTTAGAAAAAAGGGTCGTTGAAAACTATGACAAGACATTCGTCAACAAAACACTGATCTGCATTTCTGCATACCTCGGTTGAAACGACTGGTTATTTGAGTTGGCTTTCTGTCAGCTTGAACCAATCTGGTCATTCTTCTCTGGCTTCGGGCAAGAACAAGGCATTTTCACCAAGGGATTTGGTGCTCACTGGATATTTTCTTTTTTTCAGACCATTCTCTGTAAATAATAGAGATGTCTGTGCTTAAATCCCAGTAGATCAGCAGTTTTTGAAAAACTCAGACCAGCCCATCTAGCATCAACAACCATGACACGTTCAGAGTAATTTAAATCACCTTTTCTCTCCATTCTGATGCTCGATTTGAATTTCTTGACCATGTCTACATGCCTAAATGCATTGAGTTGCTGGCATGTGATTGGCTGATTTGTGATTGGCCCTTATTTGTAATTTGTGATTGTGATTTGATTGGCTGCCATGTGATTGGCCCTTACTTACTTGGCAAGAAATCTAAATCTGATTCAGATTCTCATACAGATTCCCTTCAGGGTCTTCAAGGTCTCAGGTTGTCTATGTGGATTCTCCTTTGTAGATCACCCCAGAGATTTTTAAAGGTCTCAAAGTCAGGTGACTGGGATTGCGATGTCAGATTTTTATTTAGATTTGGATGCATGTTTGTGAATATCTTCATTGCTACTTGGCAACCAACTTTGGTTGCCAGTTGATTATCAGTTGGTGAACCTAGACTTATGCAGTATTGGCAGATCCCTACGCTGTCAGTGTTTGGGTTTGTGCAGCTTGGTTGTGTGTGTTTTAGGTCTCACATCGAAAGAGCATTGCACAATAGCATTGAACCGTATAAAGATGTGCCTAAGGCAGACTATTCAGGACAATGACAAACCTGGAAGAAAATGGAAAATGAAATGCTGTTATCCCATAATCTCCGTTTGTCCTCTGTAGTCTCATTGATCTGAAGACTGAATTGTAATACTGCCAGCACTGCTATTTATGGGACATTGCTGACACTAACGCATCAGGAGGGGTAATGGTCTGTAAGCAATCCATGTAGAGAGTCAGTAAAGAAGGAATAGAGGGAGAACTGGAGTGAGAATTGGTAAGCAGATGGCGGGAGTAGGTCAGCAGATGGAAAACTGCAACATGAGCAGTAAACAGTGTGTGCTGCTGAAAAAAGCTGATTGTTGTACTGCTATTTATAACAGTTTTTTTCATTCCCTAAAGGAGCTGTACACCCACCTGGCACAAGAGCTGAAGACTCTGGCCGACAGACATGGAGAGAGGCTTCTGCACACACCTCATAATCCCATATCACTAGGTGAGATGCATGCACTATTATAAATCACATACACTCTCACTCAGTGAGGCCATTAGACCTCATAATGTCACGTCAAATACAAGTGGACTGTGATGTCAGAAATGACTCATGTCCTTAATGTAATGCTTTCCGCTTTGTGCTTTTCAGTGTGATGCCAAGGTGATGATCCATATTTCTCTTCTTGGAAACAATTAAATGTGCCATTACCTTTACATCAAATCTCCTTTCTTTATGAAGTATATTTAACGGACGTTCTACAAAGTGCTGAACAATGAAAAGAACAAAGAAAATGAAAAGCTAAAAATAAGATATACTGACATGATACTATAAAGATGTGGTTATTAACTGCTCTTGCCTCAGGACTCGCATTCATCCAATTATATAAAACCAAGAGAAGCTATACTTTCTAACCCTTCTAATGACAACATGAATAATGAATGCAGTTATGGGCACTAAAACATGAAACAAATGAATAACCTAAAAATATGACTTTTGCTAACAGTAATAATAATATGTTCAGTATAATGCTGAAATCACCAATTCCTGGGGCCTGTGAAGGTCAGCTGTTGCATTTATGGAACCCTGCAATGGACTGGGGTTCCATGGACAGGGTGTACCCCTGTCTGCACCCAGTGAATTCCAAGGCTCCAGACCCTCCCCCCCCCCAACCCTGACCAGGATAAGTGAATAAAAAGGATGTTTTGCTTGTATTTTGTTTTAATGTTCTGTTTTAGGTCCCCAAGTCTAAAAAATGTTTCCAAGGTCCTTCAGGTTCGTCTACGTGATCTTTATAAAACTACAGACGGGCAGCAGTGTTCTTTTTGGAGAGCAGTGGCTTTCTCTTTTCTCTTAGAAGTTACCCTGGGTACCCTCAGTGACTATTACACGCCTTTCTCTTGAAGTGATCTTGTTGGTCGACCACTCTTCCGGAGGGTAACGATGATCTCGAATTTCCTCCATTTGTGCACAATTGGTCTATGGATTGGTGGACCAAACTTATTGGAAATGTTTTTATTTAAACTTTTCCAACCTGATGAACATCAACTCTTTGGCAATGCTCTCTGACATCTCCTTTGTTCGTGCCATGATGCTCCTCCACAAACATGTTGTGAGGATCAAACTTTGACCGATCCCTGACCCTTTTCAACAGGGGACCCACTTACACCTGACTGTTATCCCATTGACTGAAAACACCTGTCATGTTAGAAACATTGATATAAACGTGTAAACTTGCGCAGAACCATGTTATCACGTTCCAGTCAATAAATTGATATAGAATAAAATATTCTAATGTGAAATTTTGTTTTTATCTGTTCCACAGCCATGTCACTGGGTGGTCTTCAGGCTAACTGTGGTAATGCCATTACCCAGCTGGGCTCCATGCTCTTCACCAGGCAGGTGTCTGGAGCCAGGTGTGTTGCTTCTGTCCACTCATATCCAAACGAAGTTATTCTGTATGTTTCTATGCCCACTATGAGGATTCTTGATTGGAGGCTTGCAGTTTGAAACCCTTCTGGTAAAAACATCTGGGTTGTGGGTGGTTGAGAGTCAGTATGGATGGGTGGTGGATGGGTATGAATGTATACTGCACACAATCACCAGTCACTATTAAGAACGTCATTGTAATCTAGGATCCCTCCTTTACTCAAAGAAAGTTGCACAGTGAGTGAATGCAGCATTCTTCCTTATAACGAACGTGGAATTTTTCCTTGCCACTGTCACCCTAGGCTTGCTTAGTTTGGAATTGATGAAGTAGGTCTTCTATGTTGTGCCATCTGTTTCGCCAGTGGCTGTTTGGTTTCCCCGATGTACAATTCCTGGCAATCCTCCCGGCACTTAACAGCATACACTACATTACTCTGTTTGTGCTGGGGGACCTGGACCAGTTTCTGGCGTAGTGTGTTTTTGGGTTTGAAAGCCACGGTGTTTGGAAAATATGCCACTCTGTCAGTGGGGACGCTGCCTGTTAGAAGACCTACCTCATGAGGTCAGGACTCTGCGGTTTACACCAACCTACAGGCCAGTGGCCACTCTTTCAAGGATGAAGACCGGCAGATCCTTGATAGGGAGGAACGATGGACGCGGAATAAAAGAAGCCATTTTTGTAAAAAGGGAACGTCCATCCCTGAACCGAGGAGGGGGCCTGAGAGTACATCTCTCACCATCTTACAACGCCACCATCACAGCCCTTCCCCAATCCTGTGTAAAAGGCACACGTGCCCATTGTCATTAATGGCTATGGCCATCTGCATATTAAACTGATCACCAGTCCCATTGTTATGCAATGGTGCTGGTACCAGTCGTCATGCAGAGGTGCTGTATATAAGATTGGGGAAGTTTTCCAACTAGCTGAGACTGAAGAAGTCACTTACATGAGTGACGAAACCTTTCTCCGACAAAACCTATGTCCAGATGAACAGATACAACTTCTGGGAAAACTTAATTGTGCATGTAAACATGGCTCTCATGTTAACCAGAAAGATAATAGTAATACTGATTTTTCAGAGGGATTATCAGCAGCTCAGATACCTTCCTTTAACATATTGTTTATCTTCTGATTGAATATACATGTAGCTTTAACATTTCTCAAGCCAAATACTGAGTTAAGCTTAACATCCAAACTTTTAAAAAACGTTCTCTTTTCTATCATTATGCATAATACAAGTCCTGTTGAATTGAGTACTAACGAAGGCGTTAATTTAGTATTAATGAGGGGATTTAGTATTGATGCCTAGTTTTAACAGCAAATGGATGCCTTAATATTATGCCTTTCATTGCTGCAGTGCTGGAGGTACATAAATATTTCAGAACTCATTATAAATAACTAATTCAGCTTATTTCTCTTGTGTCTTCAGAATTGTTACACCCATACTATTTCTAATAGAACCACGTTATTGAAAGTGCCCTTCACTGGCCATACTTCATTTGACTTTTTTGTGTAAATGTGCAGTAATATGCTAAAAATAAGTCACATGTTGCATGCAGCACCAAGAACCATATGAAATCTATATATATAAAATTTAGAAGCAAAATAAAAAGGTATCATTAGAAGGACATGAGATATGATGCTCGGGATAGGTCGATTATTTAGGATTTGTGAAGCAAACAGAATACATACTTGTATCATGTCCACCGTTCTGTACAGTTCTCTAATGGATTTCACTGAAGACCTTTTCTATTGATTTTTTTTTTCTGATTCACTGACTTGATGGAAACACAGGTGACGTGCTTTTACTGGACAGCGTGGGACGTACTAATGCATTTTGGAAGTGTATGAGTGATGTTCTTCATGGAACGGCTTTTGGAACCCACCTTTATGAGTAATTTTTTTCAAAGATGTCATTCATCATTAATTATGCATGACTGACGAATATGATATGATCATAATATCGTATGACGTATTAATGCTAAGGAACAAAGGAGAAGCAGTGCTACTGTGTATTCTAAACTGTCAGCAAAGAGCACTGCACTGATAAGTTTATTAAGATATTGAAAAACAAAGCTATATGGGATATTTGATTGGAGTGAATGTTGTTTGATCTGTTATTTTTTAAATTGAAGATGGTATGTGTTAAGAGACCATTGTTATACCCTTGAGCATAGTGCTTAATTCTTAAAAACATCTCTGGACTGTATTCTGTTCGGACAAAAGGTTCTTCTATATGAATTAATGTGTCTTAATTTTATTTTCTGTTTATTTTCAGGAAAATAAGTTATGCCTATTTTAACTATTGTAGTCTAACCTCGTTATCTCCCCCACATCTGTTTCATGGCTATTTTTGATGAGAGGCGAGTTTGGCATCTTAACGAGGTAACAAGAAAATAGACAGTGACATTCATACGTGATGCTGACATAATGTGTTTTACTGAGCAACCCTCGTGATCGTTCAATCACATTTACAATGTACATAAACATGTACGTACGTGTACAGTTTCTATTCATTTACGCAAATTTGAGAAATGGTCTGTCATGTGAAGTGCTTCAAGTCCAGTCTGTGATGAAGATCAGCAAAGGCATTGTAAGATAAGTCTGTTCACTCCACTGCCATCTTGGTAATGCCACCGGGTAGTTATTTTCAGCCATACAAAACCAGACTCTTATCTCTTTGAATCAGAAGAGACCTATTTATCTGAAACTGAAAGAGAAATTAACATTTAAAATGCATTTTTAGAAACACTGGTATCTGAGAAAAAAAAAACGATAGAACTTACTTGCGCTGTTGGGTTAAACAAAATTGCGCTGGTATTCTGGCTCCTGCGAATGCCTCCACTACAAAAGGGCAAAGACTTGCTGCCCCCCTCTCCGACACATTTACTAATATGCCGATTGGTTCTTTGTAATGATGGGGTGGGGCTTCTGTACTACAGTGCCATTCATATTTCAATCACTGACAAGTCTCCTCCTTATATAAATAGACAGGGGCTGTACATCATCCGGAGTTGCAAGTTTAAAGTTGGACCGTCACCTACCGACGGTCTGAAACTTGGCAACTTAGCAGGGTAGAATTTCATTGCTGGCGAGACATTTGTCACATTTTAAGCTTGGAGTGTATGGAGGAAAATCCGTCCTGCCATCACAGGTGGCGAGAGATGAGGTTGGCGAGATAACAAGGTTAGACTGTATAATGACAGCCATGAAAATGGCAGCTGTATGAAGGGCAGTGAGAGATGACATTAATACAGAATTAGCATATAAAAAATGCTGGAACTGCGTAGTGATATGTGGGAAAGTGATAACACTGAGGCATAATGTGAGTTTTGACCTGTGAGAGTTTATTCCAGAGAAGGTTCTGAATCAGTTTCAACTGTGCTTTTTGTTTCAGAGTTGTCCCATTGGGCGTGGAGCAGACTATTAGCGGCCATACGTTTCGTGGCTTCATGTCACATTCAGATGCCTACCCATGTCCATACCTTAATGCCGCTTCTGCTATTGGCATCACCAAGAAAGATGTAGAGCTCTCCATTAAAAAGCTGGACAAGTGTCTCAAAGCCCTAAAAAAGGAGAAAAATGAAGACTCATTGTCATCGCCTTCAGGTCCAGAAGATCAGACGGTTCCTTGATTCAAATACTGACTTAGTGACATGACAGGTAGCATTTATTTTAAAGAGTTAATTTAAGAGTATACGTAATTAACATTGCCATTTGGAGAAATAACACTGGAATGTGGCTTTAAAAAAAACATATTTGTTTGGTCTTACCAGCAAACCAAAGAATATTACAGAGTCTTTCTGTTAATAAAGATTAATTGTTTACATCATTTAAATATTTTAATTGTTGGTTTATAAATTGGGTTTTCAAGATAAATGTTTCATAGGGTCTGTTTTTAATATAGCATGTCTGTAGACAAGATCTATACATACATTACAAAGCTAACGCATGTAGACACCTCGATCTAGTGGAGTTGACTACTTCGACATCCATTGCTCACCAATTTCCTGTCTTTGGAATTGGCATCTATACCCAGAGGGAGATTTTAATGCTACAGCACACAGTGACATGCTAGAGTAATATAATCTGAGAATGACAGTGCCTCCATGCCCAAAGAAATATTCAATGCGAAAGTTGTTTGAATTTGGAGTTAAAGGACTTGACTGATCTGTACACAGCTCTACCTCAACCCCGTCCAACAACTTTGGGATTCATTGGTGGAATACAACAGTGGTGGCTCAGTGTTTGTGGTACACTACTGCTAACCTTATTGAATAGTTAACAATAGCCAGTGTCAGAGAGGCCTTCAGTTGCTTAGAAGTTACCCTGGGTTCCCTCACAGAATATTACATGCCTTGCTCTTGGGGTGATTTTTGTTGGTCAACCACTCCTGCAGAGGGTAGCAATGGTCTTGAATTTCCTCCATTTCTACACAATCTGTCTGACTGTGGATTTGTGGAGTCCAAACTTTTTAGAAATTATTTTCTAACCCTTTCCAACCTGATAAGCATCAGCAACTGTTTGCTGATGCTCTCTGAACTCTCCTTTGTTCGTGCCATGATACACTTCCACAAACGTGTTGTGAAGAGCAGACTTTGATAGATCCCTGTTCCTTGAAATTCAAAAAGGCACCCACTTATACTTGACTATTATCCCGTTGACTGAACACCTATCATCATATAAACATCGATATAAATGTGTAACCTATTGCACAACCTGAATCATGATGTCATGTTACATTTGGGTTCAGTCAATAAACTGACATGCAAATAAAACATATTTTATGTGAAATGGATTTTGTATTTATCTGTTCCACAGCCATGGCACTGGGTGGTTTTCAGGCTAACTGTGGTAATGCCATTACCAAGCTGGGCTCCATGCTCTTCAGCAGGCAGGTTGGAACCTTGAGCAACGTCCTAAACCATCAATTGTTTGGACTGTAACTCTTCCAGTTATTATTATTTTTACTTATAACAGTGCCTTTATCAAATTCAAGTATGCTTACAATCAACATTTGGAAGTTGTTTTGATTAAAGTTATCTATTAAATGTCATACATGTAAAATGGAATGTAAATTGTGAGCCAGGGTTTGTCTTCCAACTTCAGTGCCCAATCTTATCCATAAAAGGGTGTACATCCCAGTAGCCATGTTCTTAAATCAAGATAAAGCCTTTACAGAAGAGTGGAGGCTGTAGTGACAGTACACATGAATGCTCATAGTTTTGAAATGAGATGCTTGGAAGTTGTGTCCACAAACTTTTGAACGTATTGATTGCCAGTGTAAACAGTAACAAGGATTCCTGTGACTATGTACTTCAGATACCAGATTCTGCAGAATTTAGGCTTTGCGCATGTCAGTGGCAGGTAATAATTCCATATTACTGGTATCACTGATCAACTGTAGTGCATGAAACACATGGAGAATGTTTATGGTAATGTTTATGAAACATAATGTTACTTGCTAGGTTTGCCGATCAGTAGCACTGTATATAAAACTGTGTGCTAGTGCAGAGAATAAGGAGCAATATAAATTAGCAATGAGCAGACCCTAGGGAGGGAGGAGAGATTCTGAAGCTGATGAGTTAGATCACTTGGTACAAGTGCTTCAAGATCTAAAATGCATGACCATAGTCAAGAGAAGGTTTACTTAATCTTTTTTTTATTTAAAAAAATAATACAAAATGAACAATTCAGCCTTTCAATAAGAATTTAGATGTTTAGATTTGCACATTACTATCTGGCATAACAAAACAAGCTTCTGTAGAACAGACTCTCTGCTGAGCTTTTAAGATAAAATGTGCAATTTGTCTAAGTTCAGTATGATAAATGAACTATGCACTGTGTTTAGTGCAATGAATTAAACATCACTGATCTTTAAATCTGTCTTATACCTTGCCTTGTGCAATTGTGTAGTTGCAGATCTTTTGCTAAGTACATGGCATGGCTGTACTCCTGTACGCTCATGCAATTAATACTAGTATTCACCGCCCTTGAACTTTTCAACATGCATTGTTCCAATCTGGAATTAATTCACGAATCTACACAAAATAGTCCATTATACTGAAGTATGTGGAAACAATGTAGTTGGAAAATGTATCCCCCTTTAAAAACAAACATTGTGATTGCTGTAAAACTATTCACCCCATTGCTGTGTAAACATGATACAGTGGGCCAAAAAAGTATTTAGTCAGCCACTGATTGTGCAGGTTCTCCTACTTAGAAAGAGGAGAGAGGTCTGTAATTTTCATCATAGGTACACTTCAACTATGAGAGACAAAATGAGAAAAGAAAATCCAGGAAATCACTCACTGTAAGATTTTTAAAGAATTTAATTGGTAAATTATGGTAGAAAATAAGTATTTGGTCAATAACAAAAGTTCAACCAATACTTTGTAACATAACCTTTGTTGGCAATGGCAGAGGTCAAACGTTTCCTGTAAGTCTTCACCAGGTTTGCACACACTGTAGCTGGTATTCTTGCCCATTCCTCCATGCAGATCTCCTCTAGAGAAGTGATGTTTTGGGGCTGTCACTGGGCAACACAGACTTTGAACTCCCTCCACAAATTTTCTTTAATTTTCATCATAGGTACACTTCAAGTATTGCTAAGTGCTAGAGTTTGAGAGCATCCCATATTATAGGTTACTATAATCTGGGGAAAATGATTATTTCCCAGACAATTGACAAACAACTCCTTATGGAAAATTGGCAAGAAGATAGCGTTTCCCTGAGCAAAAATGTTTTGGAGTTTGAGAAGGCTTGCTGAAGACAGTGGAAAATTCTGGAAAAACTCTCTCTGGTCTGACAAGACCAAATCTGAACATTTTGGTGTTGTTAACAAAGCCTTATGTATGGTGCAAACCAAACACTGCAATCATGTTCATATTGAGAGATACAGTATGTGTCAGTCAAATGGTAAACTCTACTTGTAACACTTCAAAATGTGGAAAAGTTCAAATGAGGCAAATACTTATGCAAGGAATTGTAACAAGGAGAGCAAAAAATGGGTGATATTTTGATCATACTGGACATTTGGATATTTAAAACACTGTTGTAATACTTTTGTGGGGAGAACACTACACAGCTGGAACCTACAATACAAAAATGTAGATGGTTTACAACTAGTAGAGGTTTTATCTGATTAACAATACATTCAGTGTTAAAAACTGTATACTTTTAAAATCACAAATGTCAGGACATCGTAACCTTATTTCCTACATATCTGTCAGTGACCATATATTACACGTGGGAAAAAAAACACCATTTACATTTACAGCATTTAGCAGACGCCCTTATCCAGAGCGACTTACAATTGGTACAATCTTACAATCCAAGCAATTGTGGGTTAAGGGCCTTGCTCAAGAACCCAACAGTGGCAGCTTGGCAGAGGTGGGAATTGAACCCTGGACCTTCTGGGCCAGAGTCCAGTACCTTAACCGCTAGGCTACCACAGTCCCACCATTGTATACATACACCATACACCAGTGTATGATTCTCACATTACTTGAGGAATGATGAACAAAAATGTGATTCATTCTCCTAGAATTGATTCAGGACAGGCAAAGTTTTGTACTTGCTGTTCAGGTCTAGCTGTGGGATGCACAGCATCTGTTTCTCTCTTTGAGGTGTTGAGTCAGCCTGTTCCCAGCAGTTGATTATAGTTTTATTTTCTGCACCAGCAACATTGCCATTAATGATTCATGACAACATTTTTTCTTTCTTTCCACTCTCTCACCTTTGTTCAGGTTATCCCTTGATACATAGTTTTCTGTTTCTGTTTCTTTCCATCTCTCTGTGTGCCTCTCGCTCTCTTGGCTGTGTCAGCAGTTTTTCATTGCCTCGCAATTAATAATGTCTTATTTTCCATCTTGCTGTCAACATTGCTGTATAGTCTGCTGCTGAAGTTGTGCTGATAGCATGTGTTACTAAGTAGCCAAGAGCCAGACTGAAACTTCAGTTTGCTGATTATGTAATACTAATCAGCATTCATGCAGTGCTTGATTCTTATGGCACAGGTACAACTTTCATTAGGGTAACTATTTATTCAAGTACTCCATATCTGTGTATGGTTTTAAATGTGTTGACGGATTTATACTAAATTCACGACACATGTTCAGTTCAACTTGCAATTACTGTCCTTTCCTGCTTCATGCTTTGGGGAAAATTTCAGCCTAATCTTTAGCTACTGCATCTGCATAGTGTGGATGAACGGGTAATTATGATCTTGGCACGTTTCCTTCACGTATCAAAAGCAAAAGTCTGTCCTTAACTAATATGGTCAGGCTTAGTTTACTTGTATCTTGATATATCATAGACATATAATGCATGTGGTCTACAGTTGTTACAATTCACAGTCAAGTACTTACAGTGCCCATAGAAACCATAACCTCTCAAAACCGTTTATCACATTACACCATCACATAAATCCACACTAACTTTTCCCAGCTGTATTTATACATTATATTCTATCCCTCAACATCAGAAAATATAAGAAATATGACAACTGGAAAAAAAACATTGAAAAAATGTTAGGATTCTGATTAATTAAAGCTGAATTAGTAAAATACCTGGATAGCTATGTGATCAATCCCTTTAGAGTAACCATTATAAACTTGCTCAGGTACAACCTATCATCCCACCTGTTGTAGTAGTGTTGAAACCAGCTATTCCTGGAGGATTCCAATAACAGCAGTGTATGATAATGCGAAGAATACACCATGTTTGTAAGCTGTTTTTAAAAGGGCTTTGGGATAAATAGTGTGGAAATATACAAATTGGGATAAAAAAAAATCTAAGTGGCTTTAACTATGGGACAACAATCTCCCAAGCAGTACACGAAGGTGGCCTGAATGGCAGGATGACAAGAAAGAAGCCTCTTCTTTAAAAAAATAAAATAAAATAAAAAAATCTGCACTTAGTGCCATGTACACTTTTTGATGCCTTGTGGCGAAAGGTTTTATGGTCTGTTAAGACCAAGGCTGAAGTTTTTGGATGGAAACTGAGCACTAGGGCAACACTGGAGTGCATGTGGTTGTACTTCTTACAAACATTGAATATACAAGATATATTACTTAAACCTAGTTTAAGACTTGCAGCTAAATCTAAAGGGTTTGTTTTTGTATAGCACTGAAAACAAAGGTACAGATGGCTTACCACAATGTAGGCTAATTCGTTATTTAAGCAATGCTCTGTCATTAAGCGAGTGAGAGAGAAAGAGAGATTGTTTTCGTTCACTTATAGCCAGGTTATCACACATTTCTGTAATTTAATTTGTTACAAAATGGTTACTTTTATCTGAAGAACAAATGGAGCCAAAATATTTGCTTTGGGTTACTAAGGTTAGGTTTAGGTTTAGATCTATGTGTAGCATTACTTTGCTACAGTAATTCTTTGTTGTCATTCATGTCAGTGGAAAGTCCTCACGAAGATAGCAAGACAAACGTTTGTGTATACCTTGTCTTGTTATACTTGTGAGGACCAAATGTCCTCACAATGATAGGAAAACCTTGCAGTTTTGACTTGAGAACTGTTTTGTCGGTCCTCAGTTTTCTTATTGCTTTTTTAAATACAAAAGCAGCAACTTTTATTTGAAAAACAAACAGCCAAACGATTTGGCTTAGGTTACCGAGGTTAAGGTTAGGTGTATGTGTAGCATTAATTAGTTACAGTAATCATTACGTCAATGGAAGGTCCCCACAATGATAAAGATACAGACGTGTGAGAGAGAGAGAGAGAGAGAGAGCGCAAGAGCGAAATATGCTATAGCTGCAGCTGAATAGCTGATGTCAGTAGCGTTGGTTCAGTGCTGCATTGGGATGGTGCAGGGCGGATGGTGCACCGCTCTCGGTCTGCTCACCTCAGCACCGTCTGCTTCAGCTTTCACACACATGCACACTGGCACCCCACCACCAGCACCCTCGACATGCTTAGTGTTCTGAAACGCTACGCTGTAATATCAGCCCTGCTGCTGTGCTTCGTGCCGTCGGGTCACGCCGGCAAAAAGCCAGTCAGATGTCCTTCATCCTGCAGCTGCTCCAAGGAGTCCATCATATGCGTCGGTTCTTCATATGTTTCGCGGAACACCCCGAACGATGTGAACTCGCTGTAAGTATGAACCGTAACCCTTTATGTTTATCGTGCTTCCAGTGCGGAACTGTGTGGTGGATTATGTTTTTCGAGCTTACCTGTGTGAAAATGCCGCTGCACGGAACGCAGCATATATTCTGATGCATTGAGAGGA
This sequence comes from Ancistrus triradiatus, assembly GCA_025084515.1. NCBI lineage: Eukaryota > Metazoa > Chordata > Actinopteri > Siluriformes > Loricariidae > Ancistrus > Ancistrus triradiatus. The sequence goes on along the minus strand of JAJAGP010000431.1, from coordinate 388,647 downwards.
CAATAGACTTGTCGTAGGAACCAAAACCGTGGTTATTATGGAGGACATTAAAAAACAGTTGAACCTAATTATTCGTCCAGTGTGTCATTTCACTTGTCCGTGATGTTATGCTTTTTAGGAGCATCGTGAATGGAACCTTTTCCGAGGTCAAGGAGGCCATGTTCGCCCACATGCCATCTCTACAGCTGCTGTAAGTTCAAAAGCTGAATGGTCAACCACTTTTGATCTGTTGTATGAGGAAAAAAGTCTCACTTTTCCATTAGAGTTGTCATGTTCCATCAGTCCTGTGGTCTTGCATAGCAGAACTGGAGGGCTCAGTTGGAATAATCGTTACTTTCATTTACATTTACAGCATTTAGCAGACGCGCTTATCCAGAGCGACTTACAATTGATGCACTCTTACAATCCAAGCAATTGTGGGTTAAGGGCCTTGCTGAAGGACCCAACAGTGGTGGGATTTGAAACCTTGACCTTGTGGTCCATAGTCCAGTACCTTACCCGCTAGGCTACCCCAGTCCTACTTTCGTTCTTTCTGTTTCAGTGTAAGTAAGCCTACATTATGCACTGCATTAGATAATCTTTAGAAAGTTAATTGCGGTGATATGGATGTGGTGGTGATAATGGACAGGGTGATAAAAATACTGGACTATTGTCCATAATCCTTAGGGTTCAAATCCAAGTATAGTACTGGCAAGTTCCTCTGTTGGGCCCTTGAACAAGACCTCAGCTGCTTGGATTGTAAATTTTAAGACTGTATGGGTTGTCTTTGAATAAGGGCAAAGCTGGTGCTTTTGAATAAGGGTGTTGTGGGCAGCTGTGGTCAAATGCTGATTTTCTAAGCAAAAAGAGGTTAATACAGCCTTAATACAACAAACTTAAATATTATCTAAGTCTGTTCTGAGGCTTTACAAAATAACTTGATCATTTGGAAAGCTAGCCAAATAACTGCAGATGGCAAATTCTGTACTTTATCTTCCGTTATGTTTTGTAGAAATGCATCGTATTTAGGTTCCCCTCATAGATTAAGCTAATTACATTTAGAAAACCAACAAAACATGTTGTTTGACCGAGGCTGAAGGAAAATGTGTGTACAGCCATCTAAACAGGTGCTGGGCTGTTTAAGAAATAAGCCAGCACATTTTTTCATGCTTCCACACTGTGCATTATTAAATAGTGTGCAGGCTTATTGTTTAATCATTTGAGCAGGGGTACCAGGATTATATACACTCTCCGAGCACTTTATTAGGATCACTATACTAACACTGGGAAGGGCCTCCCTGTTGGAGCCCATTCATCTAAAGGTTCAAAGTGTTATACCTTCTGAGATTCTTTTCTGCTCACTACAAAAATACAGAGTGGTTATCTGAGTTACCGGAGCTTTCTGTCAACTCGAACCACTTGGCTGTTCTCTGTTAACCTCTCTCAACAACAAGGCATTTCTTTCCCAGAACTACTGCTCACTTGGGTTTTTTATGGCACCGTTCTGAGACCACTCTGTGTGGAAATCTGAGGAGATCAGCAGTTATAGAAATGCTCAGCCCAGCACCAACAATCATGCCACTGAAATAACATTTTTCCTCCATTCTAATGGTTTGTGCGAACAATCCCTGAAGCAGATGGCCTGTATCTACATGATTTTAAGCATTGAACGATTAGTTAATTGCATGTATGATTACGGACAAGTAGTAATAAAATAATCAGTGAGCATATATAGAGAGATTTCTGGTAGAAAGTGAACATTTGACTTTGCTGAAAAGCAACTAAAAATGTCAGTGCATTTAGAACTGATTAACATTACATTCCGCTTCACTGAGATATACTGAGAGTCTAATCCTATTAGTGTGATTGGTGCCAAATGCCTGCATTGTTATTTACAGTGGTAGTGTAGTGGTTAAGGTGCAGGACTATGGACCAGAAGGTCTAGGGTTCAAATCCTACCTCAGCCAAAGCTGCCACTGTTGGGTCCTTGAGCAAGGCCCTTAACCCACAATTGCTTGGATTGTAAGACTGTACCAATTGTAAGTCGCTCTGGATAAGGGCGTCTGCTAACTGCTGTAAATGTAAATGTAAATGTTAAGTGCTTGTATTTTGTATTGTTTGGGGGAGATGGACCAGTATGTACTGGTGAATATTTTGGGTATGGCACTTTGCCGGATGTAAGAAATCCTGCATTAAAAATGTAAAGTTAAAGTAGGACAACAAAAGGCTAAAGACTTGTGGTGTTAATCATAACAGTGTGTGCTCTTGGTGAAGTACCTAAAAATGACACAAGTTGCATTGTAAATTAAAGATCTTTATGAAGGTGCTTCTGAAACAGGAAAGTTAGTGGGTTCTTACCAGGGTTTTTGATCTTAAATATGAATCCCTTGAGATGATTTGACTGCACACTGCAATTTAAAGGCAAGGTGTTTTTATTATTTTTGTGATTAGGTTTGAATATTTAAACTCAAGTCAAGTCAGACTTATTTCTATAGCGCTTTTTACAATGGAGCAATGTCTCAAAGCAACTTTATCATTTTAGATTATTTCCTAATATCTATGTCCAATCCCAAATTGAGCAAGCCTAGGGCGACAGTGGCAAGGAAAAACTCCCTAAGTGTTATGAGGAAGAAACCTTGGGAGGACCAAGACTCAAAAAGAGACCCAACCTCCTTGGGCGGCATAAATTAAGAATGAAGCTAATTTCTCTAAACTAATAAGTCTTGTAGTGGTATTTCAAATAAAATGTAAAATGTGCACATCGGCATTATGTAGTCCGCTGCACAGAGTCACTCCAGGATCCTGGGTTTAACCAGGAAAGTCCTTGGCGGCACTTCATCCCCAGCCAACCAGAGGAGGGAGAGAGCCACTGCCCCCCGTTGCGGCCCGGGCATGACTCTGATGATAAACTGAAACACTGTCAGGAAGTGGGTATTATGGTACTGTAATAATATCAGCTGAACAATATTTTTATTGACTTTAAATTAACTTGGACTAAATTGAATCTTATGGCTTTGTGCATGCCTGACACTATGATTGAAACTTTCTGTGTCATAAAATCTGTCTAATTATGTGGCCCACCTTAATTATGCACATAAATGAAATAATGTACAATGACTATAAGGAGGTCACTCACATTTGTTTAGAAAATGTACAGACTGTCGTTCCCATTGAAGGGACAATGTGCACTGGTGTTCCTCTCTCAGCGGGAACATGAGGCGGTATGTTTATGACCTATAGAACACAGTGACTTGTTTGACATTTTCTTGTTAACCGTAGTGCCTGGGAGAGGACAAGGAGAACAAATGTCAAACTCCTTGAAGACAGTAAACAGAGGCAGCGATAGAATCTTGTTCACTGGAGCCGTTGCACCACCATTACCTGCTGCCATAAATTATTAATTGTTATGAATAATATAAGTATAGAATTCCACTCTCAGTAGCGTTGGTGGCTTGGTGGTCAGAGCCAGGAAAGGAAGGGCTCCAGTGATCCCTGGTTCCATCCTGACCTTGTACTCCGCCTGTGTGGAGTTTGCGTGTCCTTCCCGTGTCCAAGTGGAATTACTCTGCGTGCTCCGGTGACTCCGATGTCTGAGAAATCTTAAGCCTAAAATGACATAAATAATTAATGTATTATTTGTAAACATAAATTATGAGGCACTCAGTTGGTGCAGCCGGCTGTCTTCCTGAGTGGACAATATTGAGTACATCTGAGGAAGTGGAGGGCAGTCTGGGGAACCCTCAGTGTTTTAATGGGTGGCCGCTTCCCAGACCTGTGATGGACTGGCATCCCATCCATGGCATGACTACGCCTGAGCCCTTTCATCAAAATAATGTCTGGGGATAGGCCCCTGAGCCCCTATGAAGCAGGGTTAAAACATAAGAAATAAAGTTATGAATAATAAAAAATGATTGATACTGTAAAAATAGCATTTGGTTGGCAAAGCTGGTGCTTTTGTTATGACATTATGGAATTCCTAACTATGCATATGGCATATCAGTGGAATTATGCTTGATAGTTCGTAGACAGTCTGATCAACTGGAAAGAAAATTGTTTCTAAGAATTTCTAGGGGTACCAATAATTGTGGCACGTGGTTTTGATGAAGATAATTGGATTTTATTTTTGTCAGCCTAAATTTATGTCATCTGTAGGTTGGATTTTTTCGTTTTCCACTATTTCACCAAAAGTTAAATGACATCTAAACTCTTCTTGCCAGAGATGCCGATAATTGTGATGGGGAGTGTATGAGTATGAACTAATGTGTTTGCTACCAAAAACATATGAATAAACTGTGTCTTTACATCTATATCCTGTATTAAGGGTATAACGAGACACTGTGATGCCAAAATGTGACGATATACATTGTGCAGTTGCACAATGCATGTTCTTTTTATGATGTCATGTAATGCAATTGCATTTGTTTAACACCAGAGGGTGCAATTGTACACCATGCTTGCAGACGCACATCTTCTGTCTTCAGTCAGCTTGTTTGTTTACTTTGATTTTCACTTTAACATAGCAGTTATTTAAATTTAGAGGGCAGCATGGTGGCTCGGTGAGCACCGTCACGTCACAGAAAGAAGGTCCTGGGTTCAAAGCGAGGGTGGAGCTCCTTTCTGTGTGGAGTCTGCATGTTCTCCCCTTGTCTGTGTGGGTTTACTCCGGGTACTCCGGTTTTCTCCCACAGTCCAAAGACGTGTGTAAGGTTAATTGATTACGATAAATTGGCATTGACTTGAGTGTATACAGTATATATGACTAGTCTTGATGTAACCTTGTGTGTGTTGCTGAAATGACTGCTGATGCTGATAGCGACGTTAAATAAACCAAATAAACAAACAAACATTTAAATTTGGTGAAACTGTTTGGGGAAAATGGCACATTTTGTTGCAGTACTATTATTTAAAGGAGACTAAAGATTATTTTTGTTTAATTTTTGTGTAGAAGAAAAGTACACATTGTTTTGAATTTTAATTCTTCAGAAATAAAAAAGGAATGTTTTAAATCTGTTTTTTACGATATGGTTTTTTACGAACATTTTATTTACAATTTTAAACCTCTGTTTCTAGTCATTTATTTTACTTGCAGGGGACTATAGTTTTTTTGTTTGTTTGTTTAAAAACTTATACAAGAAAATGTGCATTGTTTGCATCGTTTACACTTAAATTAAAAAGGTATGTCTTTTATGGAATGTAAAATCGATAATCATGGGAAAATCCAACCGTGAACTCCGTATCGTGAATCGAATTGTGAGCAGCCTGTATTGCTACACCGCTATCCTGTATCTAAAATTTACAGAAATTGCAATTCAGTCTGGATTGTATATGTTTCATTAATACCATGATATGATAAAAAGGTTTTTTGTTTGTTTTACAGATTACTTAATTCAAATGCCCTTACCACAATTAGGGACGATGCATTCTCTGGACTACCACATCTTGAATATTTGTAAGTCTACTTTTCTTTGTGTTACAGTACAGCCACTCAGTACAGTAAACTCTTTTTATTTCAAGATGTGTATTCATTACATGTAGCAATGAATACACATCTTTTTACAAGTAGTTTTTGTTACATGTCAGTCCCTCCTCTCCCTCTATCACTACTGCTATGATAGATCATGACAGTTTTAAAATTGGTGCAGAATCACTTTACTGATGTCGTATTGTTTTTCTTTTATTTTTTGAATATGTTCTGTCACAATTTTTCTTCCTCTGACTTTGTTCCTTCCTGCACGATCATCACTTACTGTTCACCCTGTCTAAACCTTTGTAGGTTTATCGAAAACAACAAGATTGAGACCACATCAAAATATTCCTTCAGAGGACTTAGAGACTTGACCCATTTGTAAGTTTATGTAATAATTAGAATTTCTATCAATACTGTACTGTAATGAAATATTTTGTTATTCTTAAGTGTAACTCTACCTTTACAGGTCTTTGGCGAACAACAACATCAAATCCTTGCCGAGAGATCTCTTCATTGATCTGGATTCACTTATAGAGCTGTGAGCTTGCAGTTCAGTTCATTCTGACAATGGAAGTGTACTCATTCCTATATACAGTAAAGATGAATGAACTGTGAAATAGCTTCTAAAAGCTATTGTAATTGAATCTACAGCTTTTTGAAAACACTTTTTCAAGAAGCTACATCCTTAGTGCTTGCTCTCGTTGTTATTTTTAGACTTCTATCCACTTTAGGCTGTAACTGTTAGATATTGTGCTTCTTCAAAACCTTTTATTGATATCGTTTGTCAGTAACTTCCCCAAGCATTTCATTTGTCCAGTTGAAATCCTGTTGGCTGGTTTTGTCTCTGCCACAGAGATCTGAGGGGTAATGCATTTGAATGTGACTGCCGGGCTAAATGGCTGATTATGTGGCTGAAGAACACCAATGCCTCCGTATCTGATATCGTCTGTGCTGGCCCAGAGGAGATGAAGGGCAAGCGGCTCAATGACATGGCCAGCCTCCATGATGAGTGCATCTCCACAGGTAGGGAGATTGTGTGAGAGGTACCATGCTAGGATCACGATACACTGGACAAAACACTGTGAATCCACGGTTTTCATATTTTCACTGGTGTTTAGATGAAGTCAGTTTTCAGTAGGCATATTCCAGTATAAATACCCTTAAGAAATGGAATGCTAGAAATGCTATTTAATATTTATAGAAAACATGATTTTTATTAGACAAGTTCATGTGTTGTGTGGCACAGTGGCTTGGGGGTGGCACTGTCACCTCACAGGTTGACCTGGTTTCGATTCGAGGTGGAGCGTCTGGGTCCTTCTCCAGGTTCTCCGGTTTCCTCCCACATGCATTAGGTTAATTGTGTGGTCTTCATTCATTTACTTTCTTATCTGCTTAATCCAGGAGAGGGTCAAGGTGAGGTCGGTGTCTATCTGGCGGCAAAGGCCCCAAAGCAGAATCAACCCTAGACAGGCCGCCAATCCATCGTAGGGCACACACACTCACACTCGCACACTATGGGCACTTTAGCGTAATCAGTTAACCAATTGCATGTCTTTGGACTGTGGGAGGAAACCAGAGCACCTGGAGTAAACCCACATGGACACGGGGAGGACCCAGACCGCTCCTCCTGGGATTGAACCCAGGACCTTCTCTCTGTGAGGCGACAGTGCTTCCCCCAAGCCCAAGTACATGAACTTGTCTTATTTCTTGTTTTATGATGGGATAATATATACAGTAGCAGTCAAAAGTTTGGATATACAGTACCTTGGACTCATTCAATGTTTTTTTCTTTATTTTTATTATTTTCTACATTTAATATTAATATTGAAGACATCAAAACTATGAAGGAACATGTATAGAATTATGTAGTAAACAAAAAGGTGTTAAAAATATCTACAATAGGTTTTATACTTTAGATTTTTAAAAGTAGCCACCATTGCTTTGATGACAGCTTTGCACACTCTTGGCATTGTCACAGTCAGCGTTACAAGGTAATCTCCTGGAAAGGGTTTCAGTTAACAGGTGGGCCTTGTCAAGAGTTAACTTGAGGACTTTCATGCCTTCTTAATGTGTTTGCGACCATCAGTTTTGTTTTGCAGAGGTATGGTTGAAACACAGAATCTAAAGTATAAAATGTATTCTGGTTAGTTTAACACTTTTTTGTTTACTACATGATTCCATATGTGCTCTCTCATAGTTTTGATGTCTTCAATATTAGTCTACAATGTAGAAAACATTAATAAATAAGGAAAAACACTGGGTGAGAAGGTGTGTCCAAATTTTTGACTGGTACTGTACATTCATTCATTGTGTTATCCGCTTGATTCTAGTCAGGCTCGCGGGAATACCGGTGCCTAGCCGGCTGCACAGTGCAGGAATAGCTAATCCATCGTAGGGTACACACTCATACATGCATTCACACACTAAGGGCGCTTTGGAAACACCAATTAACCTAACATGCATGTCTTTTGGAATGTGGGAGGAAACCGGAGTACCCATAATATGTACAACAGAGTACAAAACATGCTGGCATGGACAAAATTACCTTTTGTGTGCTGTGCAATGCAGGCAATTGAGGAATGGGAGTAAGTGATCTGACTTTCGAGAAAAATACAAAATAGAAGCATTTTTTCAAGTGACCTTAGACTTTTGGGACCAGATTCACAAAGGTGTCTTAAGAAAGAAAATCTTAGTTTGCTTTTTCTTAACTTCCTTCTTAAGAAAAAAGTTATGAAAAATTGTTGTTCTTTACTTAATAAGAATTATCTTATTTTTTTATGAACTCTATTCTAAGAACATGTGGTATTCTTGAAGATGTTATGTTTTTAAACCTTATGATAGCCTCACACTTGACTTAAGCTGTAAGTGTTGACAGGGTAAACATCTACATTTACCAAACTTTAAGTGATTTAGTTATTGGAAATAAGGTCTACATCCTTTCAATTGAAAAGATAAAAACCCTTCAAGTGAAGGTCTTCCTTAAACTCTAAAAGTGATCTACATAAAGAAAGTATACTGCAAACTTTTTTTAATGCTTGGTTTGATGTTTTTCCTCCATTTTGTTGTTCTCTGAGGGGATTCAACTAAACAGAAATAACAGTAACTACAAAGTCAGAATGTGTCTCGCTCCATATATTGTAAGTTGTAAAATGCAACATAGCCTACAAAAGAAAACGAAGGTTACCTTAAACACTTAAGGAACTAATTAAGATTTTCAAGATAATATTTGATAATTTCTTAAGTTGTTGCATTGCACTGAAAAACATTCTTACGTACTTCTTAGTGTTTGTCTTAAGAACCTTCAAGGTTTTTCTTAAGAAAGCTTTTGTGAAACCGGCCCTTGGTGTCCACTGTAGCCCACCATCCAAAAATTCACAGGAATGTTCTGTAGCCATACCAACTGCAGTTTACTATGTTTTATTAAAATGTAACGTATCACAGATTTTTTACATTACACATACACCAGAAGTCATTCATGTATTCATTTTATATACATACTTACCGTATTTTCCGGGCTATAAAGCGCACCGGGTTATAAGGCGCATGAAATGAAACAAAACTCCTGGCGCAGGGCGTCTTCTTGCTTCCTCCACTTTCGTACCATTGATTCGTTAATGTTGAATTCTCTCGCAGCTGCTCTATGTCCATGTTGTACTGCGTGACTAATAGCGTTGAGTTTGAAATCCGCTTCGAAAAATAATGAATGAATGCACGTACCCTAATGCTGAAGCACATACCGCACTGCGCACTACGGTTGCCGTAAGCTTCGTAACTTACCAAGACCGTGCTAAAACATTTTGACAGATTTATGAGCGCTGTGTACCATCTACAATCGGTTCTAGGTCAGAAAGCATAACCAGAATTAATTCATACATTAGACGCACCGCATTTTAAGGCGCATTGTCGATTCTTGAGAAAGTTAAAGGATTTTAAGTGCGCCTTATGGTCCGAAAAATACGGTAGTCCAGTTACTGGTCGTGGGGTGCCATACCTGACAGCATAGCTTGCAAGGTGGAAAACAACCCTGGACAGGGTACTAATCGATCTCAGCACATACACACACTCACTCACTCATTCACTCACTCATTCACTCACTCAGACTGGTATACTTTAGATACACCAGTTAACCTAGTGCATGTCTTTTGAATGTGGAAGGAAACTAGAGCACAAAAAGAAAACCATCACAAACATGGGAGAATATACAAACTCCACACAGACAGTAGCTGGGCCAGGACTCAAACTCATCTGAACCAGAATTCTGAATGTTAAAAAACAAAAACAAAATCACTTTATGAACAATCTCTTATTCTGTTCTAAAATTGTCTTTACAGATTTGGTTCCACTTCAGTCGGTGGTCACTGAGTCTCTGTCTGTGGACACGTTCTCCCACAAGAACGATGTGTACGTGGCCATCGCTGCCCCGAACATAGAGAGCTGCATGGTGCTGCAGTGGGATCACATCGAAATGAATTTCAGGACTTATGACAACATTACAGGTGGGATACATTTTAAAAACTCATCTGTCTAAGTATTAATATCCAATTTGTCTTGTTTAGAAAATGATCTACTCAAATTGTAACTTCAGTTCATTTATCTTTCACTACATGAAGGCATGAAGGTCAGCAACACTTTTAGATTACCTACTTTATTAAATAAAACACAAATTCAGCAGTATCATTAACTGATAAGTTAATAGTGGACTACATGTAGATAGAAACAGCTGCAGACATTCTGTAATGTGTCTGTGTTTCATTGTTCTTCTCTAAAATGGAGTTTACTGAAAATACAACAAGTCTAGCGTTAAAATCGTATTGAAGAATCTAATACAGTCGAACCCCTCTTTTCAAACTCGCCATTCAAATTCTCACTCTGAGGCACAAGGAATTTTAATATCAAAGTAAAGAGCCTGGACCATTAATCTGCTACAATGAATGATGATCTGAAAATTCAGTCTGAGAAATCACGTTCCATCCTGAGTGGGTGTGTATTAATCTAGTGTATCAAATGTAAATGCCATCCCCAGGATATTACACGTACATATAATTAATATAATTAACTGTAGGAAACATTTGATTATTAAGCAAGGTGTCCTGCCAAGTGATGTAATTGCAAATCTAAAGTATATAATTAAAAACTATCGAGAACACAGAATAACAGCATGAATAACAGCATTTGTTAGCTGTCTCTGGTCTCTAATGTCACAATTGAAATATATCACACAATGAGTAATAATTATTAAATGTGCAGACTAAGAAAGCCGATTGAAATCTTTAACTAGTATACATGCTATGAGTAATCCTATTACCAGTCTAAAATCCAGCTCTCTTTATCGGATTTCTTAATCTAATTTCTAAATCGGAGTATGTTGTATACATAAATCCAGCTATGGTTGGATTAAGTGCATGTAAACGCACTCACTGTTAGACAGGTGGTTTAAATGGTATGGCAGATCAGTGTACATGAAGGATAGACAAGCAGAAATTCTCTGCACTACTGCAAGTAGGTAGGGTGATTTGAAATTAGGTAAGAATTTTCTCATAAGAAATAATGGAAACTATTCACTGTGGTGCATTCAGATAGCCAGGTTTGACTGTATATTCCATTAATGCAGGCCAAACAGTATAGCTTATTGGAATACTGAGTAGAGACCAATAATTGCTGGACCAACACAAAATTGCTAGAATTATTTTTAATGGTTCAAGATTAAGAAACAAATCGTTGAATAGCTCCCTTTTAAAGTCTGTATCAAATTCCTAACTTTGTTTCATTTACAAATCTTAGGTCAGTCCATTGTTGGCTGCAAGTCAGTCATCATCCAGGACCTGGTATTTATGATTGTTGCTCAACTTTTTGGTGGTTCCCACATCTATAAGTTTGATGAAGACCAAAGCAAATTTGTCAAGTTTCAGGACATTGAAGTGTCCAGGATCTCCAAGCCCAATGACATTGAGGCCTTCCAGATTGGTGATGACTGGTTCTTTATTATAGCCGACAGCTCTAAGGCTGGTCTCTCAACCCTCTACAAGTGGAATGACAAAGGTTTCTATTCCTATCAGTCCCTGCACGAGTGGTTCCGTGATACAGATGCAGAGTTTGTAAACCTGGATGGCAAGGCTCATCTAATCTTGGCCAGTCGTTCCCAGATTCCGGTGATCTACCAGTGGAGCAAGAGCGCACAGAAATTTATATTACAGGGTGAAATACCCAGCATGGAAGATGTAGTGGCTGTCAAGGCTTTCTGGATTAAGGAGGAGCTGTACTTGGCTTTGACACGATATATTGGCGACTCCAAAATCCTACACTGGAGCGCCAAGCATTTCTCTGAGGTTCAGGCCCTTCCTTCAAGAGGTTCCATGATCCTTCAGCCATTCTCCTTTAAAGATCGCTACTATCTAGCTTTAGGTAGTGACTACACTTTCTCACAGGTCTATCTGTGGAATAATGAGAAGAAGGTATTTGAGCGCTTCAAGGAGGTCTACATCCAGGCTCCACGTTCTTTCACCATGGTCTCTACATCCCGCAGGGACTTCATCTTCGCTTCCAGCTTCAAGGGGAGCACACAAATATTGGAGCACATCATTATTGATCTGAGCCTGTGAGATTCTACATAGATAATGGGTGAAACTTTCAGAGTGGGAGCATTTCAGCAATCTACAATGTCTTCCATTCAGAATGGGATATTTTGGATAAGAGAATGAGAAATAATAGTGGTTTATCAGGTATGTAATGTCATTTCATAGTATGGTGCATGTTACTTCATGCATTTGTATACATTTACTTAGGGGAGCCCATTGCTCTTTGTCCATTTTGGTGAAATTACAACAAATTGTTGTAAAAAATGCCCAACTGAAAGAATATATAGAAGAGAACATATAGTTCTGAGGGAAGTTGCTCGTGCAGGGCTGTATTATGTGCATTTGTTACGCTACCAATATTTTGAAAACTTTGTTGCTGCGGTAACAGCACTGCAGTGTTATGCATGATACAGTTGCAAAAATGATTTCAATCCAGGCATGCTGAAAAAAACATGACAACAGATGATATGCAGGTAAAACTGTAAAAAAAAATACACTGGCATTTCTTTGGAATCACTAATACATGTCTTTGTTTTTGGAAAATCTTTCAACAATAATGTACATTTACAGCATTCAGCAGATGTTTTTCTAGTGCAACTTACAACTGATGTGATCTTACAAGGTATAATCCAAACAACTGTGGGTTAAGGGCATTTCTCAAGGGTCAACAGTGGCGGTTTTGGTAAAGCTGGGACTTGAACCCTCATACCTTATATAGGAGGTCTTATACCTCAACTACTACGCCAGGGCAACAAATTAAGAAGTGGTTTCAAACTTCTGAACTCACAAACTTCTGAACAAAGGGCAAATGCCCTAGTGAGTTTGGCTTATATATCATTTTTGACATGTTTTGCTGAATGTAGAACCTGGTTACCCAAAACTAGGTGCATACCTTTTTACATATCAGTTGGCTAAGCTAGGTTACTTGCATCAGAAATGTAGTTCTCACATGCATCCTTTGCTCTGAGAGCATTTTGCAGTTTAGGAGGTAGTTGACTGAACATCTGAACCATGTTCAAAGATATGTGATGGGTGTGAGGCAGTGGAGACAGTGGAACGTTTTATTGAATGCAAGTTTATTACAGGGTAATCTACACAGTATCAACACAGCATTAAGTAGAGAAGGGGTGTCCAAACTTTTTTTTTTTTCAAAGGGAGCAAAAATATTGTTCAAAAATGACTCAAAAAACGAACGGAACAAAGTTTATTTAACTACTGAACTGAATTTCATTTTAGAGCAATAACTAGCAGGAGTGAAAAATATCACAACTTGATGCAGATTATTCACCCTGAACATTTGTTTTTTAAACTGTCACTTCACGAGAAGGTGGTCCTGGGTTTGATCCCAGGGTGGAGTGGCCTGGGACCTTTCTGTGTGGAGTCTGTATGTCCTCCCTGTGTCCATGTATCCATGTGGGTTTACTCCGGGTACTCCAGTTTCCTCTCAGTCCAAAGACCTGCATCAGGTTAATTGATTATATAAATTGGCCAAACCCGAGTGTATATACACTATTAGTCCTGATGTAACCTTGTGTATAGAGGTAACCTCATGGCCATTGATGCTGATAGCGACATTAAATAAATCAAATAAACGAACTCAGTTTCTACACATTACCAGACTTGTGGAACTCAACAAAGAAAGTCTTATTTCTTAAGTCACATAACCAACTAAATACAAAAAAAATGTACAAATAGTCCTTGTCTTAAAGTTCAAACTAGATGCTACAACTTCATCAGAAGATACAGCCCACTAGAAACCTGACGTAAGGGGTGGTGTTGGAGCCTTGATTGCATTATATGTGTTAGTTCTGGTTTGACAGCTGTAGTTGTGCCATTTACATAATGCTGCCACTGTCAGGTGAAAGAATGATGCCGCGGGCCAAGTAAAATCTGTCCACGGCCTGGACTTTGGACACCACTGACATAGAGACACAGGGCTGGTATATAAATGGTATAGGTTGTGGTTTTGATGTTAGTGGCCACTTTCCAGTCCAGTAGATGGAGGTAATAGACCCATAAGTTTAAAGTCAAACTATTTAAAGCAGAAGAATGTCCCATATAATAGATTCTCTGCTAGATTTTGGAACATGATTGCAGGAATTTGCTTTGATTTAACCACCAGAGCATTAGGTCCTCATTCAGATACAGAGGTTGGATGGGATTGAGGTCTGGGCTCTGTGAAGCACAGTTTTTTTTCCACACTGAACTTAGGAAGCCGTTTGCACCAAAGTGGGGAGTGCAAACTTCTTAGAATATGTGGTGACTCTATTTTTCCTCGCCAGAACTCGCTAAGAGACCTAGAAAACCCGCACACTATTCTTGCTGCACCAGTCTATGATCAGCCTAGATCAAATATGTTTTTGGACAGATTTATCCATCAGACTGCCAGATGGTGAAGGTCTGCTGTTTCAGAATAAAATGACAGCATGTATTACTCCAGTCCATCTGATGCTCCCATTTAGTAGGTGATCTAATGTTTTGTGAGTTTTAGCTGAGTGTAAATGTGATGCTGGATACAAGCACTTGTCTTCATTCAGTGGCTTTGCTTCTTAGTAGTTTCACTCTCACACTAGTGTTACTACTCGTAATATAATCAGCTATAGAAAAAGAGGTGCAAGACCATTGAACATGAGCTACTCTAATCTCTGAACTGACACACCTACTTTAATACCCAGTGAAACAATTCTGTTTAAATACAGACAAAGCGATTACAGGGAAATCCATAAAAGCACAAACTTTTAAACCTGCATTTACTTCACTAGTTTTTTACCATTTTGGTCTGCCATCCTTATCATGCTTTTTAGATTACACATGACCCCTGCTGGATTTTTCAGTCATTTTATTTTCTGATAGATAAAAATGGAACATCAACCATGACAGGCCTGACTGTGCCAAAACAGTGTAATCATCAGTATAACGATCATGTTAGCAACAGTTTTGATCATAAATACTGACAACTGTACATTTATCAAACCCAATTTATGTTTGATACAATCTTCACACAGAAAACAAACCTACTAATGAACCTTATTTTTTAGTCTTATAAGGTATCTGTGAACATGTATGTTGTTTGTTTTTCCCTGCTGTTTACGCAAATGTCATTATTTTCATATAATTTGTTGAATGATCGTTTGTGTTTCAATGTCATGTAAATTTTTGAATACTTCTGGAATCTAAAATAAATGCTCCACAATACTGTTATTTTTGTTCTCAGTCTGTAACAGAGCTAAACTTGACAAATGGCATACAAATTATTAATAATTTGTATTAAATATAAACGTATTTAAATTATTCATAAGCCAAAATCCCTTGTGTATTAATGGTTTGTTTATTTTTAAGTAGACTTTCTTAATACTACTTTTCTATTAGACTCAAATTTCCCTGTGGGTAAAAATGAAGTCTGTCTGTCTGTCTATTCATCCATTTATCCATTAATCCAACTCAAGCAATTTACAGTGGCTTGTATAAGAATTCATCACATTGAACTTTTACACTGCACTTAACTGGGCCATTTGCTATTTGACTGACCTATTTCTTATTTTTCATTTTGAAATCACAGAAGATCACAGGAGTTCAGCTTAGACTTGCATCCTTGACCTTTATGCTCTGAAATTCCCCCAGATGCCTTGAATTGTTTAATGATATTATGCATTATAGAGTAAGAAATATGTAAATCTCTTCCAATTTGTCTTTGAGAAGCATTGCTTTTAAACATTTCAATAATTTTCCCATGCATTTGTTGACAAACTGGAGATCCTCTGCCCATCTGTTGTGGATACTGCTTTTGTACCAAATACTGATTTCAATCATTATTTTACATCACCTGTTTGAAATCACACCATTGTTTTAGTTATAAAAATTTTTTAACCTCATTACTAGACCTAACTTGCTCGAGCCTAACGTTTTTTGGAAAGTATTGCAGACCTGAAATACAGGAATGGATGTTTATTATCCAGTGATATTTAGTTGAGTGGACAAAACATGAAATATCTTGGTTTCATACTGTCTGCAATGGAATAATAGTCAACATAAATGTAAGGCACATTGTTTTTTAATTGCATCTTCCATACTGCCCCCGGTTTTCTGATTTGAAGTGAAATGAGGAAATAAGTGAAATAAGGAAGTGAGATGTGTTTGTGCAGCTTTTTGTTTTCGCTACTTCAACTTTGGGCGTTGTTTCATGCATGCAAATTCATTTGTCTGCATGAGCTACGGACTCGGTTTGCTATTCTTTACACAGCCTCTTCAAAGACGCTTAACCTAATGACACTGAAAAAGTAAGTACGGTATTATTACTCGAAAATATAGCCTTATGACTATTAATTGTTTAATTTATTAGAAACTGTAGAACTGTAGAAACTGTAGAAACTGTAGAAACAGCTTGTGCTTTAGATTAAGTACCGGGCAGCCAATTATTTAAATGCTTTGTTTATCCCACAATGTATTTTAGTAGCTTTGTTGTATTCTAAACGGTCTGGAAATGATCTGTAGGCCTTCTATTCTATAGCTGGAACTGACCGGAGTGAATCGGGGAAGACTTCGGTAAAGTTATTTTCATATTGGCATATTCGGATTTCTTTCTTAACCTAGTATCATAAATAGTCCCTATTCCTGAAATGTTGGTGTAGGCTACTCATTACTGAAGACCTCAGGTGATACTACTTTAAATTAAGGGTTGACATTGAAAAACAGGTACTACACTCCTGGGCAATAAATAAACAAAAGGGGCAAGACCAAGAATTGCAAAAACATTTAGATTTTAATGGTTTTAATAACAAATCATTTCTCAGAAAGAACTAAAACCCTATTTTGCAAGTGTGCACGTGTGATTCTATCACTACTCACATGGCACAATAATGCAGATAATATGGTGAACATCTGCACCATCTCCATACAGATCATATTACATATATACTTCCTCTTATTGCTATTTCTGCTGTGTCATGCCACATGGGCACCAAGACAAATACATTGTATGTGAAAACTTACTTAAATCTTACCATAAATGTGATTCTGATTCAGAAAATACAGTCCTGGAGGAGGGGAGGGGGACTGGAAACAGGGAAATTCACTAACATAGTGTTATTATATGCAAAGGAGAAGTCATCAAAAGTTTTAAAAGTAACACAAACTTCCAAAATGTCTTATTTTGTCTTTAAAAATCAGTTGTTAGTTGGTGATCTGCCACAGTCCACTGGGCACATGATTCAGGCCTGGTCCAGATTTGAAGCCTATAGAGACTATTTGGTCTCACATTAAACACAAACAAAGTGTAAAACAGTCCTGTTGTACTTGTGAACTGTTTGAAGCCATGACCATTGAGCGGAACACCACTGATGTTTGTAATATGGGGTTTATATTAATTAAGTTTTACATTAATAATGGTTAACGTTAAGTGTGTTTTTGAAGACGAAGAAAAAGGCTGTCTATTGTATTTGATTATTATGACTTATTTTTAACTGTAATATATTTAGCACACACAAAAACTACACACATACATACGCACGCACGCACACACGCACGCACGCATATATATATATCATATATATATATATATATATCTATATATATATATATATATATATAATATATATATGTAGTGATATCGTGGTGATGAAAAAGTCTTGAACCCTTCCTGATTTTCAATTTTTTTGCATGTTTGTCATACTTAAGTGTTTTCCGGAACATCAAAAAACCAATTTAAATATTAGTCAAAGACAACACCCCTCCCCCCGAAATTAGTCAGTGCGCTTCACTTTTTTCCACATTTGATACGTTACGCCTTATTCCAAATTGTATTAAATTAATCTCTTTCCTCAAAATTCTACACAAAATACCCCATTATGACCATGTGAAAAAAGTTTTCTTGAGAGTTCTGAAAATGTATTAAAAATAAAAAACTAAGAAATCACATTTACGTAAGTATTCACAGCCTTCGCCATGAAGCTCAGAATTGAGCTCAGGTGCATCCTGTTTCCACTGATCATCCTTGAGATGTTTCTACAGCTTAAATGGAGTCCACCTGTGGTAAATACAGTTGATTGGAAATGATTTGGATAGGCACACACCTGTCTATATAAGGCCCCACAGTTGACTGCATGTCAGAGCGCAAACACCAAGCATGAAGTCAAAGGAATTGTCTGTAGACCTCCGAGACAAAATTGTCTCGAGGCACAAATCTGGGGAAGGGTACAGAAAAATTTCTGCTGCTTTGAAGGTCCCAATGAGCACAGTGGCCTCCACATTCGTAAATGGAAGGAAGTTTTGGAACCACCAGACTCTTTCCTAGAGCTGGCCGGGCCGTCTAAATGAGCGATCGGGGGAAATGGCCTTGGTCAGGGAGGTGACCAAGAACCCAATGGTCACTCTGTCAGAGCTCCAGCGTTCCTCAAAATTCTCTGGTCTGATGAGACAAAGCTTGAACTCTTTGGTGTGAATGCCAGGCGTCATGTTTGGAGAAAACCAGGCACTGCTCATCACGAGGCCAATACCATCCATGTACAGAGACATCCTGGATGAAAAGCTGCTCCAGAGCGCTCTTGACCTCAGACTGGGGCGACGGTTCATTTTTCAGCAGGACAACGACCCGAAGCACACAACCAAGATCTCAAAGGAGTGGCTTCAGGACCACTCTGTGAATGTCCTGGAGTGGCCCAGCCAGAGCCCAGACTTGAATCCGATTGAACATCTCTGGAGAGATCTGAAAATGGCTGTGCACAGACGTCTCCCATCCAACCTGATTGAGCTTCAGAGGTACTGCAAAGAAGAATGGGCAAAACTGCCTAAATATAGGTGTGCCAAGCTTGTGGCATCATATTCAAAAAGACTTGAGGCTGTAGTTGCTGCCAAAGGTGGTTCTACAAAGTATTAAGCAAAGGCTGTGAATACTTATGTAAATATGATTTCTTTGTTTTTTAATTTTAATAAATTTTCAAAACTCTCAAGAAAACTTTTTTTCACATGGTCATAATGGGGTATTTTGTTTAGAATTTTGAGGAAAGAGATTAATTTAATACAATTTGAAATAAGGCTGTAACGTAACAAAATGTGGAAAAAGTGAAGCGCTGTGAATACTTTTCGGATGCACTGTATGGCATATCACACCTGAGTTCACTGTCTCTAGCCATTCAGGAACAATTGAGAAAGAAAGTAATTGAAATCTATCAGTCTGGAAAGAGTTATAAAGTAATTTCTAAAGCTTTGGGACTCCAGCAAACCACAGTGAGAGCCATTATCCACAAATGGCGAAGACTTGGAAGTGGTGAACCGTCCCAGGAGTGGACAGCCGACCAAAATTACCCCAAGAGCACAGCGATGATTTATCCAAGAGGTCACAAAAGACCCCACAACAACATCCAAAGAACTGCAGGCCTCCTTTGCTTCAGTTAAGGTCAGTGTCCATGCCTCCGCCATAAGAAAGAGACTGGGCAAAAATGGCCGCCATGGCAGAGTTCCAAGACGAAAACTACTGCTGAGCAAAAAGAACATTAAAGCTCGTCTGATTTTTTTCCAGAACACATCTTGATGATCAACAAGACTTTTGGGAAACCATTCTGTGGATTGACTAGACAAAACTTGAACCCATTGGAAGGTGTGTCCCATTACATCTGGCATAAAAGTAACACAGCATTTCAGAAAAAGAACATTATAGCAACAGTAAAATATGGTGGTGGTAGTGTGATGGTCTGGGGCTGGTTTGCTGCTTCAGGACCTGGAAGACTTGCTGTGATAAATGTAATTATGAATTCTGCTGTCTACCAAAAAATCCTGAAGGAGAATGTCCGGCCATCTGTAGTGACCTCAACCTGAAACGAACTTGGGTTCTGCAGCAGGACAATGATCCAAAACAGACCAGCAAGTCCACCTCTGAAGGGCTGAAGAAAAACAAAATGAAGATTTTGAAGTGGCCTAGTCAAAGTCCTGACCTGAATCCTATTGAGATGCTGTGGCATGACCTTAAAAAGGCCGTTAATGCTCGAAAACTCTCCAATGTGGCTGAATTCTGCAAAGATGAGTGGCCAAAATTTCTCCACAACGCTGTAAAAGACTCATTGCAAGTTATCACAAACGCTTGGTTGCAGTTGTCGCTGCTAAGGGTGGCCCAACCAGTTATTAGGTTTAGGGGGCAATCACTTTTTCACCCAGAGCCATGTAGGTTTGAATTTTGTTCTCCCTTAATAATAAATACCTTCATTTCAAAACTGCATTTTGTGTTTACTTGTGTTTTATTTGACTAATATTAAAATTGGTTTGATGTTCCGAAACACTTAAGTGTGACAAACATGCAAAAAAATAGGAAATCGGGAAGGGAGCAGACACTTTTTCACAACACTGTGTACACTGTATACACTTGTCAAATGGCAAAAATGATGGTAACCGACCGAAGTTTTCTCCGATGACTTCTATACGATACCTGCGTAAAGTATCGCGATACTGATACTGAAACGATATCATTGCAAAAACATAAAACATCAGGAAAAGTAATGGAATAATAGATGACAGAACTTGGAACTTTAAATTCTTTGTTTTTTTTATTAACAAATTAAAAAACAGAAATAAAATTAGACAATTAATAGCTACATTTATACCATTACTAATTTGCTTATTGAAATCCGACAAATCCATCATGACATAAACGTATCATGAATTGAGGAGTTTAATATATACTGAATATATCATAGTGCAGCCTAAAACACTGATATTAACCTACAATTGGGCAAAATCATTAACACAGTGCTTATTTGCCAAGATATATAGTTAGCTATTCCCTAAAAAACAGACTGTATACTGACCGTGTACTTACTGTTCACACTGAATGGTCAGATATATAATCATAGCAATCATATCTCAGCAAATAAGCATTGTCTTAATGATTTTGCGCAATTGTATTTTAATCTTGGTGTTTTAAGCATTTTTAGGCACCACTATGATATATTCAGTATATATTAAACTCCTCAGTTCATGAAACTATAAGTTCACTTGCTGACTTTTCCAGAACGACAAAATGATTTGTTTATATTGACATATCATACAGATCATTTTGTCATCTGGAAAAGTCAGCAAATGAACTTTATACGTTCATTTACTTTCCACATTTCTCCACCAGAGGTTCTGAGCTTTACAGATTCCTGGGTAGTAAACTATAATGTAGTTTGTCATTATTTAAGACTACTAACAAGACATAGCTGCTTGTCTTTATTGAGTATCAATAAACAGTAGTATATCTTTGTTCACTTCATTGAATATACATATACCTAAAGTGAAAACAAATCATGTGTTAGTGATATATTTCCATCAATTTTTAAACATTAAATAACATTAGTTAGGTTTTGATCACCTAATGCATTATCCCTGTTGTAAAGTGAAACCAAATGTGTTAATAATACCATCACGCAAGCAGTAAGTCAGTAACAGGTGGGTCAATTACACCTCATGAAGAGTTTGTTTCTTTAGTCCAGCAGGCAATTCTCAACATGTGTGTAAGCAGACAGAGGTCAAAACCAAATAATCCACAACTACATATCCAAAGGATCGACAATAGCAGAGTTCATATCAGAATGGCAGCAAAATTGGCAGGAGGAAGTCGAAAGCAGGGTCAAAATTGTTAACAGAAACACTGGTGAACAGGCTTGACAGGGAGACAGACAGGACAATGGCACACAAGGAATTCTGGAACTCCGTAATCCATGCTTGGGTCCAGGATTGGCAACAGTGACCATTGAAAGACTGCACAGAAGGCACACTGGAATCAGCTTCCTGAGAAGGAAACAGGAGGGTGGTAACCAAGGCTAACACTGAAAAGGAGATAACCAGTAGGTAATACCAAAAGAGAGTATTCATCATAAGCCAGGTGCTGAATTCAGGACACAGGATTCCGGGATGCTAGATCGGTGGAGCGTAAGCCATTGATTACTTATTAGCCTGTTTGGTCTGACCATTAGTCTGGGGATGGAAACCAGAGGACCGACTAGAAGAAGCCCATAGGAGTCTGTAAAACCAGTTTCAGAAATACGAAGTAAATGAAGGACCACGGTCCAACACAACATCACATAGCCTGTTTACACACTGTATACATGTACAGTGGTGCCTCGTTTCTTGACCACCTCAGAACTCGTCAGATTCGGTTCTCACTGCCTTTTGATTAGAAAAATTTGTCTTGGTTCTCGTCATTTGCTCCGTACTTGGCGCACTTGCTTAAACTTGTATGAGTTGAGTCGCGCACGATTCATGATTCATGATTCAGTACACACTGATTCATTGTAACCCCATTGTAAATCAGGTGCCAATACTTTTGACAAAAGTGAGATATATATATCTATATCTGTATGTATGTATGTATGTATATATATATATCTCACTTTTGTCAAAAGTATTGGCACCTCATCAAAGATATTGCCACACAATTGTTATACTCTGCTACTACTTTTGTATATTGTGTCCCATTTTCTTCAAAAGTAATGGCACCCCATCACAGCTATTAACAGCCTAGTAAGCACTTTTCAAGTACGAGCAGCCTAGCTATCACTGAGCAACCACTTAGCAATTATTACTTTATACTCTTGTTCAGTCTGACCGGGCAGTGAGAAATATACTTGTGTTCCCCAATCAGATAGGTCCGCACACAGTGACACTCGGCCTCACTGACCAATCACAAACTATCATTGTGTTCACCCTCCCATTCTGATGGTATAATCTTTCCACTTTCTTTGACAAGAGGCATTTTCAGAAATTCTTTGTCCCAAAAAGCAAAAGTGAAAAACTGAAATATTATAATAACTAACTAAAACCAGATTTTCCTTACGAAATGTAAAAACAATGTACCTCAAAGAAAGATCAGAAGATTTTTGCATATTTATCCCTCTATAGTGCATAATATCATTAAATTATTCAAGGAATTTGGAGGAATTTTGGTGCGTTAATATCCAAGGGTACAAGCTTAAGCTGAACATCTGTGATCTTCGATCTGTCAGATGGCACTGTATCAAGAACAATTCAGCAACAGCTGATAGAACAACATGGGCAAGTAATTACTTTGGCAAACCTTTATCAAGCACTACAATATGGAGTTACATTCACAAATGCCATTTAAAACATTAAAGTGCAAAAAAGAAGTGTCATGTTAACCATGTCCAGAAGTGGTGATGACTTCTCTGGGCTTGGAGGCATCTGGGATGGACCATCACACAGTGGACACGTGTATTGTGGTTAGATGAATTAGTATTCCAGATCTTTTTTTTGGAAAAAATGGACGCCGTTTGTTCCGGAACAAAGACGAAAAGGACCATCCAGACTGTCATCAGCAACCAAAAGTCCAAAAGCCAGGGTCTGTCATGGTATGGGGCTGTGTCAAAGGTCATTTACGCTTCTGTGATGGCAACAATAATGCATAAAAGTACATTCAGATCTTAGAGCAACATGAACTGCCTTCATCTTTTCCAGGGACATCCATGCATTTTCCATCAAAACAATACAAAGCCACATGCTGCACACATTACAAAGGCATGGCTATGGAATAAGTGGGTATGGGTACTGGACTGGCCTGCCTGCAGTCCTTACCTATCCCTAATAGAGTGTGTAGAGAATTTTGAAATGAAAAATGAAGGAAGAATGGGACAAATTAACACCTGAAACACTAAATCACCTGGTATCACTTGGCTTTAACTGTGGTGAAAAGGATTGGCAACATTACAAAGTGGCAAATGCTTTACTGTCCCAACTTTTTTGAAAGGTGTTGCAATCCTGACATGCAAGAATGGATGGTTATTAACAAATGAAATGAAGTTGACCAGACAAAACATGAAATATCTCAAGTTCATACTGTCTGCAATGAAATACAAGTCAAAGTAAGAAACGCTGTGTTTTTATATGCATTTTCCATACTGTCCCAACTCTTTCTGATTTGGGGTTGTAGAAAAAGACCAGTATGACTTAAGTATGCATATATTCTATCCCCTCCTGGCCTTAGTGTCTACAGAGAGACTTCATTAAATAATATTCTTTCTTAAAATACAGGAAAAGTTAAACAACTACAACAAGCGAGTTAAAATGTGTGTGTTGATAAAATATTCTGTTATGTTATATGGTGAGGTATTTCTGGTGGTCCATTCTACATTCATAAACGTGCTCTTGTATTATCCGAGTACATTTTTAACTGTCTAATGTTTAATCTTTTTTTTAATGCTTTTTTGTCTTTTAAGGTTCTTCTCATTCCATAAGCTGTCCCACCATATTTTCTTGTAACTGAACATCAGTCAATGGCATTACAGCCAAGGAAAACAGATCCCTTAATACAATGCATCATTGACAACAACCCAGGGAAACTGAAGAAACTATTCAGAGGGGGGGTTATTAATGGACTGTACCCTTCTGCAATCTGGAATGATGATGTTACCCTGCTCACAGCAGCAGTTGTTTGTAAGAATGAGCAGATTTGTAACTTTTTACTGCAACACAACGCTGACCCCAATGTAGCCTCAGCAAAGAAGCTAACATCTCTGCACTACGCTGCCCGTACATCAGGGATTCCACTGAGTATTGTTGAAAGGCTACTTGCAAAAAATGCTGACCCAGATGGTCTTCCTGTACCATACTCTTCACCTTTGCAGTTAGCAGCCAGTCTGGGCAGACTAGACATTGTCAAAGCACTTATTGATGCTGGTGCCTGCATTGAAAGAAATTATGGGAAAAACCCATATCTGGATAAAAAGATGGAACGTATTATTCGTCAGTTACCTTCAGAGAAAGAAACTTATGTCAAATGCATATTATTTTTCAATTTCACTACTGCAGTTCACAAAAAAAACAAAGAGAGGTTCTTGACCTCTTCAGGGCACATTTTTTTGAGGAGCATCCTTTAAACCATCTTTCACTCTTTGAACTGTATTTTACCGTTGTGGGTTCCTCATCAGAACAGTATCAACAAAGTAGCATCAAGTGGTTGAAGGATTCCAATGTCACTGACACTAACTACATCCAGGGATTCATCAGAAGATTTCCCCAAATTCCTCAAGAGCATCAAATACATGCTCTGACCACCTTACAGGCTGTCATTTGCATGATGAAAGAAGTATCTTCCTCACAATTCAATGAGATTGTACCAATTCTGATCAATGTACTGCCTGATGTCATCTCTCAGACAGAAGCTGACTACATTTATCTGGTACTCAACATCCTACGCTTGACTATGGACAAGACCTCAAAGCAAAAACCTAGTTCTGAAGGTACTGACATGGCTGTTCTTGTGGAATTATGCAATGGCCTTATGCCTCTCCGTAGTCTTAACTCTTCAGATGAAGTCCGCATTCTTATATACCTTCTTTTTGCTGCTCTTTATGAGTTAATCCCAGATCACATAAGTTCATGTGAATTATGCTCTGTGCCTGATAGTGTACTTTTGGCTGCAGAGATAAGGACAGATGATGTAACTAAAGAAAAGCTACAAAGACTGAACATAAATCTCAGAGGTCCACAACACACACAGGCTTTAGAGGGTTCATCTGAACAACTTGACAGCATGCCATCAACAAACAGGAAGAAAAAGAAGAAGAAGAAGAAAAACAACCAACAAGAGGTTGCAGCAAAAGATGATGTAGGGCAAGAGCCAGAAGAGCAAGCTTGTTCAGAAACTGTGAAAACATCAGTTGAGGAATCAAATTCCAGTGTTCAGCCATTCATATCAGAACTAGAGAAATCACCAACAAGAAGGAAATGGCACTCAGTTAGCCAACGCTGGAAGCCCAGCCTAGAAAAGCTTGCAAATGAAGAAGCAAGTAAGGTCTATAAACTGGGGAGTCTCACAATTGGCATAAGCCCTGAATTCCAGATAGCTAAAGGAAGTGATGGAACAGAGGTTTTCCTTGGATTGAGAGATGATGGCACTGAGGTAGCTGTCAAACGAATGCTCAGGTCTAATTATCAAGATCTGAAAAATGAGGAGAAATTTTTAAGGCTTCCAGAGCTAGACAACCCTTGTATTGTGAGATATGTGGACTTTGCAGAGGATAACCGCTTTGGATATCTTGTCCTTCAACTTTGTGAATACACGCTGGAAGAATACATTCAAAACCTTTCATCAGAAGACGGCTCTCAGCAGCTACATACTTTAAAGAAAACTGTACAGGAGGTGCTCTGTAGCCTTAAAGTTCTTCATAGCGAAGATACCAAAGTGCTCCATCGGGACATCAAACCCCAGAATGTTCTGATTGGTAAGAGTTATTCACACTTTTTATTGTCTGTCCATAAATACAGGGTGTCTATAAAGTAAGTCCCACTGTAACACCGCTGTTATTACCTTGCGTTGATGTTTGTTACATCACCAGGTGACCTGGTTTGTTATCACCAGGTACAACAATTTCTATCTTTTGGAACTGTCACCAACATTTCACAAACTTATTTATGCAGGTTGACAACCTGTTTCTGCACTGTCATTGATGGTTTGTTCATGGCCTGGGTTATGTGCATGATCCCCCAAATAGCATCTTTTTATAGATATGTCAAATTTAAACCTGAAAGCTGTTACCTGTTACACACTGTTGGACACTGTTGGTACTAGATGCTGAGTACAAAAAAAAAAAAAATCAGCTGAAAACCTTTTTAGGGCTGTCACGGTGGCTCGGTGGGTAGCACCATTGCTTCACTGTAAGAATGTCCTGAGTTCAATCTCCAGGTGGAGTAGTCCTTTTAGTGTGGAGTCTGTATGTTCTGTGCATATCCTCTCCATGCCTGCGTAGGTTTACACCGCGTGCTCCGGTTTCCTCCCACAGTCCAAAGATCTGCATCAAGTTATTGATTACACTAAATTGTCCCAATCCATGGGTGTATATGAGTAGTTTCAAAGTACCCTTTTGTATTAATGCAACCTTGTGTCTGTTGTTAAAATGGCCACTGATGCTGATAGCGACGTTAAATAAACAACCAAATAAATAAATAAAGAAAAGCTTTTAATCTCATTTGAACTAAGACGATGTGTCAGCATCGTCATGTGAGTACACATAATACTATATAATGCAAGTTAATGTGATTTAATGAAATAAAATTGTTTTAGTGTTTCTCCAAATACCTGTGTGATACAGCAAATCTGAAATTAGTTTTGTATATATGCATCAATAGCAATCTCTTCTGAACAATAAGAAATAATATTGTTCTTATTTTTTCACACAGATGTAACAGGGAAGGCAAGATTGGCTGATTTTGGCAAAAGTCGAAGACTGAGCTTGGATCAG
Source organism: Ancistrus triradiatus (assembly GCA_025084515.1). NCBI lineage: Eukaryota > Metazoa > Chordata > Actinopteri > Siluriformes > Loricariidae > Ancistrus > Ancistrus triradiatus. The sequence continues at coordinate 361,405 of JAJAGP010000431.1, read as the reverse complement.
CCAACTGATGGAAAAATATACTGGAAAGCCAGGGAGATTCTAGAAGTAACAGAAGAAGACAATAAAAGAATGAGCTCTAATATTCAGGTTGGACTGATTAAAATCCATGATGATTGGTAAATAAGTTATTTTATGGAAGAATCAACTCCAGCATTATGAATGGGTTTTGGTGTTACTTGTTTCAGGTTGCAGGAATGCTGGTATATTACATCCTCTCTCGTGGACACCACCCGTTTGACGAAGGTGGCAATTGTAAAGATAACATTCTTTCTGGCAAGTACTCTCTGGAACATCTAGATGATGAGGTGGCAAAGGACCTAGTGGAATGGATGATCAGTCATGACCCAAAGATGAGACCTGCAATAGAACAGAGCCTTGGCCACCCACTCTTTTGGACAGATGAAAGGTAGGATCAATGTTGTTAGCTAATGATCTCTTACAGAATGTTTTTCTTTAGGCTAGACATTCTTGTGTTGTGGGAAATTTTAGGATTTTTACTTAATTGAACAACATGTCATAATCATCATATCATTTTGATGGAACTGTTTATATATCTAAATACAAAGTTTACAAGCTGTGCTGTCTGTTCTACTGCATTTTACTGCTTTTTCTATCAGCAAAGTAGAGTACTTAAGAAAGCTGGGGAATGAGGAGGATGTGGAGAATTGTCGAAATGCAGATGAGCAGCTCCTTCAAGCTTTAGACGATCTCACCAAGGAGAAAACCTTTTCCAACTGGAAAACCAAGGTGAACCTGAGCAAAAGTCACTAAATTAACACTGAATCTAGGTCTTTGAAGTAAATTATATAGTAGGGGCGCAACGATTAATCGACTTAGTCGACTAAAATCGACTACCAAATTAGCTGGCAACTAATATAATAGATAATTTGTCTGTGATGTCATAAGGCATGTTTCTCATTCTAACTGAATATTTTTTTCATTAGCGTTCACTGGAGTGTTAATAAAAGAGCGATGGCAGTCTCAAAAACAGAATCTTCAAAATAGTGGGAGCATTTAATGTTTAACTTCTAAACAGAAGGTTGTCAGTTGTACTATTTGTACATCCAACCTTAGCTGGCATGGGAGCACATCCTCCATGTTGGAGCATCTAAAGAAACAAACATGTCAGCTCACTCAGTGAAGACAATTTGTCTAGATCAGTTATTTGTCCTATCTAGCTAGTTAGCTAATGTTACAAGCCTTTTTACTTCATAGTATGAGTACACATTGTACTCATTGTAACATTTTTTCTTTTGAAATGCATGTTCTCTTGAATAGTTACTGGAGTAGGAGACGCAAGTAACCATTATTCACAACGAACCCGGACACATTCATAATAACGTTTACAGTTTTAAACAATGCACCTTAGGTGTGATGTTGAGGCCACAGGTGCGTTCAAACATAACAAATCATAGGAACATATGAAAATGTTTGCGCACACTCACAAATAGTTTGAGGAGATTGTTCTCCGTGACAATACAGGGGAGCTGGACGAAGGGTTACAGATGAAATGGAAGGTTTACAAAAATCATTCAAATTTAACTGTTTCACAGAGAACAAGTTTTCCAGTATTTGCTGAATTTGAACGTATCTCGTGTTTATTACTTTAGATTCTGATTTACTGATTTTGTTAAATGATATTGCTGCTACTTTGTGCATCAAAACGTTGACAGGAAAAATACATTGGACTTAGATTTATATTTTGTATTAGCAGGAAAGTTCATTAAAACAGTGAAATTTTGAATTGTTGCAGCTCTACAATATAAAAAGTAGACAAAAGTAGCCAAAAGTAGACACTCTTTCTAATTAGTGATCTCTATTATTTCAGTCACAATTACCGCTAAAAGGATCATAATATGAAGCGTATTGGCTTCCACCACCTTAAAAAGTCAGTACAGTTATGTGCCGTTTAACAGCCGCATAACATTCTGTGAAACAGGATGTTGACCGGACATTAAGATGCCATAGTAGTTTAGATACTTTGCGTAGTGTTATTTTAGACAGTAATATGAATTAAAACACAATATGAACACGTTTAGTACAATACTGTACTGTAGAGTACTGTAATTCTTATCTTTTTATCTTTCACAAAACTTGAAACACTTACCAAAAAAGAAAGCAGAATGATACCAGTTTTTTAAAATATATGACAGATTTATTTTTTCCTATTTATTTTTCCTATTCCTATTTTTTTTTTCCTATTCCTATTTTCCTGTTACCTTGGCTGTTTGACATTGAATGGACGTCGATCTGATAGGTATTAATTGTCTGCCCTGCTGGTTTTTCCAAGTTTGATAGAGAACTTGGCTGGCATGAACTAACGCCCATGTTGTTGGATGTAACCTTTGAGTGTCCACAAATTAAGAATTAAGACATTAAGAAGGATAACACATTTATATATTCAGCAGTGACATCATAATGTACTCTTTTTTCCAGTTTTCTTCTGAGCTAGTGCAGAAATTGGAATGGAAGAGAAAAGCCTACCCAGAGAACACACTTGGCCTGCTGCGTTTCATACGGAATCTGCATGAACACTAGTGAGTTGCACACATATTTCTGTCATTAATATTTGTGCAAGACTTAACCTAACTGATTTCCTTCTGTCTGTGTAGCCCTGAGGATGCAGAGAAATTAGACTTGATGACACTATTCCCGGACCTGTTTGGAACTGCTTTCATATTTGCCAAGAAGAGGGGATGGAACAGCAAACCCAGTCTAAGAAAATGGCTTCGGTCAGTACCAGTGATCTGATGGCACATACCTGGACAGTGTCACGGGGTGAACCGTGTGAAGGGCTGATTTCACCCCATTTGTTTACTTTTGTGTGGTGCACTGATCATTTATTTCCTTTTTGGCAGCTCTGGCGATACCTAGCGGCAAAAAGCGGGATTTTCGTGGGACGCGCCCACTTCCTGATCTACCTATGGATTGCTGCGGCTCGTTCCTGATGCAGCTGCGCATCATTGGAAGCAATCAGCACGCTCTACCCTAGGAGCGGCTTAGAGGGTGGCTGGTTGCTGGTTTCTCAGCGGGTTATCGCCGGTTTGTCACTACGCTAAATAAAGAGCACCTTTTTGAACACTACGCCCAACTCTGGTCTCTTGTGTGTCCGCTGCACAATGGTTCTAAAAGTATAGGCTTCCCCTCCAGCTGCCATAACAGACAATGGAGAATAAAAATGTCACCCACATGGACATGGGGAGGGCATGCAGACTCCACACAGAAAGGACATGAACCACTCCACGCTGGATTGAACACAGGACCTTCTCGCTGTGAGGCGACAGTGCTACCCACCATGTCACCCAGTTATGCTTTTTAATTACTACTTTGGAAAACTCTTTTTGTAGTCTGTTACTCTCATATACAGGCATTTTTAAATACCCACTTACTTTCTAATAATTATCAAAACTGACTTGCAGTGGAAGGCTTACATGCAGACATTTTAACTGTTACATCAGAACGATCCAGATATAATCTTACTTACTGTAAACCTGAAATTGCACTTGAACAGTTAAGGGTTTGAGCCTACTAGTAAACTATGCAATATATTATCCAATGTCTATCAGGTGAAAATAAATTTGTTTTATATTGTGTATTATATTTTCTGTATCCCTTCAGAAAATGTAATTTTATATAATGTTTCCAAGTCAGATCTTTGCATATTCCATTTTAAAATTTACATTAAAATGTGTAGTTGTTCAAACCTTTTGCGCTCTGATATAAGATGAAGTCTTAATAATATGCAGCTTATTAATGTTGCCATAAAACTTCCAGAGTGCAATCTAAAGTTCTTTTCAAGATTTAACAAAATTGTGCTGGTTATGCCACTTGCATTTTAGCTAAAGGAATACTGTACTCCAGTAATTTGTATCTATAACACATCAAACTGGGGGTTAGAGCAATTTAAAAAATGGATTTGATTGAGCTTTAAATGTCAACTTATTTTAAAATATATAAATGATTTGATTTTTTACGGATATGTTTAAATAAATGATGTAAGCCTTTTTACTGTTACTTTAACATTTAGTGGATATGAGTGTATTTATTTATTTAATTATATATTTTTTGTTATATTCTTTATGCTGTATGAACCCCAGTGGCATGATTCATGATTAGCCATCAATAGTGCACTTCTACCTACGGCCAATGAATTATTGGATATTTTCTGGACCCTCACATCACCCTGACCAAAATAAGAAACACCTTGTTTCTACATTGTCCATTTTATCAGTTCCACTTACGCTATAAATGCACTTTGTAGTTCTACAGTTAAAAACTGTAGTTGAGCTGTTTCTCTACATACCTTGTTAGTCCCCTTTGTTCTGTTCTCTAATGATCAGGATACCCACAGGACCAGAATAGATCAGGTAGTATTTGGGCGATGGATCATTCTCAGAACTACACCGACATGGTGGTGGTGGTGTAGTAGTGTATATTGTACTGGCATTAGTGGATCAGACACAGCAGTGCTGCTGGAGTTTTACTACATTTCAGTGCCACTGCTGAACTGAAAATAGTCCACCAACCAAAAATGTCCAGCCACCAGCATCCTGTGAGTACTGATGAAGGATTAGAATATGACTAACATAAACTATACAACAACAGATGAGCTACTGCCTCTGACTTTACATCTACAAGATGGAAGAATATGGTAGATGTGGCTAACAGAGTGCAGAGTGAGTGTTTAAAAACTCCAGCAGCACTGCTGTGTCTGATCCACTCATACCAACACAACACATTATCACACAACCACCACATCAGTGTCACTACAGTGCTGAGAATGATTCACCACCCAAATAGTACCTGATCTTTGTTGGTCCTGTGGGGGTCCTGACCATTAGAGAACAGAGTAAAGGGGACGAACAAGTACGTAAAGGAACAGATGAACTACAGTCTGAAATTATGAATTTGGTGATAATTGGAATTTCAGGCATGACAATGATTTTAAGCTCACATCCAAGTCAGGTAAGATGTTTGTCCCTCACCCAGTTTTATCACTTACAAAGTTCAGAGTTATTTGTATCTGGAAAGTGCTCCATTACTTACTGTATTACTTTCTTTAACAACATAGAAAATACTTTTTTTTTTTTTTTTTTTTTTAAAAAAAAGTTTGTATGTTTAAAATGTATGGTTTTCCACTGATGTACAGTGCAAGTGTGCAGTAGTAGACTTAAAATAACAGTGGTGTCTGAAACTTGAAAAACAAGTAGTTTAGTTATTGGAATAAAGGTCGACATCTTTCATTGAACAAGTTTAAAAGCCCTCAAGCGAAGGTCATCCTTATACTACAAAAGTTATCTACATATGGAAAGTATAGTGCAAACAATGTTTTAACACTTGGTTTGATGTTTTTCCTCCATTCTGTTGTTCTCTCAGTGCATTAAACTAAATAACAGAAATAATGGTAACTACAAATTCAGAATGTGTCTCGCTCCACATGTTGTAAGCTGTAAAATGTAACATAGCCTATAAAAGAAAACGAACGTTACCTTAAGAAACATTTAAGGAACTAATTAAGATATTTTTAAGATAATATTTGATCACTTCTTAAGTTGTTTGAAGAATTGGATTTAAGAAAATTCTCATGAACTTCTTAGTGTTTGTCTTAAGAACCTTCGCAAGTTTTTTCTTAAGAAAAGTTTTGTGAATTCGGCCCTTGGTGCCCACTGTACATATATATGTCAGATAGATTTTACCACCCTCCAAAAATTTACAGGAATGTTCTATAGCCACATCTACTGCATCTACATCTAATGCAGGTTTGTTTGTTTTATTAAAATGTAATGTTTCACAGACTTTTTTTTATTTATTATTATTATTACACCAGAATTCTGTTCATTTTCTATACACTCTTAATTCATTTAAGGGTCGTGGAATGTCTACCTGACAGCATAGCTTGGAAAGTGGAAAGCAACTTTGGACAGGGTGCTAATCCATCACACCACACATTCATTCACTCACTTACTCATTCACTCAGACTGGTACACTTTAGATACACCAGTTGACCTAGTGCATGTCTTTGGAAGGAAACCAGAATACAAAGAGAAAACCCAGACCGACACGAGAGAACATGCAAAATCCACACAGACAGCAGGTGGGCTGGGGCTCAAACCCAATCATCTGGACCATAAATCTAAATAATAAAAAAGCACTTTATGAATAATCTCTTATTCTGTTCTAAAATTGTCATTACAGATTTGGTTCCACTTCAGTCGGTGGTCACTGAGTCTCTGTCTGTGGACACGTTCTCCCACAAGAACGATGTGTACGTGGCCATCGCTGCCCCGAACATAGAGAGCTGCATGGTGCTGCAGTGGGATCACATCGAAATGAATTTCAGGAGTTATGACAACATTACAGGTGGGGTATATTTTAAAAACTCATCTTTCTAAGTATCAATATCAAAGTCATCTTGTTTAGTAAACAATCTACTCAAATAAAAAAAAGAACTTAATTTGTCTGTCACTACATGGAGGCATGAAGCTCTGCAGCACTGCCAAGTTTCCTACTTTATTGCCCCTAAAACACAATTCAGAAATACTATTAACTGATAAGATAATTTTGGTCTACCTACTGTATACAGAGAAACAGGTTCAGAAATTCTGTAATTTGTCTATGTTGCATTGGTCCGGTCTCCAGTGTTGGTTTATTGCAAATACAACAATTCTAACATCCCAATTGTATTGGAAAATATAATGCAGTCAAATTCCTTTTTCAAACTTGCCATTCAAACGATCACTCCAATGCACAGGGTACTTTAACATGTGAATAAACAGCCTGAACCATTAATCTGCTACAATGACTGTTGATCTGAAAATTCAGTCTGAGAAATCACATTTCATCTTGAGTGGGTGTGTATTAATGTCACGCCCGCTTCCAGCGCCGCTCCGCCCGCACGCACCTTGCCTCGTTCGTCCTCTCCCTCCTATTGGTTACCTGCACGTGTTTTTGCCTCTCTCTCCCCTTATTTAAACTCCGTCTCTCTCCCCATTTAGTTGCTACACGACGAGGTTTCATACCTAGTTACCTAGCTCTGCCTTACCGCTTGCCTGCCTTTGTTGCGAATAAAGCCTCCTGTTCACTCCACAAACCGTGTTTGTCTCCTACCTCCCGTCGGCGTTACAGTTCGTGTAGCCAACATGGAGACAGTGGCTAGTGGTGCCGATCTCACCCCGTCCACAGCGGAGCAACTCGCCGAACTCCGCGCCCAGCTTCAGGAAGTGGCTCAAGCAGTTTCACTCCTTGCAGACAACCAACGCTCGCTCAACTCGCTGGTCCCCTCCGTTAGCGAGCTCACTCAACGCGTGTCACAGCTAACACCTTCCCCCGCCGCTGCGAAGTTCCCTGCTTCAGTTCCGCTTCCTCCCAGCCCTCCGCGGCCTCCGCACTCAGCGTACAGAATCGCCTTACCGGAGAGGTACGACGGCAACCCGGAACGCTGTGAAGGCTTCCTCCTCCAGTGCGATCTGTACTTCGCCCACTCACCGCCAGAGTCCGACGCGGCTCGCATCGCCTTGGTAGTCTCCCTCTTCTCTGGTCAAGCCCTGGATTGGGCCACAGCCATCTGGACACAGCAAGGCGACGAGGCCAGGGACTACAGCCGCTTCTTGACCGCTTTCCGCGCCGTCTTCAAGCATCCCCGCGAGGGGCAATCCACAGGCGACATGCTGCTCACTCTACGGCAGGGCCGCCGCTCTGCTACCGATTATGCTCTTCAGTTCAGCACCCTGGCAGCTCAGAGTGGATGGAATACACCTGCTCTTCTCTCCGCGTTCCACCAGGGCCTGCGTCCCGACCTCAGGAGAGAACTGGCTAGACCTGAACCTGTCTCTGGAGGAACTCATCACACTCACCATCCGTCTGGACCAGCTCATCGTCCCCCGGCCTGCCTCCGCTCCTCGGTCCGCTCCTCTTCCTTTCCGTGACGCCTCGCCTCCTTCCGAGCCCATGGAACTCGCTCGCACTCACCTGTCCTCCCAGGAACACCGCTGCCGCTTCGAACAGGGCCTGTGCTGTTACTGCGGCTCGGACCGCCACCTGCGCACCGCCTGCGACCTCGCTCCGCCGCTCGGCACGCACACCTTAGGTGAGTCGAATCCCTCTTGATTCTTCTTTCACTCTGCCTGTGCTTTTGCGGCTCGCTCACGCTGATGTACCTCTCACAGCCCTGATCGACTCCGGCGCCCAGGGGAACTTTGTTGCTGACCGCCTCGTCACCGAGTGGAAGATACCCTGCACTGCACTTCCCACCGGTCGCCGCATCACCGCGGCCGATGGCCGTCCTCTCGGCTCGGGTCTCCTTACCCGTGTCACCATTCCCCTCTGCCTGCTCACCAACGCTACTCATCAGGAAACCCTCTCTCTGCTTCCGGTCAGTTCCCTGGCATATCCCATCATCCTGGGACTTCCTTGGCATCATCGTCACGACCCTCTCATCTCCTGGTCCGCCCGCGAGCTCATCCGCTGGTCACCATGGTGCCAAGAACACTGCCTGCTCCGACCAGCCTTGCAGGTCAACTCGCTCCCGCTCTCCGAGCCTCCGCCTCTCCCTCATAACGTGCCCGACCATTACAGAGACCTGGCAACAGTCTTCAGAACGGCCTCGCCTCCTCCTCTTCCTCCACACCGCTCTTACGACTGTGCCATCGATCTCGTCCCGGGCGCTCCTCTACCCAAAGCGCGCCTGTATCCTCTGTCGTTGGCCGAAGAAAAATCCATGTCCGACTACATCGCTGAATACCTGGACTTCGGCTTCATCCGTCCATCCATGTCGCCTGTGTCGGCGGGCTTCTTCTTTGTGCCCAAACACGACGGAGGCCTCAGGCCATGCATCGACTACCGGGAGCTGAATCGCATCACCCGCAGGTACGCCTACCCGCTCCCGCTGGTACCTTCGGCCCTCGAACAGCTCCGCTCGGCGCACTGGTACACCAAACTCGACCTCAGGAACGCCTACAACCTGATCCGTGTCAAGGAGGGCGACGAGTGGAAAACCGCCTTCAGCACCAGCACAGGACACTACGAGTACCTGGTGATGCCCTTCGGCCTGGCCAACACGCCTTCTATCTTCCAGGCGTTTATTAACGACGTGCTCCGGGACATGCTCGGCCGTTTCGTCACCGTATATCTCGATGACATCCTTGTGTATTCACCGGACTTCGACACTCACGTCGCCCAGGTACGCCAGGTATTCGAGAGGCTCCAGCTCCATCATCTTTGTGTGAAGGCGGAAAAGTGCGAATTTCACACCCAGTCGGTCCGTTACCTCGGCTATGTGATCTCTCCCTCCGGCATCGCCATGGACAAGACCAAACTCTCCGCTGTCCTTGACTGGCCCACACCGGGGTCTATCAAACAGTTGCAGCGCTTTTTGGGTTACGCAAATTTCTACCGTCGCTTCATCAGGGACTTCAGCCGCACGGTGGCGCCCCTCACCGTGCTTCTACAAGGCAAGCCCTCCGCTGGTCCCCGGAATCCGAGCGGGCTTTCTGCGCGCTCAAGGCCGCCTTCACCCGTGCTCCCGTCCTGGGCCATCCTGACCCGGATCTCCCCTTCGTCCTGGAGGTCAACGCGTCTTCCATAGGCGTGGGTGCTGTCCTGTCCCAGCGTCTCGGCGATCCGCCTAAGCTGCACCCCGTCGCATTCTTCTCACACAAACTGACCTCCACCGAGCGCAACTATGATGTGGGAGACCGAGAGCTGCTGGCCATGGAGGAATGGAGGCACTGGCTTGAGGGCTCCAAACATGCCTTCTCAGTGCTGAGCACAAAAACCTGGAATACCTCCGTCCAGCCAAACGCCTCAACACCCGCCAGGTCCGCTGGTCCCTCTTCTTCTCCCGGTTTGCATTCTCCATCACCTACCGCCCAGGGACGAAGAACGCCAAGGCCGATGCGTTGTCTCGCAGCCTCGACCCCGAGCCGGTCGCCACGGAAGCACCTGCATCCATCCTCCCGCCCTCGTGCACCTTCGGCGCGATCCACTGGGACTTCGAGCGTGAACTAGAAGACAGGCTCTCCCAGACGCGCGTTCCACCAACCTGCCCACCGGACAAGAGGTTCGTACCCCCCGGCTTTCGCGACCGCCTCCTCGCCTGGGCTCACCTCTCCCTCTGCTCTGGCCATCCCGGGGAGACTCGCACCCATCAGCTCCTCGCAGCGCGCTATTGGTGGGAGAATGTGCACTGCTTCGTCGCATCCTGCAGCGTTTGCGCACAGGCCAAGACCCCTCGCACTCTCCCTTCTGGGCTGCTCCATCCCTTGCCCGTGCCGCAACGACCCTGGTCACATATCGCGCTGGATTTCGTCACAAATCTCCCTTCCTCCTATGGACTCACCGCTATACTCACCGTCGTCGACCGCTTCTCCCGTGCCGTCCACTTCCTTCCTCTGCCCAAGATCCCTTCTGCACTTCAGACAGCTGAGTGCCTTTTCGAGCACGTCTTCCGCAACTTCGGCATCCCCGAGGACGTACTCACCGAACGGGGACCCCAATTCACCTCTGCGGTGTGGCGCGCGTTCCTAGACAAGCTGGGTTCTTCCGTCAGCCTCTCCTCGGGCTACCACCCCCAGACCAACGGGCAATGCAAGCGCTTGAACCAGGAACTCAAGAAATTCTTTTGTTGCTACTGCCTCCACAACCCACTCGACTGGCCTCGAATCCTTCCCTGGGCCGAGTTAGCCCAAAACTCCCTCCGGCACTCCTCCACCTGGCTCACGCCGTTCCAGTGCATCCTGGGCTTTCAACCCCCCTTCGTGCCCTGGGACTCCATGCCCTCGGACGCCCCGGCCGTCGACGACTGGTTTCACTGCAGCGAGGACGTCTGGTGCCAGGTCCACTTCCAGATTGACAAAGCCATCCGCCGATACAAAAGGCACGCTGACCGGTGCCGACGCTCCGCTCCCGCCTACCAACCTGGGGACCGTGTCTGGCTGTCCACCCGGGGTCTTTGCAGCTTGCAGGGAAGTAACCCTTTTTCTCCCCGTTATTTGGGTCCTTTCAAGATACAACAGCAGATTAATGAAGTCACGTACCGTTTACAACTGCCGTCACATTTACGCATCTCTCCTACCTTCCATGTCTCGCTCCTGAAACCCTGGGTCCCCGGCCCGCTGGCCGAGTCTTCCCCCTCTGACCAGCCTCCGTTCATCGGCCTACTGGAGGTCCCTACCTACATGGTCCTTCGCCTCCTGGACTCCCGCCGGCTAGGCGCCCGCATCCAGTACCTGGTCGAGTGGGAGGGCTACGGGCCAGAAGAGAACAGCTGGGTGGACGCCAGGGACGTCCTGGATCCTCTCCTCGTCCAGGAGTTCCACGCCGCCCGGCCCAATCGGCTGGCCCCCAGGCCACGCGGCCGCCCGCGTAAGTCCTCCTCGCTCCTCCGGACCCCCGGCTCCCGCCGCACTCCCGCCGGCACGAGTCCTTCAAGGGGGGGCACTGTCACGCCCGCTTCCAGCGCCGCTCCGCCCGCACGCACGCACCTTGCCTCGTTCGTCCTCTCCTTCCTATTGATTACCTGCACCTGTTTTTGCCTCTCTCTCCCCTTATTTAAACTCCATCTCTCTCCCCATTTAGTTGCTACACGACGAGGTTTCATACCTAGTTACCTAGCTCTGCCTTACCGCTTGCCTGCCTTTGTTGCGAATAAAGCCTCCTGTTCACTCCACAAACCGTGTTTGTGTTTTTATAACTTTTTTACAGTCTTTTCCCACTTTCTTTCTGAGACTTAGTTTTTTGTGACGTTTTGTGTTGACTTAACTTGTATTAACGCTTTAATCGAGCATTGCATTGGACCATCGGCTGCAGCTGAACCATATCTTCACTCGGCACCCCACAACACCACCCGAAGCTAAGTACCTTTAATTCATTAATTGTACTAACATGGCTTCTGCTGTGGCTTGTTTCCCTGTGCCGAGTGTGGCATGTTTAGTATTCTTCCTCCGTCATTAGTGTAAATTTTACTTGTGATAGGTGTAGGCTTGTAGGCAGTCTGACGGAGAAGATTGTAGTTTTAGAGGCGCGCATCCAGACATTAGAGAAGGCTAGCTCACCTCCTAGCTTAGCAGATCTGGATGCCAAAGGTGAAGTTAGAGCCCGGGCAGAGTCCTTGCAGCAGGGCAAGTGAGCGACGGTTCGGCGACGTAGTCTTAAGGCTAGTCCACGAGAGCACCACTCTTTACCTGATCACGTGTCCAACAGGTTTGCCCTCCTCAGTGAAACACCTACTGAGCAGCCTGTTGAAAGAGCTCTGGTCATAGGTGACTCTATTTTATGACATGTGAAACTTGCTACCCCTTTAGGGACACCAGCAGCTAGAGTTCTCTGTATCCCCGGAGCCAGAGTGCAGGACATTGTAACGAGTCTTAGTGAACTCGAGAGCCGCAGATTCTCTAGGATAGTTATTCATGTAGGGGCTAATGATATACGCCTTCGTCAGTCAGAGGTTACTAAGGCTAATTTTGTAGAGGTGGTTAGCGTGGCGAAGGCAATGTCCGATGCTGTAGTCTGCTCTGGCCCCATCCCAATGAGGCGAGGTGACCAAGCCTACAGCAGGTTATGGTCGCTGAACTGCTGGCTGTCCAACTGGTGCTCTGAAAACAACGTGGGCTATATAGACAACTGGATAGCCTTTAAAGGTAAGCCTGGCCTTTTAGGATGGGATGGTGTGCATCCCACTCTGGAGGGTGCTGCTCTCATCTCCTGCAACATTGCCCATAGTCTTATGGCCCAATTGGTTAGGGGCTGACTATCCAGAGCAGGGGTCAGGCAGCAGACAGACCGGCTTAACCAACTCTCTGCTGGTAGCCATGCACTGTCAACCAGAACCCACATTATTGAAACTGTGTCTGTTACCCGCATCTGCCCTAAACGTAAACACTCTCAAAAAGTCTGTTTTAATAACCTCATTTGTATAAACACAGATAGCTGCCAAAGAAATAACAACATTAGACTAAAGCTAGGATTACTTAACATTAGATCACTTACAAACAAAGCAGTGATTGTAAATGAAATGATCACTGATAAACGCTTACACGCTCTCTGTCTCACTGAGACTTGGATTAGACCTGATGAATATTTAGCCTTAAATGAAGCTTCCCCTCCTTGATACAGTCATGCTAGTCGCCCTTGTCCTAATGGTCAGGGGGGAGGCATAGCTACATTTTTTTGACAAAGAGTTAGGTGTTACAGCTAAATCCCAATACAAGGCTAATTCTTTTGAAATACTGATTCTTAATGTGACTGATCCATCATTATGGAAGTCAAAACCACACTCTTTTCAGCTTATCACTATTTACCGCCCTCCTGGTCCCTATTCAGAATTTCTTCAGGAATTTGCTAACTTTCTTTCCTGCTTACTACTGTCAACAGATAAGGCTTTAATTGTAGGTGATTTCAATATTCACTTTGACAAAGAGCAGGATCCACTTAAAATTGCTTGTGAGTCCATTTTAGAATCCATGGGTATCACTCAGAATGTGATGGGACCAACCCACCGCTGTAATCATACTTTAGATCTAATATTAACATTTGGTATCAATATAGATAACCTTGATGTTTTCCCGCAACGTGATTTGATTTCAGATCACTATCTTTTAGTATTTGAGCTATCTCTAATAAATAAAATCCTTCTGCCTCGTTATCACACCAAGCGAACTATCACATCTGCTACTCCAGCTGCATTTATTAAAAAACAGACTTGAAATTTAATACACCTACGGAGATCAATCATCTTGAGTGTGTAAATGGCCAATTAGAATGTGTGCTTCGCCCAACCCTGGACACGATTGCTCCTGCTTGGGGCAAACACATTAGGAAAAAAAGGCTAGCACCATGGTATAATGACCACACTCGTACTTTAAAGCAAAGAACACGGCATCTAGAGCGCAAGTGGAGACATAGTAAATTGGAGGTGTTTAAGATTGCTTGGAGGGACAGCATGCCCTTACTAAAGGTAAAGCTGCATACTTCTCTTCAATCATAGAGAAAAATAAAAATTATCCAAGATTTCTCTTTAATAGTCTCCAAATTGACAAAAAACCCTACAGAAAGTGATTCTCCCATTCTGTGTAATTTTAACAGTAATGATTTCATGACTTTCTTTAATGATAAGATAGAAAACATTAGGCATAAAACTCAATGCTCATCACATCACCAAACTGTTCAGCAACCTTCCAGATGCAGCACTAGTGAAGACATCTGTTTAATGAGCTGTAAATCAAGATTAGAATATTTTACCCCAATTACTAATACTGAACTATCCGCACTGATCAGCTCGTCTAAGTCATCAACATGTTTATTAGATCCAATTCCTACACGTTTACTCAAACAAGTAATACCTAATATTATAGAGCCAGTGTTAGTTATTTGAAATTCATCCCTTACCTTTGGTTATGTGCCCAAATCCTTGAAGTCTGCCGTTATCAAACCACTGATTAAAAAAAGCGCAATCTTGACCCTTGTTTGATATCTAATTATAGACGCATTTTCAATCTAACAACCGTTTCTTCCTATCCAAATCTTAGAAAAAGCCGTCTATCAGCAGCTCTGTAGTTTATCTCCAAGGAATGAAATTTATGAAACAATTTCAGTCTGGCTTCAGCCCCCATCATAGTACTCTGAAACAGCATTACTTAGGGTAACTTAATGACTTGTTAATGTCCTCAGGATAAGGGGATTTGTTTCTTCTTTTCTTGTTCTGTTAGATTTAAGTGCAGAGCATTTGACACTATAGATCATGATGTTTTACTAAACAGACAGAAAATACTGTAGTATAAGGGATCAGCACTTTCTTGGTTTAAATCCTACTTAACTGACCGGTACCAGTTTGTTCATATAAATAATCTAAGATCTAAGCTCTCAAAAGTGAAGTATGGCGTGCCTCAGGGGTCAGTGCTTGGCCCGCTTTTATTCTCTCTGTACATGCTGCCACTAGGCTCAGTTATTCGTAAACATGGCATTAATTTCCACTGCCATGCAGATGATACACAGCTGTACATATCAGCCAAAACTAATGACAGCCTTACAATCAACAAAATTGAGGACAGTGTAAAGGAAATAAAAGATTGGATGTTATTTAATTTTCTCTTACTTAACTCAGATAAAACTGAGGTGCTATTAGTGGGACCCAAGGCTAGTGAGAGACAGGTTAGCTACATATATCCTAAATCTAGATGGCTGTTCAGTATTGCTCAGTCTGTCTGTAAAAAACTTAGGGGTCACATTTGATTCAGATCTCTCCTTTGATGCGCACATTAGCAGCATCACTCGAATTCTTTCTTTCAATTACGTAATATCGCTAAACTTAGAAATATCCTCTCTTTTAATGATGCAGAAAAACTTGTTCATGCGTTTATAACCTCAAGGTTGGATTACTTACCTTACTTACTGGATGCTCTAGTAAATCTATAAATAAAGTTCAGAATGCAGCTGCCCGAGTGCTAACTCGAACTAGAAAATTTGATCATATCACTCCTGTTCTATCATCACTACACTGGTTACCAGTCAAATTCCGCATTGATTACAAAATACTTCTTATAACTTATAAAGCTCTACATGGAATGGCCCCACATTATCTGAGTGAACTCTTAGAGTTTTACAATCCAACTCGTCTACTTCGTTCGCAAGGTACAAGACTTCTTTTAGTTCCTAGAATTAAAAAAGTCACAGCAGGGGGAAAGGCTTTCTCATACATGGCCCCCCAACTATGGACAAAACTTCCCACTTTCATTCGAGGCTCAGACACTGTTCAAAATTTTAAGTCTAGGCTAAAGACATACCTATTTGCTCAGGCTTTTGACTAGATTTAGACCGGGATGCATGGCTTGGGTCACTGGGGCCGGAGTCTGGAGTCATGTCTGGCCTGCCTGCCTTGTCCGTTACCAAGGAAAGTCGAGTGGGCAGTCTGGCAGAACTGGGCTTCGGTCCTCTTGATCTTGACTCGTGCATCCTTGCCATACGCTAAGGACAGAGCTGGAGGTTCATAGTCAAAGAGCCTTATGGTGATCAGAGACATTGGGTTGCTGTCTTCTGCCTCCCATGGGGTTGCCGATGTCTCATGTGATCCCTTTTGGCTGTGTTACCTACCAGTTCTCCTCTTTCTAGCTATGCTGCTATAGCTAATGCTGCCGGGGTCTCATGCTACACAAGGCATCAGTGATTGACATGGCAATCAGTGATTGTTATAAACACTGTGCTCTTAATCAATAACTAATTACATTTTCTGTTTTCTCTCCGAGCTGTGTTCCGGCAGTTCCGGCCCCACACATGATGTTCATCTGATGGAGCTCCCACTGTGCATAATTCCACATTTTATTCGACCATGACTCCATGGACTTTAGTTTTCGCTCTTAGATTTATCATCATACCCGGGCCACTTGATGTCCGCGATCTATTCTCTGCCTGCCACACTTCTCTGAGGCGGGGGACCGCCTCGGCTCACATTCTATTCGAACTTTGACTCCATGACTTTAGTTCGCTCTTGATTTATCACATCTACGCCGCCCAAGGAGGTTTGGGTCCCTTTTTGAAGTCTTGGTCCTCCAAAGGTTTTTTCCTAGAACTAGGGAGTTTTTTTTCCTTGCCACTGTCACCCTAGGCTTGCTCAATTTGGGATTGGACGTAGTTATTAGGAGATAATCTAAACTTGTAAAGTTGCTTTGAGACAATGCTCCATTGTAAAAAGCGCTATATAAATAAATCTGACTTGACTTGACCACTGGTGTGAATATGTCTGACCAAATAATCAGAAACAGGCTTCATATGGGTGGACTGAGGGCCTGATGTCTTGTAGTGGGTTCTGTGCTCACTGTCCAACACTGTAGAGCTCAATTGGCATTTGCTATAGAACACCATAATTGGCAGATCTGCCACTGGTGCCCTGTGCTTTTCACAGATGAACAGGTTTCACCTATGCACGTGACAGACATGACAGTGTCTGGAGATGCCGCAGAGAACATTATGCTGCCAGCAACATCATTCAGCATGACCGGATGGTGGTGGGTCAGTGATGGTCTGGGGAGCAGTGTTAATTTTTGTTGACGAATGATTTTCGTCAACGACCCTTGTTTTCTAACGAAAACGAGGCGATGACTAAACTAAAATTAATGACAAACGACAAACTATGATGAAATGAATCGACACTTGTCAACGAATAAAAATTAGACGAAAATGTTTGGCAGAGACGACATCCAATCAGATCTGTTTATTCTGACCCCGGGAAGACACTACTAACTCAACAATGTCAACACCTGGGAGAAAGAGGGGTGTCGATATTTGGACACGTTTCTCATTTGATAGTAAGGAAAACAAGACTCTTTATAAACCATGTGGGGCACCATCTCCGGTAAAATACTACAACAGTTTTAACGATATGTGTAGGCATGTCATCCTGAATCCTGAAACTGCTGTCAGGCTGTCAGCACTTAAATAGCAAATAAAGTAGGGATTAGAATATGTGACGTGGATATATTTTAACTTTGTCTGAAAGGTGTTCACATTATATTTTAGGAGTAGTCAGGTAACATAACTCCATTTTATACTGTAATTATGAATAAATGCATATAGAGCATGCATATCCAATCTTATATGTTTAATAAAGCTCATAACATATAATTTATTCTAACTTGATTCTATTCTACAAATCTCATGAGTGTCAACACAGAGCCAGAAGCAGACCTTTGATGAAAATTGAGTTTTGGTGACCACTTTACTGTATACTGTTATTATAATGTATGCATATAGACCTGCGCTTATATCTCAATTAGATCTTATCATTCATTCCAACTTGATTCTATTCTAGAATATCTGCTGAATGTCCACACAGAGTGTGAATCCGATCTATGGTGGAAATTGAGTAATAACCACGTTAATGTATCCTTATATTATCAGTGCATGCATGTTAGACAATGAAACTGAAACACCTGTCATTTTAGACCACAATAATTTATTAGTATGGTGTAGGGCCTCCTTTTGCGGCCAATACAGCGTCAATTCGTCTTGGAGATGACATATACAAGTCCTGCACAGTGGTCAGAGGGATTTTAAGCCATTCTTCTTGCAGGATAGTGGCCAGGTCACTACATGATGCTGGTGGAGGAAAACGTTTCCTGACTCACTTCTCCAAAACACCTCAAAGTGGCTCAATAATATTTACTATTTACTAATAAACTGGTGACTGTGCAGGCCATGGGAGATGTTCAACTTCACTTTCATGTTCATCAAACCATCTGAACTCTGGTATGTCACCCATAATGTTGTGTGCATTGCAATATTATATAGGAAAACTGTGCTCTTACCCTGCTAATTGAACCTTCACACTCTGCTCTTACTGGTGCAATGTGAAATTAATGAAGATTGGCCACCAGATTGGTCCAATTTAGCCATGAAACCTCCCACACTAAAATGACAGGTGTTTCAGTTTAATTGTCTAACCCCTGTAGGTGTTTCATTTTAAAATAGAAATGTTAAAAAAAGAATTTACGTATTGCAACGTTTACATTTCATATTTCAGTCTACTAAAGCTACAGTAGATTTAGTCGACTATAATCTTATTATAATTAGTCGATGAAAACTAGACTAAAACTAAACTCATATGATGAAATTATGCAGGTAAAACTGTAAAACATACACTGGCATAACTTTGGAATCACTAATACATATCTTTGTTTTTGGCAAATCTTTCAACAATAATGAACATTTAATGTCATTTTTCACTCATTTTTGGGCAGTAAAGCCTGCTTCCAAGTCCTCCTCCATCCAGTCTGGGCTCTGTGCAGCACAGTCTTTCTTCCACACTGAACTTATGAAACCATTTCTTTATGGACCTCAGTTTGTGCAACTTTGGGTTCTTTACCTAATGCAAATGGGGAGTCCCAAATTCTTAAAATATGTGGCGACTTTATTTTTCCTCGCAAGAACTAAGAGGCCCAGAAAACACGCCCAGTATTCTTGCTGCACCAGTCTATGATCAGCCTAGGTCAAATATGTTTTTGGACAGGTAGCATTCTCCTAGTGTTCATCAAAACCAGATTTATCCCTCAGACTGCCAGATGGTGAAGGTCTGCTGTTTCAGAATAAAATGACAGCATGTATTACTCCAGTCCATCTGATGCTCCCATTTAGTAGGTGATCTAATGTTTTGTGAGTTTTAGCTGAGTGTAAATGTGATGTTGGATACAAGCACTTGTCTTCATTCAGTGGCTTTGCTTCTTAGTAGTTTCACTCTCACACTAGTGTTACTACTCGTAATATAATCAGCTGTAGAAAAAGAGGTGCAAGACCATTGAACATGAGCCACTCTAATCTCTGAACTGACACACCTACTTTAATACCCAGTGAAACAATTCTGTTTAAATACAGACAAAGCGATTACAGGGAAATCCGTAGAAGCACAAACTTTTAAACCTGCATTTACTTCACTAGAATTTTACCATTTTGGTCTACCTTGCTTATCATGCTTTTTAGAATACACATGACCCCTGCTGGATTTTTCAGTCATTTTATTTTCTGATAGATAAAAATGGAACATCAACCATGACAGGCCTGACTGTGCCAAAACAGTGTAATCATCAGTATAATGATCATGTTAGCAACAGTTTTGATCATAAATACTGACAACCGTAGATTTTTATCAAACCCATTTATGTTTGATACAATCTTCACATAGAAACCAAACCTACTAATGAACGTTATTTTTGAATCTTATAAGGTGTCTGTTATCTTAAACATGTATGTTGTTTGTTTTTCCCTGCTGTTTACGCAAATGTCATTATTTTCATGTAATTTGTTGAATGAGCGTTTGTGTTTCATGAACAATTTGAATACTTCCGGAATCTAAAATAAATGCTCCACAATACTGTTATTTTTTGTGCTCAGTCTGTAACAGAGCTAAACTTTACAAGGAGCATACAAATTCTGAATCATTTTTATTATATATAAATATATTTAAATTGTTCCTAAGCCCAAATCCCTTGTGTATTAATGGTTTGTTTATTTTTAATAGACTCTCTTAATACCACCTTTCTCTTAAACTCTAATTTTTCTGTGAGGAAAAATAAAGTCTATGTATCTATCGATACATCCAGTAAAATCAAATTAAAACCAAGCAATTTACAATGGCTTGTATAAAAATTCAAAGTTACAACTTAATTACTTAATTTCAATGCACTTAACTGGGCTGTTTGCCATTTGACGGACGTGTTTCTTATATTGCTATCTCTCATACTTCTTGTAGGCGTTGGCAGTTCCTACACATTAATACGGCTCGACCCGTTTAACGTACAGACACAGTTCAAACACCGTTGCGTAGATAATCGTTCTGTGTGGTGTGCTATGACTTTTAGAGTTGCTCCGATGTATCGTTTTTAATAGATTTAAGTTTAAAAATTAAAAATCTCCCATAGAAATACATTGACAGAATGTTCAGATTTAAATCTCAGCCGACAAAATTCAAACTGTAACTGAAACAAAATCCGATGATGCCACCACAGAGTGAGACTCCGTGACCTGTTATTACATTTACTGATACATAAACATGTAAAAGTATTGGGACACGCCCCCGCACGGTGCCAAAAGTATTGGGACACGCTCCCGCACGCAGCCAACAGTATTGGACATGCCCTCAAACGCGGCCAGAAGTATTTGGACATGCCTCCAAACGCGGCAAAAAGTATTGGGACACATACCACCACAGAGTGAGACTCAGTGACCTGTTATTACATTTACTGATACATAAACATGTAAAAGTATTGGGACACGCCCCCGCACACGGCCAAAAGTATTGGGACACGCCCCCGCACGCAGCCAAAATAAGTATTTGGGCATGCCCCCAAACGCGGCCAAAAGTATTGGGACACCCCCCCGCACGCAGCCAAAAGTATTGGGACACATGCCATAATCTTTCCATTTGCCACATTTCAAACACTGTTGTAATTCCTTCAGGAAATGCAGATCTAGTTCATTTTGAAATCACAGAAAATTCCGCTTAGGCCTTCACCCTTGACCCTTGACTTGTATGCTCTGAAATTCCTCCAGATGCCTTGATTGTTTAATGATATTATGCACAATAGAGGAAGAAATATGTAAATCCCTTCCAATTTGTCTTTGAGAAACATTGTTTTGAAACATTTCAATAATTTTCCCACGCATTTGTTGGCAAACTGGAGATCCTCTGCCCACCATTGCTCCTCAAAGACTCAGGCTTTTGTGGATACTGCTTTTGTATCAAATACTGATTACAATCACTTTTTTACATCACCTGTTTGAAATCACATCATTGTTTGTAGTTGTAACACTTTTTAAACCTCATTACTAGCTATAAATGTAATCCCAGGCCAACTTTTGTGTTGCAGACCTGAAATGCAGGAATGGATATTTATTATGCAATGAAATGTAGTTGAGTGGACAAAACAAGAAATATCTTGGTTTCGTACTGTATGCAATAATAGTCAACGTAAATGTAAGGCACACTGTTTGTTAATGGCATTTTCCATACTGCCCCAGCCTTTTTGATTTGAAGTTGCAATATTAAGATGACGTAAATTTTAAGGTGAAAATAGTGAAGTGGGACTGTGGTAGCCTAGCGGGTAAGGTACTGGAGCATGGACCAAAAGGTCGAGGGTTCAAATCCTCTCTCTGCCAAGCTGCCACTGTTGAGTCCTTGAGCAAGGCCCTTAACCCACAATTGCTTGGATTGTAAGACTGTATCACTTCGTCACCTTCCTAAAATAATGGCCTAAGTCATTTTTGACCAAAATGATTTTTTTGCCTAAATCACCTCCTCACCATGCTGCACACCTCTGGTAAAATTGCTGATGTCCTTAGTTTAACAGATCATGTGATTCTACCCCTGTAATAAAATGGCCTTTGTCAAGAGTGTGACTTGGGCAATTTTATTTTGCCTAAGGAAAAAGACAATATGACTTAGGAAATTTTAGACACTTTTTAAATTGTCAGATGCTCTAAACACAACAAAACTCTACCCAAGCAATGAAGTTATTTCCATGATTCAGGACTCATTCTCTATTGATAAGTAATGACATTTCCTATAAGACCAATGATACTATAAATATTGCATAGTTATATATCTTTTTATTCAGTCTCTTTAGCCAGTATTTTATTAAGTAAACTAGCTAAATCCATGAAGCTAGCATTTAGCAAAGAATAGAAAGTCTCCAGAATCTGTGGCTGTGACAAGTGATAGGCTTTTCTGTTAAAATTTTCTTTATTTCATAAATAGTAAAAAATTTTCAACCCACATTAAATTTTATAAATCCTGAACATAGGATTCTTAATAAAAAATTACTAAAGTGATTTGAGCAGTATTACAGCACACTTTGTTTTACAGCTTGCAAGCATGTTCTTGATATAGTTTAACATCAAATTATTATTTTTATTTATTTATTTATTTTCCTAGGAGAATTACTCAACACTAAAAATGAAAAACTAAAAACTGAGAGATGTTGGAATACGATATTCCACGAAAAGATCAGTGTAATATTTGTGTTTCATTCAAGCATGGGAATATCAGTAAGGATGACTATGATGCCCATGTCACCCAAAAAGATGAAGCAAGGCAAGAGAAACCCCGTGACAAAGATTCTGCAAATAATGAGAAGTCAGTTTGGACAATGGACCTGCAAGCTGTACTACTGTGTCCAAAGACCCAAGCCAGCAGCCTGTATTACAAAACAAAACTGCAGGTGCATAACTTTACACTCTTCAACTTAAGGTCAAAGGAAGGGTACTGCTACATTTGGGATGAAACTGAAGGTGACCTCAGTAGTGAAGTGTTTGCACATCTTCAATATCACCATTTTGTACGAGTGATTAAAGACCATCCAGAACTGAAAGAGATCATAGTGTGTAGCCAATGCATTCTGTGAGCTTGCAAGGAAATATGGAATAGTAATAACACAGAAATACCTTGTTGCAGTGCACACACAAATGGATTGTGACAGCATGCATAGCACTATTGAACGCAAACTAGTTGCTGATATCTTCACTCCAAGAGACTACCTCATCATATTCCAGACTGCAAGAATCAGGCCATCACCGTATCATGTGAAAATGCTCAGACATGAGGAGTTCCTGAAACTGGATGCATCTTACTTTATTACCATCAGACCAGGCAAAAAACTGGAGATCCAACTGTGCATGATTTGCGGGCTCTTCAGTTTAGCAGTGCAGGCAAGGTCCATTTCAAGCTGTCCTTCTCAGAAGAAGTGTGGGAAGAACTGCCACAGAGAATACAGGTACCAAATAAGCCAATAGCATGGATTAGAATATTTCCATGTGCTCTGCCAATCAAGGAGAGAAAGTTCCAGGACCTCCAGTCAGTGAAACACACAATGCCTGTTGAGTGTCATCCCTTCTTTGACAGTTTGCCACATTAAAAGGCATTAGTCAAAAACCCAGCATTGAAAAGCTTGAAGAAGTGATAAGAAGCATGTTTCCTCAGGATTATGCTTAGTTAGTTCGCTAGTTACTCTTCATTGTTTACAAAGTTGGAAGTTTAAAATTGCTTAAGTTACAAAGAAATGTTCAGGAATTTGCCTAAGTCATTTATTTCTCTTATGTTGGATAATTGACAGACATTCTTGTAAGTATGTTAAAAGTCATCTATTGTTATACCCCTTTTCAGTAAAAGAATTAACAAAAATCATATTTTCTATATTTTGTTCAGTTTTTTGTGTTTCCTGAAAAACCTGAAAAAATGATAAGGGCGTCTGCTAAATGCTGTAATGTAGGGAAGTGAGATGTAGGTGTGTTGCGCATGCTCCTTTGACGTCTAATATCTATGACCTGTACAACGCAGCCCAGAGACCTTTGGTCACCTTAGGACGTGGTGTTTCACTGTGTTAAATTTAACCCCAAATTCATTTCTCTGCTGAGCTTGAGACTCAATTTGCTGTTCTTCACACAACCGCTTCAATGCACTTACCGTAATGACACTGAAAAAGTAAGTACGGTATTATATTATCGAAAATATAGCTGTGTTTTTTTTGTTTAATGTATTAGAAACTGTAAAAACGACTTGTGCTTTAGCTTAGGTTACGAACTTCCTATTACTTAAATGCTTTACTTATCCCACTACGCATTTTCTTATACTTGTATTCTAAACGGAATGGAAATTATATGTACTATGCTATATCTGTTGTTGGAACTGACTGGAATGAATCGCGGAAGTGAAATGCGCAGCACAAATCCGTCAGCGGACGCAGATTGGGTGATCACCCTGTTTGAGGCTAACAAACTTTACCAGTTTATTCATGTAGGTAGTTATTCCTACGTTTTTAACCCGGTCTCACATCACAAGTAGTCCTTAGTACTGACAAGACATAACGTTGTTTGTTTTTATTAAGTATCAGTAAACAGTAATAAATCTTTGTTCACTTCATTTAATATACCTGTAAGTGAAAACAAGTACTGTTAGTAATACATTACCATACATTTTTAAACATTAAATAACATTTGTTAGGTTTTGATCACCTAATTCATTATCCCTGTTGTAAAGTGAAACCATATGTGTTAGTAATGCCATCACGCAAGCAGTAAGTCAGTCACAGGTGGGGCAATTCCACCTCGTGAAGAGTTTTTGTTAGACAAGAAATTTTCGAAATGCATGTGAACAGGCAGAGGTCACAACCAAAGAACCCAAAACGACATATCCAATGGACTGGCAATCGCATAGTCATAGGGAGGCGGAGTTAAAACATGTCAGGTGAAAAGTAGACAAGCAGACAAAGTAGAAAAGCAGATAAGGTCAAAATTGTTAACATAAACACTGGTGAACCTTCTTGAGGGAGACAGACAGGACAATGGCACACAAGGAATTCTGGAACTCCATAGTCCAGGCTTGGGGTCCAGAATCGGCAACATCGACCACTGATAGCCTGGACAGAAGGCACACTGTAATCAGACTCCTGAGGAGGAAACAGAAGGGTGGTAACCAAGACAAGCAATAAAAAGGATATAAACCAGTGGATAATACTGGAAGAGAATTGAGGGGGTATTCACCACAGGCCAGGTGCTGAATCCATAACACAGGATTCTAAGTATTCTATTGGTAACTTATTACTTATTAGCCTGTTCGGTTCGACCATTAGTCTGTGGATGGAAACCAGAGGTCAGACTAGCAGAGGCCCATAGAAGTCTGCAAAACTCTAGAAATGGCCAGTAAATTGAGGACCGCAGTCCAGCATGTTTACACCTTTCATTATCATGCATTTCATATCTTGATTGTTTCTGGATCTTCTTTTGCTGGATTTCGTTTACACTTTTCTGTATAATGTGTCCCCAGTGTTATGAGATGAGATCTGATTTTACTTTCCCATGTAAAAGCACACCAGCACACACATCATTTCCATTTGCTTCCTGAAACTTATTGTAAACATGGTTTCTCAGAGGATATCACTAGAGTATTATATACTGTCAAATATGAGCAGAATCTGTCCAGAACAGTGAAACATAGTATGAAAGACATTGGCAGCAACGGCTGAAGCTTCTGCAGTGGTCAGTGCTACTACTGTCCAGAGAACATTGTGCACACAAGGGAGAAGTCAGGTGTGGTGGAAGAGAATTGTGGCTTGCTTCACAGATGCAAAACAGATGTCATTGTTTTGTACATGACTCTAGACATTGAGCCTAATTTGAGAAAAAAGTGAGGCAGCTGATCCTGACAAGCCAATCCAAATTGGTGTTTAACATTCGGCCATACAGATGGAAAAGAAAGCAGAAGTAAATCTTGCCAGAGTATATAGTAGGATACTGCAGCTGTATATGTATTTTGGAAATGTGTCTAGCACTGAATGTACTCTTATGCCAACACATTACAGTGACAGGTATGGGTTCCCAGAATGGGATGCATTCCTAAAAAAGATGACTCGCGCATCCCTATTACAGCTCTATCAGACAATGTGGAGGATTAATTCAACCGAAAGAGAACACACACTGTAATACCATGGTAGCTGTGCTTGATCATCAACATCGATAAATAATTTTATGCTCACTCAAACTGCATACAGTTTTGTTTTCAAATTGCAACAAAAGATCTTATACCCGTGTGCTCATGCTTTTCTAAGCGATCTGATATATGGTTTCTTCCGTAGGAACTGAATGGCATAATGTTTGTGTGAGTGTTGGCCTTTAAGTGACCTGTTGACATATTTCAACCAGTATAAGTAATCTACAGTTAACCATGAAATTACAATATAGCCATAAATACTGGGACAGCTAAATGATCTTTAGCAATACTTATTTGGACAACTAATGATCCTTACCCATATATATCTAAACATCCAAATGACCTTTAGAATGAAGTATTGGCACTCCTTCACAGCTGTTATACTGTTACATCTTGATAAGTTATATCTCACTTTACTCAAAAGTATTGGCAGCGCTATCACAGTTGTTATACTCTCCTACCACTTTATATGTTGTGTCCCATTTTCTTCCAAAGAAATGCCACCCCATCACAGCTATTAACAGCCTAGCACCACTTTGCAACCAAGTAGCAGCAGATTAGCAGCACCTTAGCAATTATTAGTTTATACTGCTGTTCAGTCTGACCAGGTAGTAAAAAATAGACTTCGTGTTCCCCAAATGAATAAGTACACTCATGATGAGATTTTCAGAAATTCATAATCTAAAAAGCAAAATTGAAAAACTGAAATATTGGAAAAACTAAGTAAAACCAGTTTTTTCTTACCATATGTAAAAAACTGAAATGATGGAAATTTATAATCAATTCTTCCAGTTCTGTTTTTGCTTCATAGACTCTGAAAACTGAACTGATAAATGTTTCACAGACTAATGTCATACTGTTAGAGGATAAGATTGTTTTTCCAGTTATGCTTGTCATGTGCTAGAAATAGACCGGTATGACTTAAGTACTTAAGTAGAGAGAACTTTCATTACATTATATTCTTTTTTACAATATAGGACGTGCTAAAAAGCTACAACAAGCAAGTTAAAATGTTTGTGTTCAGCTAATAAGATGTTCTGTTCTGTTATATAGTGGGCTATTTCTCTTAGTCCATTCTGCATTTATAAAGATGCTATTGTCTTGTCTGAGTACATTTTAACTGTCTAATGTTTACTCTTTAATGCTTTTTTTGTCTCTGGGTTTTTAGGGTTCTTCTCATTCGATAAGCTGTCCCACCCTATTTTCTTGTAACTGAACATCAGTCAATGGCATTCCAAATAAAATTTGCTGTGTCCGAGCCAAGGAAAACAGATCCCTTAATACAATGCATAATTGACAACAAACTAGAGAAACTGAAGAAACTAATCAGAGACAGGGATATTAATGGACTGTACCCTTCTGTAATCTGGAATGATGATGTTACCCTACTCACAGCAGCAGTTGCTTGTGGGAATGAGCAGATTTGTAACTTTTTACTAGAACATCATGCTGACCCCAATGTAGCCTCAGCAAATAAGCGAACACCTCTGCACTATGCTGCCCGTACATTAGGGATTCCACTGAATATTGTTGGAAGGCTGCTTGCAGAAAAAGCTAACCCAGATGGCCATCCTCAGCAACTTGTTTCACCTTTGCAGTTAGCAGCCAGTGTGGATCGACTGGACATTGTCATAACACTTATAGATGCTGGTGCCTATATTGAAAGGAATTATGGGATAAACCCAGATCTAGATAAAAAGGTGGAAAGTATTATTCATCGCTTACCTTCAGGGAAAGAAATTTATGTTAAATGCAGATTATTTTTCACTTTCACTGCTGCAGTTCCCAAGAAATCCCAGACAGATGTTTTTAACCTTTGTAGGGAACATTTTCTTGAAGAGCATCCTTTCACCCATCTTGCACTATTTGAAAGATATTTTACCGTCATGGGCACTTCAGAAGAACAGTATCGAGAAAGTAGCATCAAGTGGTTGAAGGACTCCAAGAACACTGACAATTACATCCAGGGATTCATCAGAAGGTTTCCCCAAATTCCTCATGAGCATCGAATACTTGCTCTAACCACCTTACAGGCGGTCATTTGCATGATGAAGGAAGTATCTTCCTCACAATTCAATGAAATTGTACCACTTTTGATGAAAACTGTACTGCCTGTCATGCCTCAGAGAGAGAATTTTATTTATCTAGTACTAAGCATTCTACGTTTGACTATGGACAAGTCCTCAAAGCAAAAACCTAGTTCTGAAGGTACTGACATGGCTGTTCTTGTGGAATTATGCAATGGCCTTATGCCTCTCACTTGTCTTAGCTGTTCAGCTGAAATCAGCATTCTTACTTACCGTTTATTTGCTACTCTTTACGAGTTAGTCCCAGATCACATAAGTTCATGTGGATTACACTCTGTGCCTGATGGTGTACTTTCTGCAGCAGAGATAAGGACAGATGATATAACTAAAGAAAAGCTACAAAGACTGAACACAAATCTCAGAGGTCCACAACACACACAGGCTTTAGAGGGTTCATCTGAACAAATGGACAGCATGCCATCAAAGAACAGGAAGAAAAAGAAGAAGAAGAAGAAGAAGAAAAACAACCAACAAGAGGTTGCAGCAAAAGAAGATGTAGGACAAGACCCAGAAGAGCAAGCTTGTTCAGAAACTGCGAAAACTTCAGTTGAGGAATCAAATTCCACTGTTCAGCCATTCACATCAGAACTAGAGAAATCACCAACAAGAAGGAAATGGCACCCAGTTAGCCAACGCTGGAAGCCCAGCCTAGAAAAGCTTGCAAATGAAGAAGCAAGTAAGGTCTATAAACTGGGGAGTCTCACAATTGGCATAAGCCCTGAATTCCAGATAGCTAAAGGAAGTGATGGAACAGAGGTTTTCCTTGGATTGAGAGATGATGGCACTGAGGTAGCGGTTAAACGAATGCTCAGGTCTAATTATCAAGATCTGAAAAATGAGGAGGAATTTTTAAGGCTTCCAGAGCTAGACAACCCTTGTATTGTGAGATATGTGGACTTTGCAGAGGATAACCACTTTGGATATCTTGTCCTTCAACTTTGTGAATACACGCTGGAAGAATACATTCAAAACCTTTTATCAGAAGACGCCTCTCAGCAGCTACATACTTTAAAGAAAACTGTACAGGAGGTGCTCTGTAGCCTTAAAGTTCTTCATAGCGAAGATACCAAAGTGCTCCATCGGGACATCAAACCCCAGAATGTTCTGATTGGTAAGAGTTATTCACACTTTTTATTGTCTGTCCATAAATACAGTGTCTATAAAGTAAGTCCCACAGTAACATTGTTATTACACACGTGTTTGTCACCCTGTCAAAGCGTCACCCACGGGGCTCGCTTTGACAGATGTAAATTTAAGAACAGCCTGTCATGTATGTTGGTTGGTGAGTAATATATTTATTAAAGTGGGACTTTATAGTCACCGTGTATAACCACAAATAATTGGACAATGAAGATTTTGCTTCCTGAACACTTTTTGGTATATTTTAAGGACTTTGGGCTGCTGATCACGAAAATCACTTAGTGATTTATATCATGTACCATTTTATATATCCTATTTTTGTGACTTTTCCATCATATGTTACGAGTCGGCATCTTCAGACGCAAAGTAATGATTAAACGAATGAAAACTAATGCAAAGTCGGGGAAAGAAAACTCAATGAGGCGCCTGGTAGCGCTGGGAGAGAGAGCTGAAAACCAACAAGCTGAAAGCGCTCAGTGTAACGAGCTGAGCCCCAGTTCAATCGGCAAATGAGCTCTCTCTAGGAATCGCTCTCCACAGAATCAGGGCTGCATGGAACTCAGCCGCGCAGCCTGATCGTGAGAGCGGAGACGCACTGTGCAGGCACTGAAGCAGCGCGATGCTATTCACGGTTCTGTGTGCATGACTCAGCATGAATCGGACACGATGACGCGCTGTGCAGGCTTCAGAGACTGTGTTTAATCTCTGAAGCAGCGCGATGCGATTCGCGGTACTGTGTGACGATACGGTACGAGAGCGGGGGACGAGCCTACCGCTTAGATCCGAGGCTGAAAAGCACGGGGGGGGGGCGGTTCAGGTGAGGGACACGCGGGGGCTCGCAAGGCCGGAGCGAGTGAACCTCTAAACGCTGGAGCGAAGCCACGGACGGGCGGTAGGAGTGAAAACACGGCCGGATCTGACCCTACGCTAACACTACACCCTGGAGTACCTCCGAATCTCCTGATTTGTACACCGGCTGAGCCCCTAAAGCGGACCCAGTCTACCAAAAGTCCCTAACACCGAACGGCACCGAATTAGCAGCGCGAATGAGAAAGTCTCTTAACAAAAACCGTAGCGTCCCTAAACTCAGCAAAAACTTGGCATAGATGCCACGGGATTCAGCGAAATAACAAGGAGCAAAGGTGATGGTGCGAAGCCTGTCAGTGCCAAACAAAGCTCTTAAATAGAGCCACTGACAGGTGTGTGCAATCGTGCCGTCATCAAGCAATACAGGCACAATCGCATGGTCTGAGGGTCCCGACCGTAGCTGAACCAATACTGGCCTCTAGAGTCAGCTTGGAGGAATCCCCAGACTGCTGGGAAGGTACTACACTGCAATGGGGATCAACAGTGGCCACTAGCGGCCACTGTGCACCCCCTGACATCATAAGTCTACTACTATATTGCCCACAAAGGAAGCAGTTTTGGTCAGTCAAATTTTGCCTGCCCTGCACATGCATTCAAGTGTTAGTGATATGTTGTTTTAGGCATGACTGGGCATACTTAGTCAGCTTAGATGCTTGTAAACTGGCTATAAAAGCTGCTCACATTTGCACGATTTGCAGTCCCAATGATGTGATCGAGAACAGAAGGATCACATGACGATCACATTATTTCTGTCTGACCAATGTGCCTGGCTTTTTGAATACCCCAGTCTCCACATGATGACAGTGTGCCAGTATCGAAGCCACCAGAGACATGAAGCCTAGATGAGGTAGATGAAGATGTGACAATGCATGAACCAGATATGGAAAACAACACCGGTCCAGTTGTTGAACCCTTTATGCCTGTTTATTGTTACCTGATAACACATCCAGAATTAAATGACCTGATCTGGGACTTAGATTTGTTAAAAACTGAAGTAGAACTACATGGTTCAATATTGTAAGGATGGGGTTTGGTATCACCAGGTACAAAAATTTCTATCTTTCGGAACCATCAAGAACATTAGACAAACTGTTTTATGCATATTGACAACCTGTTTCTGCACTATCATTGATGGTTTGTTCATGGCATGGGTTATGTTCATGATCCTTAAAAATCCTTTTTATATATTTTTCAAAGTTAAGCCTGAAAGCTGTCCTGTTACACACTGTTGGACACTGACATTAGAGTCAGCCAGCTGCTAGGTACGAACGAACACCAGTTGAAATCCAATAAGCACATTTGAATTAAAACAATGTGTCAGCATCGGTATCTGGTTATACATAATACGATTTAATTCAGATTTGTGATTTAATTCAGTAAGTTTGTTTTTAGTGTTTCTTCAAATTCCTGTGTGATACAGCAAATCTGAAGTTATTTTTGTATTTGGCTATGATAATTTCACTTGTTTTTCAGGAAGCAAAACTTTTGAAAAATAAATGTTGCATATATGTACCAATAACAAGCCCATCTGTTAACCCTGTAACAGTATTTATTAGAGGACGCATTCCTGACGCTAGAGGGCACTGCGGGCCCACTAAATGCCGCGGTCAACCGGCTTTAAAAAGGGCGACCTAAGCGCCGGCCAGCGGCACTCTCTTGGTTATTTTTCGATTACCGTAGCCACGACACACACGCTGGTTAGCGTTTTCCTCATCGTCCACCGACAGTGGTGGACCCATCTCGCGAAGGAGGCGGGCCCCCATAGAGTCAAAAGACTCGAGGTAACCGCCAGGGATTTAGCTGCTAAAACCGTGGTCCCGTTATTCCTGCACACAGCCTCGGGAGAGACGAGCTCGGTCTCTGTCTCCCTCCGTCTCAGACACGCACGGCGCGCCTGTGCGGACAGCCACACACGGTCTCTGTTTGCTTTCACTCTCTCTCTCTCAGCCCGTTTATCGCGCCGTACGTCCTCCCAAACGGGTTATTTTCCCGTCCTTCATCTCCACTTACTTTCCCTTTACTATAATTAATAATTCCTTAGTTTGAGCCCACGCGGATGCGGCTCCTTTGTTTGCCCTTCAACTCAAGCCCTCCTCTGCTTGTTTCCCGATCACAAGCTCCATGGTGCACTGCTAAAGTTCCTGCCCCCGAGAGCCGTGACTCTGGGATCGAATCCCGCTGCTGGGATTCTCCAGTGCGCACACGCATAGCGTGAGCTTCCTTTCTTTATTCTATTAGTTCCCGTTTTTTGTGTGCAACTTTTTCTTTCCCACGCTTGGTGGGGTCTTCCTCGCACTTGGGTCCGTTATTTCCCTTTCTTCGGCGTGCCCCCCCCAGGGCCCCCTGTAAGAGTATTGTTCTTATTTTTTCAAACAGATATAACTGGGAAGGCAAGATTGTCTGATTTTGGCATAAGTAGGAGACTGAGTATGGATCAGACAACATTGCGTACTAGTACTGCTGGAACAAGATGCTGGAAACCCAGGGAGACTCTAGAAGAAGACAGTAACAGTGGATACAAGAGGAGTTCTGATATTCAGGTTAGACTGATTGAAATCCATAATCCATAAGAAACAACTCCAGCATTATGAATGAGTTTTGGTGTTACTTCTTTCAGGTTGCAGGAATGTTAGTATATTACATCCTCTCTCATGGACAGCACCCATTTGGCAAGGGTGTCCTTTGTGAACCAAACATTCTTTTTGGCAAGTACTCTCTGGAACATCTAGAGGATGAGGTGGCAAAGGACCTAGTGGAATGGATGATCAGTCATGATCCAAAGATGAGACCAACAGTAGAAGAGACCCTTGTCCACCCATTCTTTTGGACAGATGAAAGGTAGGATCAATGTTGTTAGCTAATGATCTCTTACAGAATGTTTTTCTTTAGCCCAGACATTCTTGTGTTGTGGGACATTTTGGGATTATTACTTAATTGTCATAATAACTTTTGATGGATCAGTGTATATATCTAAAAACAAAGTTTACAAGCTGTGCTGTCTGTTGTACTGCATTTCACTGATTTTTCTATCAGGAAAGTAGAGTACTTAAAAATGAGAATGAGGAATGAGAAGGATGTGGAGAATTGTCGAAATGCAGATGAGCAGCTCCTTCAAGCGTTAGACGATCTTACCGGGGAGAAAACCTTTTCCAACTGGAAAAACAAGGTGAACCTGAGCAAAAGTCACTGAATTAACACTGGACATGGACTTTGAAGTAAATTATATATTAGGGGTGCAACGATTAATCGACTTAGTCAAGTAAAATAACAATCGAAAGATTATTCGACTGTCAATAAAGTTGCAGATCTACAACATAACCAAAAGTACATAGGCACTCTTTCTAATTAGTGATCTCTATTATTTCAGTCACAATTACTGATAAAAGGATCATAATATGAAGTGTATTGGCCTCCACCACCTCAAAAAGTCAGTACAGTTATGAGCCGTTTAACATCCGCATAACATTCTGTGAAACAGCATGTTGACCTAAATGGAGGTTGATTAATTAAGATGACATTAAGATGACATAGTAGTTTAGATACTTTGCTTATAGTGTTTTATTTTAAACAGTAGTATTAAAACACAATATGAAAATGCTCAGTACTGTACAATACAATAATTCTTCTTTTATGAAAGTTGAAACACTTGCTGAAAAAGAAAGTGAAACGATACCAGGTTTTTCTAATATACAGTGGGGCAAAAAAGTATTTAGTCAGCCACTGATTGTGCAAGTTCTCCAACTTAGAAAGATGAGAGAGGTCTGTCATTTTCATCATACGTACACTTCAACTATGAAAGACAAAATGAGAAAAAAATCCAGGAATCACATTGTAGGATTTTAAAAGAATTGAATTGTAAGTTATGGTGGAAAATAAGTATTTGGTCAATAACAAAAGTTCAACTCAGTACTTTGTAACATAACCTTTGATGGCAATGACAGAGGTCAAATGTTTCCTGTAAGTCTTCACCAGGTTTGTACACACTGTAGCTGGTATTTTGGCCCATTCCTCCATGCAGACCTTCTCTAGAGCAGTGATGTTTTGGGGATGTCAGTGGGCAACATGGACTTTCAACTCCCTCCACAAATTTTCTATGGGGTTAAAATCTGGACTGGCTAGGCCACTCCAGGACCTTGAAATGCTTTTTACGGAGCCACTTCTTCGTTGCCTGAGCAGTGTGTTTGGGATCATTGTCATGCTGGAAGACCCAGCCACATTCCATCTTCAATGCTGTCACTGATGGAAGGAGGTTTTGGCTTAAAATCTCACGATACATGGCCCCATTCATTCTTCCCTTAACACGGATCAGTCGTCCTGTCCCCTTTGCAGAAAAACAGCCCCAAAGCATGATGTTTCCACCCCCATGCTTCCCAGTAGGTATGGTGTGCTTGGGATGCAACTCAGCATTCTTCTTCCTCCAAACACGATGAGTTGAGTTTTTACCAAAAAGTTCTACTTTGGTTTCATCTGACCACATGATATTCTCCCAATTTTCTTCTGGATCATCCATATGCTCTCTGGCAAACTTCAGACGGGCCTGGACATGTACTGGCTTAAGCAGGGAGACACGTCTGGCACTGCAGGATCTGAGTCCCTCTCAGCATAGTGTGTTACTGATGGTAGCCTTGTTACTTTGGTCCCAGCTCTCTGCAGGAAATTCATCAAGTCCCTCCATGTAGTTCTGGGATTTTTGCTCACCGTTCTCTTAATCATTTTGACCCCACAGGATGAGATCTTGCGTGGAGCCTCAGATCGAGAGAGATTATCAATGGTTTTGTATGTCTTACAATTGCTCCCACAGTTGATTTATTCACACCAACCTGCTTGCCTATTGTAGATTCACTCTTCCCAGCCTGGGGCAGGTCTACAATTTTCTTCTTGGTGTGCTTCGACAGCTCTTTGGTCTTGGCCATGGTTGAGTTTGGAGTCTGACTGTTTGAGGCTGTGGACAGGTGTCTTTTATACAGATAACAAGGTCAAACAGGTGCCATTAATACAGTTAACGAGTGGAGGACATAAGAGCATCTTAAAGAAGTTACAGGTCTGTGAGAGCCAGAAATCTTGCTTGTTTGTGGGTGACCAAATACTTATTTTCCACCATAATTTACAAATAAATTCTTTAAAAATACTACAATGTCATTTCCTTAATTTTTTTTGTCATTTTGTCTCTCATATTTATATTTACAGACCTCTCTGATCTTTCTAAATAGAAGAACTTGCACAATCAGTGGCTGACTAAATACTTTTATGCCCCACTGTATATGACAGATTTTATTCCGTAATATAATTCTTAAGACCTTGGCTGTTGGACGTTGAATGGACGTCGATCTGATAGGTATTAATTGTCTGCCCTGCAGTTTTAAAATAAAGTCCATAAAGAAATGGTTTTGCCAAGTTTGATAGAGAATTTGGCTGGCTTGTAGTAACGCCTATGTTGTTGGATATAACGTTTGGGTGTCCACAAACTATGTGTGTATGAAGTGTATGTTATGATGTTAATACTCTGCTCTTTGTTGCTGAGGTCTGGTAGAGATGACTACTAACTATCTGAGAGATGAAGAAGGATAACACGTTTAACTAGTCTACAGCAGTGACATCATAATGTACTCTGTTTCATATAGTACTTGTTTTTTCTAGTTGCCTTCTGAGCTAGTGCAGAAATTGGATGGGAAGAAAAAGCCCTACCCAGAGAACACACTTGGCCTGCTGCGTTTCATACGGAATCTGCATGAACACTAGTGAGTTGCACACATATTTCTGTTATTGCTATTTGTGCAAGACTTAACTGATTTTCTTCTGTCTGTGTAGCCCTGAGGATGCAGAGAAATTAAACTTGATGACATTATTCCCGGACCTGTTTGGAACTGCTTTTATATTTGCCAAAAAGAGGGGATGGAACAGCAAACCCAGTCTAAGAAAATGGCTTCGCTCAGTACCAGTGATTTGATGGTACATACCTGGACAGATGGGAATAAAAATATCAACTTTTTTCGTTTTCTTTTTTTAATACATCAACATTGTAATTTTGCGGTCAACATGTATCAAATCGTATAATAAGTCTTTTGTTTCTTTATTTAGTTAAAAATCTATACAAAATCAATGTTGACGATTACACAATAGCAGTTATGCTTTTTACTATAATTACTTTGGAAAATTCTTTTTGTAGTCTGTTGCAGGGTTTAAGCCTACTAGTAAACTATGTAATATATTATCCAAATGTCTATCAGGTGAAAATGAATTTGTTTTATATTTTGTAATATATTTTTCTATATCCCTTCAGAAATCTAATTTTACATAATGTTTCCATGTCAGATCATTGCATATTCCGTTTTTGAAAACTTAAATAAAAAACTTGTAGTTGTTCAAACCTTTTGTACTCTGATATAAGACAAAGTCTTAATAATATGCAGCTTAGTAATGTTCCCATCAAACATCCAAAGTGCAGTCTAAAGTTCTTTTCAAGAGTTATCAAAATTGTGGGCAATTATTGGATAAGTTCTGGACCCTCACGTCACCCTGACCAAAATAAGAAACATGTCCTTGTTTCTACATTGTCCATTTTATCAGTTGCACTTACAATATAAATGCACTTTGTAGTTCTACAATTACAGACTGTATTCCATCTGTTTCTCTACATACATTGTCAGTCCCCTTTGTTCCACAGATCAGGTACTATTTGTTTGGTGGATCATTCTCAGCACTGCAGTGACACTGATGTGGTGGTGGTGTGTTAGTGTGTGTTGTACTGGCATGAGTGGATCAGACACAGCAAGGGTAGTGGAGTTTTTATACACTTCAGTGTCACTGCTGAACTGCAGCTAATCCACCAACCAAAAATGTCCAGCCACCAGCATCCTGTGAGCACTGATGTAGGATTAGAACATGACTAACATAAACTGTACAACAACAGATGAGCTACTGCCTCTGACTTTACATCTACAATGTGGAAGAATATGGTAGATGTGGCTAATAGAGTGCAGAGTGAGAGAAGTGTTTAAAAAGTACACCAACCAAAAATGTCCAGCCACCAGCATCCTGTGATCACTGATGAAGGATTAGAGGATGATTAACACAAACTGTGCAACAGCAGTTGTGCTGCTGTCTCTGACTTTACATCTACATCGTTGAGCAATATGTTAGATGTGTCTGATAGAGTGCATAGTGTTTAAAAACTCTAGCAGCACTGCTGTGTCTGATCCACTCATCAACACAACACATTATCACATAACCACCACATCAGTGTCACTGCAGTCCTGAGAAAGATTCATCACCCAAATAATACCTGATGTTTGTTGTCCTGTGGGGGTCTTGACCATTAGAGGACAGAGTAAAGGGGTCTCACAAGTACGTAAAGAAATGGATGGACTACAGTACATAGTTCTAGAACTACATCTATATGGTAAGAGGAACTGATAAAATGGACAATGAGTTTCCAATAGCTTTAAATTAAGTATTTATCAGTTTAATGATACAGCAAATAAACAATTTTTTTTGCAGGTTAATTGGTTAATACTACCATGTTACAAGTATTGAACCCTTATATAATATGCTGCTTTTAACACCTACTGCTAGTCTGTTTCACCTACGTTTAGGTTAAAACATGAAGATTCCTTTGGGAACTTGGTAGCGACCATTTTTTTTGCTTCAGCTGTTATGCGTTTATACCAACAACTCTCAGGGTTGTGTTCAAGGTGTGTTGCAACAATGATGAAGACTAAGGAGTTCAAAGACACTGAATGCTCCTGGAGACACCGTTGTACAGAAAACTTCTGGCACAGAAACAAACATGTTTGGCTGTGTGAGAAAACCACACATTTTGTGAAGAAGCAACAAAGAAAAGGACAACAAAGAAAAACCCCTGAGTTACTGAAGAAGACTGACAGGATGACCTGATGAAGGCTGGGACAAATGTGTCAATGTCAACCATAAGAAGATGACTTAAACCAGGTCTTCATGGTTGGACTCCACAATGCTACTTCTCGGCCAAGAACCACAAGAAGGGTCGACTGGAGGAATTTGGATACACCTGCAGAGTTCCAGGACACAGTTCTATGGAATGACAAAACAAAACTGGAACTGTTTGGCCAGATGGATCAGTGGTGTGTCTATGATGCTGGTCAGTGATGACATGGGGATGCTATGTGCTGCAGGAACTGGCAGTCTTGACCATGTGACTGCCATTATGGATTCACAGAAATACCAAGCAACTTTGAGCAGGAGTTTTTGTGCCTTCTGTGGTGAACTTGAATCGTGGTGATAATTGGAATCTCAAGCATGACAATGATCCTAAGCTCACATCTAAGTCAGGTAAGATGGTTGTCCCTCACCCAGTTTTATCACCCACAAGTCCAGAGTTATTTGTATCTGGAAAGTGCTCCATTACTTACTGTATTACTCTCTTTAACAACATAGAAAATGTTTGTGTGACTAAAATGTGTTGCTTCCCACTGATGCACTAATGCAGAAGACTTAAAGTAACCAGTGGTGCATAACAACTTTGAAAACGTCTCAGAATCTTCCAGATTTTTCTATATTCTGCATAAATATGACATTAAACATGATCAGATTTCATGTCCTAAAAGTAGATCAAGAGAACCCAATTAAACAAGTGAGACAAAAATATTACACTTGGCCACACATTTGTGGAAGTGGATCATGGTCTAATTGTCTACAATGTCACAAAGGAACTTGGGGTATTTTTTAAGCAACTAAAGGCCTCTTTCACATAGGCCAATTCTAATATTTATGAGTCCACAATGAGGTGAACAATCCCAGGATATTAACACTGCCCAGGTGCTGAACAGAACATTTGATGATAAATTTCAACTTCAACAAATGTAATCTACAGTTATGCTACATGAAGTGGCCGAGGGAGACATCTGTCAGAGAGCAAGACCTCATATTCATAATCATATCCTCAGCTGATTCTGTTAACTCCTACACTAAACTGAAGACGTTCAATGTAAAGAATCGACCCCAAAGCTTCAGAGTCGAATGAGTCTGTCAACGTCTTGCATTAGAAAATCAGCTCTTTTTGGAATTGACTCTGCTAAGTACAGGAATGATAGCCATTAAGGCTCTTTTTAACGATTCATATAAACTGACTCGGTTTATCAAAAAGAGGAGTGCCTCTCAACATAGTGCCTCCCGCTTCAGTAGCATTGCAACCGAGCTAAAATGATTTACATTATGATGTATTATTGTTTATCTGTTATTGTTTATGCTTTTATCCATAACTTAAATTATTAAAACTATTACGCTACATCCTAATAATGAATCTATACTGCATTGCGCCTGTTTTAAAAACGATTTAAACAAAAGTAAAAATAGCAAGACGTAACTGATGTAAGGTCGTTGCTAGACAGGTAGCCACCAAAGATCTCACTATTCTGGATAAAGTCGTCCGACATGGATAAGACCTTTCACTGTAGATGCAAAAACCGGCTTTCCAGCGTGAGTCGGCTCTCCAACGCGAGTCGGCTCTCCAACGTTATCCTAAAAGAGCCGGCTCAAAGAATCGACTACTTCACGAACGACACATCACTTTTATGGAAAGCGGCGTTAGCGATGCTGCTGTTTGTAGGCTAATCGCTCAAATGAAAGCTGCTTTAATCAACACTAAATATGGCTGCAATGAATTCTTCTAGAAGAAATGAAAGTGACTGGCAAGGTTTAGTCAGCGAGGTGAGTGTTTACAACCCGCTCCCACGCAGTGTCGCACAGGATTGTGATAACATATGGAACAGGATAACGTTGCAGTTTCCTATTTTGCTGCGGAAATGTAACTGAAATGTTGCCAAGCAGCCTCAAGTCGGCAGGTCATAAGAAGCAAGTAGCTGTTTGTGCTGTTGTGTATTTGTTTAAGAGCTGGAGTTCAGTTCAGGGCCGTGTTTCCCAGAAATATTGTAATTAATAAAACGTAATGCTCACGCCACATGCGCTTGGGGAACTTAGCCCAGAGTTACTGTGTGTCATGTGTAATATGCAGTGTGTTTTGAAGTTGTGTTATTAAAGTACTGTTGATTAGACATCTAAAGGCATTGCTCGTCTCAAAACAGTGACTGCTCACTTCTTCAGGGGCTCTGGTTCTGGAAGCATCTTTGCCCTGATAAGATCCATAAAAAAGTGTATTGTTAAAGCAGTACAACAAGCTGGCTTCATCACCTCTTAAGTATTATTGTTATATGCCAGAAAGATGCAGTGCAGTAAGGATGGGTTTTCCTGCAGCTTTTCGGTTAGTAGTTCGCGAACATTAAGTTTTGTTTAGGTAAATTGTCAAAAACTTGATTCTGTAATCATGCACTAGCTTAAAACCTCACCTCATATAGTACATATGTCATATGTCCTAAGAAGGTTCCTGGCAAATTTGGAGAAACAACGGTCCAATATCTCACAGATCACCAGCATACTTGACAGCTCTTTTCTCTGTAACCAAACTTGCCATAAAGCTATGTTTTTATATTTTCTGACAATAGAATTCTACTTTGTAGTTCTTACAGACTGTAGTCCATCTGCTTCTCTACATGCTTTGTTAGTCCTCCACTCTGCTTACTCTGGTCTCTAATAGTCAGGAGCACCACAGATCAGGTACTATTTGGGAGGTGGATTGTTCTCAGAACTCTAGTGGCACTGGAGTTTTTGAACATCTCAGTGAAAATAATTCGTCAATCAAAAATGCCCAGCCACCAGCATCCTGTAGGCAGCATTCTGTGAGCACTGATGAAGGATTACAGGATGACTAACACAAATTGCAAGAGCACTAACACATCACCAACACATCAGTGTCACTGCAGTGCTGAGAGTGATCCACCACCCAAATAGTACCTGGTCTTTGTACAAAGTATATATAGAGACAGCTGGACTACAATCTGTAGTTGTAGAAATGCAAATGATATATATATATATTGGAATTGATTAAATGGACAATGAGTGTATAAACATGGGAGTGTACCTAATAAAGTGAATGTATTTCTCTGTAATGTTGGTTGAACTAACTATGCTCTGTGTCTTTCAGAATAGTCACTCAACAATAAAATGAAATGGGTTGAGTGTTACCTCTTCCTGTTAGACAAAGCTCAAATATTTACTTTTGTAGGAGGGCCAAATTAAAATTCTGCCCTGGACAAACATTGTCGTTAAACAGTACTAGATATAGTGTTAGTGTTCCTGTGTATTTTGTTTCTTTGTGTGCCCTGTCATTGATTGGCATCCTGTTCGGGGGTGGTTCCTATGGGATCTGGGGTGGGTCCCAGTCCCACATAGTCCTGAGCTGAATTAAGTGGTTATAGAAAATGAATGAATATGTACATGCACATCAATACTTTTCTTTTTCGTTTCTGCAGTTTCTTTTGTGCAAGCGTAAGCTGGAGAGCAAGAAGGAGGGTCTTCTGATTTTGTCTAAAGAGTTGGACACATGCCAACAGGAAAGAGATCAGTACAGGCTGATGGCCAATCAGCTTCGTGAAAGGCATCAGGGGCTGAAGAAAAAATACAGAGAGCTTATTGTGAGTCTTTGGTAGCTTTCTGTTTTGTTTGCATATTGTGGGTGGCTCAGTGGGTAGCAAGAAGGTCCTGGGTTCAATCCCAGGGTGGAGCGGCCTGGGTCCTTTATGTGTGGAGTCTGCATGTCCTCCTCGTATCCGCGTGGGGTTACTCTGGGTACTTTGGTTTCCTTGCACAGTCCAAAGACATGCATGTTAGGTTAATTGATTACGCTAAATTGGCATTGACTTAAGTGTGTGTGTGTGTGTGTGTGTATGTATATATATAGAGAGTGTAATTTTCATCATACGTACACTTCAACTATGAGAGACAAAATGAGAAAAAAAAATCCAGTAAATCACATTGTAATATTTTTAAAGAATTTAATTGTAAATCATGGTGGAAAATAAGTATTTGGTCACCCACAACTGTGGAAAATGGAAGACTTACAAGACCATTGATAATCTCCCTTGATGTGGGACTACATACAAAATCTCATCCCGTGGGGTCAAAATGATCATGAGAACGGTGAGCAAAAATCCCAGAACTACATGGAGGGACCTGATAAATGACCTGCAGAGAGCTGGGACCAAAGTAACAAGGCTTCCTTCAGTATCACACTACGCCGAGAGGGACTCAGATGCTGCAGTGCCAGGCGTGTCCCCCTGCTTAAACCAGTACATGTCCAGGCCCGTCCGAAGTTTGCCAGAGAGCATATGGACGATCCAGAAGAGGATTGAGAGAATATCATGTGGTCAGATGAAACCAAAATAGAACTTTTTGGTTAAAAACTCAACTCATCGTGTTTGGAGGAAGAAGAATGCGGAGTTGCATCCCAATAACACCATACCTACTGTGAAGCATGGGGGTGAAAACATCATGCTTTGGGGCTGTTTTTCTGCACAGGGGAGAGGACGACTGATCCGTGTTAAGGGAAGAATGAACAGAGCCATGTATCATGAGATTTAAGCCAAAACCTCCTTCCATCAGTGAGAGCATTGAAGATGGAACGTGGCTGGGTCTTCCAGCATGACAATGATCCCAAACACACTGCTCAGGCAACGAAGGAGTGGCTCTGTAAAAAGCATTTCAAGGTCCTGGAGTGGCTTAGCCAGTCTCCAGACCTCAACCCCATAGAAAATTTGTGGAGGTAGTTGAAAGTCCGTGTTGCCCCAAAACATCACTGCTCTAGAGGAGATCTGCATGGAGGAATGGGCCAAAATACCAGCTACAGTGTGTGAAAACCTGGTGAAGACTTACAGGAAATGTTTGACCTCTGTCATTTCCAACAAAGGTTATGTTACAAAGTATTGAGTTGAACTTTTGTTATTGACCAGATACTTATTTTCCACCATAATTTACAATTAAATTCTTTAAAAATCCTACAATGTGATTTCCTGGATTTTTTTCCTCTCATAGTTGAAGTGCAGCTATGATGAAAATTGCAGACCTCTCTCATCTTTCTAAATAGGAGAACTTGCACAATCAGTGGCTGACTAAATATGTTTTTGCCCCAATGAAAAGAAAAAAAAAGATATATATATATGATGCTGATAGCGATGCTAAATAAACAAACAAACAGTTTGCATGTTGTATTTATTAGGCTATGAATATTATTATAATGTGATGCAGATGTGAGGTGTTGCTGAAACTGAACTGATATTTTTCAATGTTGGGTTTCAGGATGGAGATCCTACGTTACCACCAGAAAAACGCAATCAGGTGTGTTCCT
This sequence comes from Ancistrus triradiatus, assembly GCA_025084515.1. NCBI lineage: Eukaryota > Metazoa > Chordata > Actinopteri > Siluriformes > Loricariidae > Ancistrus > Ancistrus triradiatus. The sequence continues at coordinate 318,138 of JAJAGP010000431.1, read as the reverse complement.
CTGTAGCTTATTATAATGATCAAAATCTTTCATGTTGGGTTAATTTGTGTCATTGATCTGTAAAGTTTGTGCTTTAGTGTATTCATTTAACAATATTTTATACAAAGGACTAAAGCAGAACACGCTCTGTGTGTACAGCTGCATTAGAAGAGTTTGCGAACACTGTCATGCTAAATCATGATCATGATGTCCTGATAAAAGAATAATAATTCTAATTAATAATAAATGCTTGTAATTCTGCCTACACCAGTAACGCACAGATATTTGTACTTTTCATGCATTTATTGACCACGTTGGTAAAATATTTATAGTCCAGGCATGGAAATCCTCAAATTTATTTAGAAATTTTTTTTTTGTGCACTAGGATGTTGTCTTAAAGCATCTTTACTTACCCCCAGATCTAAACCCCTAAAGAGGAAGCCTGAAATGACCGTGACAGGGAAAAAGCGTCTAAATTTTAAAGAAACTTTTGGCCACCTCCTGAAGAGTATAAAAGTAAAAAGTTAAATCCAAGTAGGTAAATTCAAAGCAACCAAAAGAAAGGACATGCTTACAAACTAATTTTTAACTTTTTAATCATCTATAGATGTAAAACTAACAGGAAACTGATGATCATGTAGACTAAACATAACTGTCAGTCTGCCGTGAGGATAGCCCTATGATACGGCAATAAACAGTAACGAACAATCAAACAATCCAAGCAGGTCTTGTATAAAGTGGTGGCCGAAAGTCTGAGACCACTAGTTAAAATGCTTGATTGGGTATTTGTGGAGAAGGTTTCATATTGCCGCAGGATAAGGCTGAAAAACTTAGCCTTTTGTGGATACTGCTTTTGTACCAAATCATGATTATAATCACTTGTTGACTGTTTGAAATCACATCATAAATTTAGTTAGTTTTTTTTTTTGTTTTTTTTTTACCTCATTACTAGATCTAAATTGTCCCTGTCCCACATTTTTTGGAATGTGTTGCAGGCCTGAAATGCAGGAATGGATGTTTATTAACAAATAAAATGAAGTTGATCAGGCAAAACATTAAATATCCTGGGTTCATACTGTCTCCAATGATATAAGTCAAAGTTCATTTAAGAAGGTCTGCGTTGTTGTTGTTTTTTTAAATTTATTTATTTTTTTGTGCATACCGACCAAACTTTTTCTGATTTGGGGTTGTAGTTATAGGTTAGAAAGAATATACATGAACATTAGAACAGTCTCTACCAAACGTGAGCTAAGGAGCAAGCGAGTACACGACTGGAAAGGTAGTTTCAGTAATTGCCTGCACACACACACAAATGACAGAGTTCTGCTTTTAAACTCCCACCTCTGCTCGTGAATTCCCAGCATTGATTGGCTGTTGAGGTGACCCCGTTGATTGACTTTACATTTACAGCATTTAGCCGACGCCCTTATCCAGAGCGACTTACAATTTTATACAATCTTACAATCCAAGCAATTTTTGGGTCAAGGGCCTTGGAGTTAAAAGCCACAATGCCCAGAGTTAAAAGACAGATTTTTATTTCCTATTATAGTTTATTGTGTTAAGGTCTTAAACAGGTCTTAAACATTCCAGATCCACTGCATCAGAGTTGAACTGTGAATGGGTAATATGTTCATTTTGGAATCGCTGTTAGTTTTGGCCAGAATTAATGAATTTTTTTTCACCTTTTAACCCTGTTTTTAACCAGGGGTTCCAGAGAACATAGCACAGGGTGGGACAGTACATTGCAGGACTGGGTAGAGATCTCTGATGCAGCACACGTGTCTACATGATTTATCCGACCCTGCTGAAAAGCATCGTTGGGAATTGGAACACGGGTACCTGCTGTGGGGGGCTAACTTGTTAGACTGCTCACCACTCAAGCAGTTTAGATTGAATGTGTTTGTCTACTATTGGATGAAGATCAGCCCACATTAATAATTAATGCTGAAATTCAGGGCTCACAAATGTATCTTTCAGTTGTGGATGTTAAATGAATTGATGGACTGTAAGACAGGGGTTCTATTAAACGTACAGGATCAAATACAAGCTAGTTGCAGAAGGATCATGTTTTTCTTTGTCATAATGCCGTTCTCCGTCCTTGTCTCAGGTCAGTCTGGCCCAGTTGTTGAGCGATTCGCGTGAGAGAAGTAAGCAGCTGGCAGAGGAGGTTAAGGAGCTGAATCAGAGGCTAGCTGAGGCACAAGGTGACAACAAGGTAACCTGCCCATACACAACCATACATTTATAATTATAGGATAATTTTTTTTTATTTTTTATTTTTGAGGGAAAAAAATATATATAATTACTGCTTACAGCATCCTTGTGGTTTTGCTGTTAGATTTGGCTGTTATTATTATTTTTTTAATGTTATTTTTATTTGATAATGGTTGCGTACTTTGAGGGAGGAAGGCGGAGTTGCTTCTTCACCAAACTTGTTAGCGATTTCTGTTGCTAGATTTGGTGACATTTCGAGTGAGCTGTTTTCCAAAAATTTCTGTAACAGCTAATCTAGCAACTTTTTGTACAAACCGTAGATACTTCCCACAGCTCTCTCTTCGTGCCTCCTCTGGTCCGTGAGTCAGAACAGCACATACATACCGCGTGGCAGCTCACACAGGCATTGTTTAGCTCCATTTTGTGATTAATCAATATGTACACACTGTTGGTCTTATGAAATAAGCACACAGTTTGTTTGCTTTATCATGTTCAGAGTGTAAGAGAGAAGCAAGAAGATGTAAAGGACTGATACAGTCTGATACTAGGCAGCATGTACAAATTTGCGCATTACATCATCTAGCATGGCGTGAGCAGTGCCCACCCCCAACAAAAGGTGAGACTCACCAGAGATGAAACCTACACCACTGTCTTTAATCCTTGGTGGAATGCTGTTGTACAGCTACTGAATGGTTTTACTGATAGTTTGAACAATTCTTCAAGAACAACATACCAGTCTCACCCAGGGATGGTATACCTGGCGCCACAACCAAGTCTTGAAGAGCCTCGCCTCCACACTGGAAGGTAAACGATCCAGCATCAACGCCCTGCCACTGCCAACATCTGACGCCTCATGGGAAGTTGCCTTTGTCCGTGAAGGTTCCACAGCTGCTAGGAGGAACTCTAAACCAGCAGAGAGAAACCAGCTGTGCCCAGCACGCGACTGGAAGTTGCTGGCAGACATTGGCAAACAGCTGGTATTCCCCACAGAGATCGCCACTACCACCTTGAGGCCTGACCTGGTGCTTTGGTCCCCTTCCCTAAAGAAGGTATACATAGGCGAACTCACTGTACCCTGGGAGGACTCCATGGAGGAGGCATTTGAGCGGAAGCACCTGCGGTATTCCGAGTTGGCCGCAGAGAAGCACGACACCGTGGCTGGAATGCTGAAGTCCCGCCCAGTGGAGGTTGGGGTTGCAGGGGTTTTGTGGGAACATCCACCACAAAACTCCTGAGGGGAGGGACTGGGAATCAGGGGCCAGAACCTGCGCACAGCCCATCAAAGCCGCATCAGAGGGCAGGCCCGAAAGGAGCAGCCAGTGGCTCTGGCTGAAGAGAAACGACCCCCTGTTGGGCCTAAAATAGTGCAACAGGAGCGTATGTGGTCAGCCAGGTTAGGCCTGAACCGGACGGACGCCCCTGCCATGCATAGTCCCATGAGATGTCTGCCAACAAGGTGACTCTCATGGATAATTGGGCTTGGGACGCAAGTGCAGGGCTGATCATCCTGCAGCTGGCCGCCTCTGGAGAGGGTGTATAGAGTTAAGGGCCGAAACACCCTATGACCCAGAGGAACTCTACTGATGATGCGTACCCATACATTTCCATTCCCCTTCGTACCCGTAATCCAACTCCCCTTCAAGGCCACCATTTACCTACAAGCCCACGAAGCGTAGGTACTTGCACAGAACTCCCCTTCAAGGCCACCATCCACCATTCACCTACAAGTCCACCACGCGTAGGTGCTTGCACAGAATAACAACATCTCAGTCTGTGTTTCTGGAATCTGGAATCAGTTATTTAAGGGACAAAGGAATTGGACAACTTTCTATTTTCTTCTCAGCTTGCACCAGCTAACTTATGGTATTAAATGGATTAAATGTGTTGCTTGGCGAGGCATTTAACACTGGTTTCTGTGTTACTCCATGTATTCTTGCCCTGCAGAGCATCAGGTTTCTGTTACAAGTAAAACTAATATTCACATAAAAACTAATTCTCAATTGTCCCATCCATTGTATGTATTTCATGAGTGGTAACACCTGCTCATCATTATTATCTCTGTGAATATAAGGTTGGATGTACACTCACTTTATTAGGTACACCTCTTTGTTTCCACCCTCATTGTCCATTGTATTAGTTCAACTTACTGATGCACTTTGTAGTTCTACAATTACAGACTGTAGTCCATCTGTTTTTCTATATACTTTGTTAGTCCCCTTTCTCTGTTCTCTAATGGTTAGGACCACCACAGATCAGGTACTGTTTGAGTGGTGGATCATTCTCATCCCTGCAGAGACACTGATGTGGTGTGATGTGCTGGATCAGACACAGCAGTACTGTGTCAGACACCTCGGTGTCAGACTGAAAACAGTCCACCTACCAAAAATGTTTAGCCACCAGCATCCTTGGGGCGGCATCCTGGGAGCACTGATGATTAGAGTATGACTAACACAAACTGTGCAACAACAGTGATGCTCTCTGACTTTACATCTACAAGGTGGAGCAATATGGTAGAAGTGTCAAATAAAGTGCACAGTGAGTGAAAAGTGTTTTAAGGCTCCAACAGCACTGCTGTGTCTGATCCAATCGTACCAGCACATCACACACTAAGACACCAGCACACCACCGCCACATCAGTGTTACTGCAGTGCTGAGAATGATTCACTACCCAGCTAGTACCTCATCTTTGTTGGTCCTGTGAGCGTCCTGACCATTAGAGAACAGAGTAAAATTGACTAACAAAGTAAGTAAAGAAACAGATAGACTGCAAAGTGCTTCTACAGTGGTGCCTAAAAGTTTGTGAACCCTTTAGAATTTTCTATATTTCTGCATAAATATGACCTAAAACATCATCAGATTTTCACACAAGTCCTAAAAGTAGATAAAGAGAACCTAGTTAAACAAATGAGACAAACATGTTATACATGGTCATTTATTTATTGAGGAAAATGATCCAATATTACATATGTGCAGCAATAACTGCAGCTAAATATTTCCTGTAACTGTTGATCAGTCCTGCACACCGACTTGGAGGAATTTTATCCCATTCCTCCGTACAGAACAGCTTCAACTCTGGGATGTTGGTGGGTTTCCTCACATTAACTGCTCACTTCAGGTCCTTCCACAACATTTCGATTGGATTAAGGTCAGGACTTTGAGCTGGCCATTCCAAAACATTAACTTATTCTTCTTTAACCATTCTTTGGTAGAACGGCTTGTGTGCTTAGGGTCGTTGTCTTGCTGCATGACCCACCTTCTCTTGAGACTCATGGACAGATGTCCTGACATTTTCCTTTTGAATTCTCTGATATAATTCAGAATTCATTGTTCCATAAATGATGACAATTCCTCCTGGACCAGATACAGCAAAACAGGCCCAAACCATGATACTACCACCACCATGTTTCACAGATGAGATAAGGTTCTTATGCTGGCATGCAGTGTTTTCCTTTCTTCAAACGTAATGCTTTTCTTTTAAACCAAAAAGTTTTATTTTGGCCTCATCCGTCCACAAAACATTCTTCCAATAGCCTTCTGGCTTGTCCACGTGCTCTTTAGCAAACTGCAGACGAGCAGCAATGTTCTTTTTGGAGAGCAGTGGCTTTCAGATCCCTGTTCTTTAAATACAACAGGGTGCCCACTCGCACCTGATTGTCATCCCATTGATGGAAAACACCTGACTCACCTTAAAATTAACTGCTATTCCTAGAGGTTCACATACTTTTTCGAGTCACTTATAATTTTCCTCAATAAATAAATGACCAAGTATAATATTTTGTCTCATTTGTTTAACTGGGTTCTTTTTATCTACTTTTAGGACTTGTGTGAAAATTGATGATGTTTTAGGTCATATTTATGCAGAAATATAGAAAATTCTAAAGGGTTCACAAACTTTCAAGAACCACTGTACATGGTAAGTGGAACTGATAAAATGGACATTGAGTGAACAAAGAGGTGTACCTAACAAAGTGATTGTTGAGTGTATGCATTACATTTAGTTGTTTAGCAGATGCTCTTATGTGACTTCTTATGTGAAAATCTTGCAGTCCAGGCAACTGTGGGCTAAGGGCCTTGCCAAAGGACTCAGCAGTGGAAGCTCTGTGGGACATGAACCCAGTACCTTCTGGTCCAATGTCCAGTACTTTAAACACAACACCATCACAGTCACAGATATATAATATCTTTCTTGTCTCCTTAACTTCAGCTTTTAAGAATGACCATCACTAAACAGAGGCTTGGCGATGATGAAGGTGGCGTTCGGCACTTCCCTGCTCACGAGCGTGAGGATCTGGTCAGGCAGTTGGAGGCGGCGGGGTTGCAGGTAAAGAGTGAAAAATGCCTAGATGTCAAGGCAAATGGTGTAATTTATTTTATTTACGTTATCGTTTGATTGATCTTTCATATTGGACATCTTTTTACTCGCTGGTTAGTCTTTTAGGGAATCAAACCAGATGTAATAGAACCAGTGTAGTAAAGAATTCTGTAACTCTATGCAGAATCAAGCAATATGACCACTAGTGTTCCACCCACTTTGACCCTTAGTGTTTGGTAATGCCCCTTACAAAATGACAGTGTTTCATAGTATAAAGGGGACACTACTAACCTCAGTGGTACCTCAGAGCGCTTGTGTCTCACTGCTCCAGAGATCTCTGTTTTCATTCTTGGTCTGGACATCACCTGTATGGAGTTTGCATGTTCTCTCTGTGTACTCTTGTGGTTTTTCCCACATTCCAAAGACATGTGTAAGGTCAACTGGCTTCTATGAGTTGTGCTTGTCCGTGCCCATGTCCGTGCGTGTTTGTGTGCTCTGTGATGGACTGGGACCTCTAGAGGTTGGTCCTTGCCTTGCAGCCTGTGCTACCAGTTAGGCCCTGGCTCGCCGCCATCTTGAATTGGGATTAATTTGGTATAAAAATGAATGAATAATACTAACGTGTGTAACTGTTTCAGAGAGAAGAGCTGGAGAACAGTCTGAAGGCAGTGAATGATGAGTTGGAGGATGTCAAGGCAGAAAGGACCGTGTACAAGGAGAAAGCTGAACGCCTCAACCTTGAGCTCAACCACGTATTGGGTGGCGGGGGCAAACGTATCATTGATGTAGATGCCCTTTGCATGGAGAACAAGTAATTTCATGTTAAGCACCTTTAATAAAACCCCAGTTTGTTACTAGCAAACCTTTACTCTTAATAGAATAATAATAGCAAATTCCATTGATATGATGCCTTTCTCATACCCATGGCCACTTTAAGAAAATTTTAAGATTAACCAGAAAGCAGAAGAAAGAAAATACTCTGAGAAGAGGTGGATTTAATTGGTGTCACTATAGTGCCTCGAGTGTGTGACTGCATGTGCTTTACGATGGATTGGTGTCCCCTGTAGGGTTGTTCCTGCCTTGGGCCCTATGCAGCCAGCTAGGCATCGGGACTCCTGCAACCCTGTCCAGGATTAAGAGGACAAGGCAAATGAATGAATGAACGAGCAAGCTGATTTTTTTAGAGAGAGAGAGTAATATAGTGGCAGAGTATTGTAGATGCAGAAGTGGGAGGATGATTTTGTTTGAGATACCAAAGAGAAGGGGATTACATTAGTCTAAGTGGGATGACATAAACACATGAAACTGAGTTTGTGTCTTTAATAGAGAGTGAAGAGTGAAGACGAGCAATATTACTAATATGGAAAAAAGGTGTTCTGAGTATAGCCTTAATGTGAGGTTCAAAAGAAAGGACAGGATCAAAAAGTACACCCAGGTTACAAACAACAGTGGAAGGCTTTACAGTCACACCGTCTGAGTTTAGTGGAAAGGTGGTGGATTTGAGGCCAAATAATTAAATTTATCAAGGTTTTAGTTTCAGAAAGTTGCATTTCCTCCATTATCTGAGCTCTTGAGTAAAGCATATCAGTGCAGGAGGTGGTCATAACGATGGATAATCTGACCGAGGGGTAACATATACAGTGGCGCAAAAAAGTATTTAGTCAGCCACTGATTGTGCAAGTTCTCCTACTTAGGAAGATGAGAGAGGTCTGTAATTTCCATCATAGGTACACTTTAACTATGAGGGACAAAATGAGAAAAAAAATCCAGGAAATTACATTGTAGGATTTTTAAAGAATTTATTTGTAAATCATGGTGGAAAAAAAATATTTGGTCACCCAAAATCAAGCAAGATTTCTGGCTCTCACAGACCCATAACAACTTCTTTAAGAAGCTCTTCTGTCCTCCACTCATTACCTGTATTAATGACACCTGTTTGACCTCGTTATCTGTATAAAAGACACCTGTCCACAGCCTCAAACAGTCAGACTCTAAACTCAATCATGGCCAAGACCAAAGAGCTGTCGAAGGACACCAGGAAGAAAATTGTAGACCAGGCTGGGAAGAGTGAATCTACAATAGGCAAGCAGGTTGGTGTGAATAAATCAACTGTGGGAGCAATTGTAAGAAAATGGAAGACATACAAGACCATTCATAATCTCTCTCGATCTGGGGCTCCACGCAAGATCTTATCCCATGGGGTCAAAATGATCATGAGAACAGTGAGAAAAAATCCCAGAACTACACGGAGGAACCTGATGAATGACCTGCAGAGAGCTGGGACCAAAGTAACAAAGGCTGCAATCAGTAACACACTACGCTGAGAGGGACTCAGATCCTGCAGTGCCAGGCGTGTCCCCAGTTACATTTGTTTTAATCCTACAATGTGATTTCCTGGATTTTTTTTCTCATTCTGTCTCTCATAGTTGAAGTGTATCTATGATAAAAATTACAGACCTCTCATCTTTCTAAGTAGGAGAACTTGCACAATCAGTGGCTAGATAAATAATTTTTTGCCCCACTGTAGGTGATGAAAGGTAGAGGGCCAAGGACTGAACCCTGGGAGACCCCTTTAGTAACAGCACTGATCGTGGAATTACCAAAGGCAACAAAGTGAAATATCTTAGTGATACAAGATCTGAACCAGGCAAAGGGCAGTATCACGAATTCCTGTATCAGAAAGTACGTCACGATTAACAGTGCCAAATGCAGCATTAAATTAATAGTTAATCTGTCGTCCACAATATGTTCTGTGAAACTACCTGCTATGCGTATATACACTATTGCATACTGTACTTAGAAATGCTATATGGGATACTTGTAGCATATCAGGAATTGAATAAATAGACCAGATAAAGCAGTGTTTCCCATATACGGAGTTATTTATTATAAGCATTGACCACAGAATGTTGATTTTTGTAGTTGTTCTTTACTATTTATGGTAAAATCATGTCTCACTCAGCTCCCATTTATCCAGTATGCTCTCTCTTTTTGTCTCACTCATGAGCACACAGTTACAGAATGAGGAACTTTTATGTGACAGTACAACATATTTTGTGTTTTTATGACGCGAGCAGATATTTCACAGGAGAACTAAAAGGGCATTTAAATGTGGTGTGCAGTTACTTTTTCCTCTGCTTGTTCCTCCCCGTGTTTCTCTATTTTGCTGAGTTGCAATGATGCAGTTCTTCTTACTCTGCTTGTTTCTGCCACTGTGCTAAGTCAGGGTACTGCCACAAATAACAACTAATTTGCACATTTATGCACTGCAATCCTCATCAGTGGTTGGAAACTGAGACAAATCAGAATTGCTGCTTCCCGGGATTTCAGGACTTGCTTGTGTTTATGAAAACTCCTTACCACTTGAATTGCTATTAAATCCTTGAGTAAAATTGCATAGTGACTTGGACCTGAGATGAATATCAGCACACTATGATACTTATAAGACCTATAACTTGGGTTGTTGTATATTGAATAGGTGAACTCTTGCTTAAAGTCATAAATGATATGTTCAGAAATTGACACAGCGCTCTCAATCCAAGAACTAAAAATATACCTCTGTGAAATTGTAAGTAGTTGACACTATATTGAACGTTTTTGTATCACAAAGCTAACAACAGTGTAACTTAAAATAGTTAAGATACAGGTTATAAGAGCATGAGAGATTTTGTCTGTGTCTGTCAGTATTATGGCTCTCATTTGTAGACCACAGTTTAAGACATCATGCCTTTTTATTTTTTATAGTAAACCTTTAACACCTCATGTTTTATTTAACTCCAGATATTTGCACGAGAGGCTGAAACAAGTCCAAAAAGAAGTTAGTCTGATGAAAACCAACATCATGAAATCCAAGGTAGAATTCAACTAAATTACTTTTTTTCTTTAAGTTTCTATAACTGTCTTATTTTTGGCAAAAATGACATAAACGCATGAATCATCTAGAGGCTGTCTTTATCCACGTATGAATTTTCTTTGCAGAATGCACTGGATCAAGGAAGGAGTTCTAAAACTAGCAGCAAACTATACAACACTTCCCTGACTGGGATGCTGTCTCCTAGAAAGGGTAATGCAGAAGTGGTGAATCATGTTTAGAAAGGAAGACTATACAGAGAATTTGAGAACTGCTCAGTTTTAGAGCTGATTGAAAATTCAAAAACTAAACTTTTCTGCCTCCCTTATGTCCTCTTCTGTGTTAAAAAAAATATCATGTGACTACAGTGCAAGATTTATTGTCAGAGGATAATGGATGTGGTCTTCCAGTCACTCATCAGTCTCTTTCTGACCTGAAGTCTCTGGCTATGGCTTTGCTGGAAACTGTTAACGAAAACAACATGGTTATTGAACACCAACGCCAGACTAACAGGTATGTGTATTTCATTTGATTCTATTTTTTGGTTTTCCAGTAATTTTATTGTAGGGTACATGTGTAGGTGCTCCCAATCCCTGTTTGATCATTTTGCACAGAATTGCAGCTCTGGTGTAATTTAACAGGATTCTTGGGAACCGAGTCTCTGAGCTGGAGAAGAAACTGAAGACACTGGAGGTATCAGGACTTTGGAGTCTTCCAGGTAAATGCTCTGCTTCCCTGATTGGTGTATGTGTTCCAAAAGGATTATTGTTAAAAAGGATACTTCAGTATATTTAAATGTGTTACAAACATATGCATTTACATAGCTAGGTTTGCCACAAAGGCTATGTGTAGTAACCGTATATACAGTGGGAGTTAAAAGTGACACCGCTAGTGAAAATGCCTGTTTGGATCTATGTGGAGAACGATTAATACAGCAGCAGGATAATGACTGAAAACACCCCTGAAAGCTGTATATCAACTACAACCCCAAAAGTTTTGGGACAGTATGGAAAATGCAGATTTAAAAAATGCAGTGTTCCTTACATTTAGTTTGACTTTTATTTCATGGCAGACAGAACCCAAGACTGTTTTGTCTGGTCAACTTCATTTCACATGTTGTATACATACATTCCTGCATTTCAGGCCTGCAACACATTCCAAAACAAAGTTGGGACAAGTACAGTTTAGGGCAAATCATGAGGAGAAAAAAAACCCCTAAATAATTGTGTGATTTCAAACAGGTCACATGGGTTGAGGTGCCAATGGGGGCTAACCTGCCTAGGAAGGGATCTCAAGACGGCTTGGAAGGTGCTTGATAACTGTACATAATGTTGTGTATGCTGTGCAGTGCAGTGAGGAGTGCTCAGATCAATATGGAAGAGAGAACAAGCAACCATTGCACAGGCGCATGGCACAACATAGAAGAACCAGCTCATCAGGACAGGAGTCGGCTGTACATCTGCATTTGAAGAAGAAAGGACACTCCTTTGAGGATACAATGTTCATATTTTGGACAGACAAGACAGATGGTCTGAAAGAGTAGTTAAGGAGACCATTTGGGTTTAATTGCATGTCAACCCATATGACTTGCATAATGGCAGAGAGAGTCAACGACTTGTGACTGGGTCACACCTTTGCCCCTGTGATTCTAACAGCTCATGTATTGACATTACCATGATCTGGATGACTGAGAGTCTACACAGACGTCTGGAATCCAGATTCGTCCGACCACAATACATTATTCCACTGTGTGATGGTCCATTCCAGATGCCACTTCAGGACATGGTTAACATAAGGCTTCTTTTTTGTACAGTAATGGTGTAAGTGGCATTTGTGAATGTAACTCTGTATTGTAGTGCTTGATAAAGGTGTGCCAAAGTAATCCCTTGCCCATGTGGTTATATCATCTATTGATGAATGACAGTTCTTGATGTAGTGCTGAGGGTTTTGAGATTTCGGGTGTTCAGCTTAGGCTTGTGACCTTGCCCTTTATGGACTGAAATTCCTCAAGATACCTTGAATTGTGTAATGATAATATGCACTGTACAGAGAGGAATTGGCAAATTCCTTACAATCACCTGTTAACATCACCTGTTTGAAATCACATCTTTTTTTTAACACATTACTCGCCCTAAATTGTTCATGCCCCAGCTTTTTTTTTCTTTCTTCAATTCGATGTACTTTGGTGCAAAAACTTATTTAGTCAACCACTGATTGTGCAAGTTCTCCTACTTAGAAAGATGAGAGAGGTCTGTAATTTTCATCGTAGGTACACTTCAACTATGAGAGACAAAATTAGAAATAATTCCGGAAATCACATTGTAGGAGTTTTAAAGAATTTAATGGTAAATTATGGTGGAAAATAAGTATTTGGTCAATAAATTTGGTTCAATTCAATGCTTTGTAACATAACGTTTGTTGGCAATGACATGGGTCAAAAGTTTCCTGTAAGTCTTCACCAGCTTTGCACACACTGTAGCTGGTATTTTGGCCCATTCCTCCATGCAGATCTCCTCTAGAGCAGTGATGTTTTGGGTCAACACAGACTTTCAACTCCCTCCACAAATTTTCTATGGGGATGAGGTCTGGAGACTGGCTAGGCCACTCCAGAACCTTGAAATGCTTTTTATGGAGCCACTCCTTCGTTGCCTGAGCGGTGAGTTTGGGATCATTGTCATGTTGGAAGACCCAGCCATGTTCCATCTTCAATGCTCTCACTGATGGAAGGAGGTTTTGGCTTAAAATCTCATGATACATGGCCCCATTCATTCTTCCCTTAACATGGATCAGTCGTCTTGTTCCCTTTGCAGAACAATAGCCCCAAAGCTTGATGTTTCCACACTCATGCTTCACAATAGCTATGGTGCGCTTGGGATGCGACTCAGCATCCTTTTTCCTCCAGTTGAGCTTTTACCAAAAAGCTCTATTTTGGTTTCACCTGACCACATGATATTTTCCCAATCCTCTTCTGGATCATCCATATGCTCTCTGGCAAACTTCAGATGGGCCTGCACATGTACTGGCTTAAGCAGGGGGACATGCCAGGCACTGCAGGTGTAGTGTGTTACTGATGGTAGCCTTGTTAATTTGGTCCCGACTCTCTGCAGGTCATTCATCAGGTCCTTCCGTGTAGTTCTGGGATTTTTGCTCATCGTTCTCATGATCATTTTGACCCCACCAGATGAGATCTTGCATGGAGCCCCAGATCGAGGGAGATTATCAATGGTCTTGTATGTCTTCCATTTTCTTACAGTTGCTCCCACAGTTGATTTATTCACACCAACCTGCTTGCCTATTGTAGATTCACTCTTCCCAGCCTGGTGCAGGTCTACAATTTTCTTCCTGGTGTCCTTCGACAGCTCTGTGGCCTTTTCCATGGTTGAGTTTGGAGTCTGACTGTTTGAGGCTGTGGACAGGTTTCTATTATACAGATAATGAGGTCAAACAGGTGCCATTAATACAGGTAATGAGTGGAGGACAGAAGAGCTTCTTAAAGAAGAAATTACAGGTCTCTGTGAGAGCCAGAAATCTTGCTGGTTTGTGGGTGACCAAATTACTTATTTTCCACCATGATTTGCAATTAAATTCTTTAAAAAAATCCTACAGTGTGAATCCTAGATTGTTTTTCTCATTTTGTCTCTCATAGTTGAAGTGTACCTATGATGAAAATTACAGACCTCTTTCATCTTTCTAAGTAGGAGAACTTGCACAATCAGTGGCTGACTAAATACTTTTTTGCCCCACTGTATATTAACAAATGAAATGATGTTGACCAGACAAAACATGAAATATCCTGGGTTCATAGTGTCTGTAACGGAAGCAATGTCAAAGTATGGAACATTGCTTTTTTTATTATTATTATTTTTTGCATTTTCCATACTGTCCCAACTTATTCTGATTTGGGGTTGTACCTGAAGACCAAAGAAGGTCGAGTGCTGACTGTTATGGACTTTCCTCCACAGTCACCAGACCTAAACCCCATAAAGCATTTATGGGGCTGTAGAAGACAGAAAAAGCCAAGAATTCAGTAACATCACAAGGTGCACTTTGAAATATAGTGAAATCATGTTTGGAAAGCAACGCTCATTGGATTTTGCACAAACTTGTGGAATCCATGCCAGCTGGAGTGCATGCTATCATTACAGCAAAAGGGGGAACATATCGAATACTAATAACTTCAGGAATTTCTGTATTTTATTTTTTCCAAGATTCAACTTTTTGCTCAAATTATTATACTGATTATATGATTTGTAATGAGAAACATATTGTAATAATTTAAAGAAACATGCCAAATTGAAGCATTTTCTCTAATGGTCTCAGACTTTTGACCCCCACTGTACAGTAATCAGATTAGTATTCCTTTTAGATGCTTCAGTTTTAAATTGATGATACTTTTTAACACACTGCCCCTGAATCTTTGTAATAAAAGCCACCAAAAGCCAGAACACACTTCACAGTGTTAACCCATTTGTTAATATGCATGTCTGCGGGGTTATGCAAGTGGCATTGTATTCCCATATGATAAATGCATGTACATCACCATAGCCTTCTATAAAACATGCACATCTTGTTTTAAAAACATATGGCTATATGTATGCTTTTTTTCGCAGCTCAGCTTAGCTTTAACAATGCTTGCATGTCATAATCTTGCTGATGGAAAATTACCAGTCAAATATATTTTCCTCTTTTTTCCCTTGCTGCCTTGTGAAGGTCTGACCTACAACATATCGCTGGGATTAGGGAGTATGTTTCAGCCCTGTTGGCACTTTCTTCATGCCCTTCATTAACGTAGCATCAGCAGGAACTTGGGCACCTGCTTTCAAACCTCATTTTTTTAGTCATAATCACATTCCATACGCACTTCATTCTTATGTGATATCTGTGTATGTTCAAGGCTTACACGCCAAGCTCTTGTTTAGAGCATTTTCTGCTCTGGTTCTTGTAGGGTAGAAAGTCAGACATTGTCTGTGCATACAGATTCATACAGAGCTGTTTCTAAATCCTGTCTCACTATGCGTCCAGCAACTAAGCTGAGCAGCCAGACGGGGCCTCTGAAGAAGGCAGAGGAATTCGATTCATGTGCATAAAAGACATAAGCCGTGGAGGAACAACTCTGAAAATGAGTTAGATTAGTTAGAAGTTTGGTTGTGTGACGCTGTGACATCCAAGTCATCTCCTCTCATTTCCATTTGAACCCTTAATGTTGTCCAGTAACCTTTTTTTGTTCATGATACATGTGTTGTTGTATGTTTTAAGAGTATATGAGTGGAAAATAAAGAGTTCATTCAGGCACCATAGTCTCCTCACAGCTCCAGAGACCTGGGTTTGAGTCTTGGCCTGACTGCTGCCTATATTGATGTTTCCCTGCAGCTACATGGGTAATCCCCAGTTGTTGATTTTCCCCCCATATTTAAAATACATGCTTTATGTCAATTGGCGTCTCTGAAGAATGTGTGATGAAGCTGAAGTGGTGTTAAACGAACAGGCTAAATGTCATCTGGCTACTAAGGTTAGAGTTAGGTGTAGATGTAGCATTACAAAGCTACAGTAATCACTGTCAATGGAAAGTCCCTTTACCAAGACAGTGTACCCTGTGATGGATTGGTGCCCTGTCTAGGGTTGGTTCCCTCCTTGCCTTTTGAAGGATCAGTTTTGGTAAATTGGATGTTAAATAACCATGTACTTTACAAAACAGAAGACAGAATCTCCTTAATATAGCCATACTTTGGCGCTCGACCACTTCGGAACTGGTAAAATTTGCTTCTAGAAGCATTTTGACAGGAAAAAAATGGTCTTGTCTATCAGTCTCACAATAGGGTTTGCTCACTGCAGATCTGTGAGGTGTTTTTCAATGTTTTAACTTGGACAGTACAGTATTCTTGGTGCAATAACTCACCATGGGTCCAAGATAGGTTGGTGATCCAGATGGAATACAATGAGAACCACTCCACAATACATTACTCTCCCACACATGTTGGGCATCTGACCAGCAGTGCCCTGAGTTAGCCAATGTTCTATGCATATTGTATTTGTTTTTCACTTTCAATACAAGGTTTTCAACACTTTATTATAAAATAAGCTTTGTGTTATGTTTTTGCCCAGCTGTAGGTTAATGTAAGTGTTTTAAGCATATTTAAGGTAGGCTCAGCTATGATATAGCCTATAGGCTAAAGTATAATCCATTTTAAACTAGTTGGTTCATAATACGTTCAGCTTATGGATTTGTCAGAAGGTATCCACATTGTATATTGGGGAGCACATGTACAGTAAAACTCCATTGATGCATATAATGTCTTATACAGTGTGGATTTTCAGTGGGTCTGGAATGGATTCAGTTTACATTATTCCTTATGGGAAAAATTAGTTCGGTACTCGTCGTTTTCGGCACTCGAAGAGCCTTCTGGAAGGAATTAAAGATGAGTACCGAGGTACCACTCTACATAGTTTAACATAGTACATTAGTCAGGTTGTTTTTGAGACACAATCTTCTCAGTCTAGTCTGTTTTATCACCTTTAATTTACATCCTCATGTTTGGCATAGCTAAACTTCCACAAAGTGATGACAAAACCAAAATAAAAACCCTGTTACAAATAAAACGTGATGTAAAAAACTGTTCCAAAGACACGTCTTCCGGTTCCCATCCACAAGAGGGCAGTGTGGTTCTTTCACTAGTTTCTGAGCGTGATGCACTGAGGCCCAGCAAGCTCGTCCGTTGTTGGACTGTCTTGCTACCACCATAAAGCTGACAAGCATCCATTACAGAAAATGATTGCCCACATTACAAACACATTTGGGGAATGTGGTGTTATTAGTGGAATTTGTAGACGAGACAGAGGGACTCATGACTCGCCCTCTGAAGGTAAATGCAGGGGGAAAATCGAGCGGCCTTGTGAAGACAGACAGGAGAAAAAGCAGGGGGAATGGTGACCCTGAGGTAATCGTGCAGTAGGTTTGCATTGACTATTGCAAGCATACATCTGCCCGTCGTGCTAAAAGAGAGCCAGTTCATCAGCAGACTAAATTTCAATTTTGCAGTGTTTATCCAGTCCCTTTTCCACCTGCTGTTGTCTCTCTTAGGTGACAGCATGTGTTTGGGTGCCGTGTTTTCTGACAGACTGGTAGACACACGCAGTCATGTCAAAATGTGCGCTCAGACAGGTGTCCTGCTTTTATCACTGTATTGATGCAAAAGACAGCTAAGTGCACGTTTACCTGGGACCAAGCTGTTACTTTTTGGAAATATGAGGAAACACTTGTATTAATTGTGAGAAATTGCAGTCTTGTTTATCTACTTAGTGTGTGGGTGAGAGACAGAGGGAGTGTGTTTTTCCAGGTTTGTTTTCTGTATGTGTGTGTGAGACTGACAGACATGGAGAGAGACCGAGAGAGAATGGATGGATGGGCAGCTGCCAGGTGGGAATAGCCACTCATCCATCCATTCTGCTTTGCGCAGCAGGCTGTGCCAAGCCGCCACTCTGTTCTGCATACCAAATTAGCCTCAAGTTTTTAATTGGTTCTGAGGCGTGCCTCTACATCACATGAATGACCTTTTCAAACCAGGAGAGCTGAACATAGTGCTTTTAAAGTGTCAGTCATTCCTCTGTAGAACAATAATAACCTCCGTTTTTATGTGGGAGAAAGGGAGTAATGTGCCACAGTTCAGAATCGCTAAAGCGTGGTCTTGCGTATTCGCTCAGAATAAAGGCATGAGCAGTAAACTAATCAAGGCATTATGTAACCAACTCACTGATTAGTAAAATACTACTTCAGATACTCTTGGATATCTCTGATCTGACATGACAACTTCTTAAGATTGTTTTATACTGAAGTTGTAGTAATGTAATAAAGTACCCATAGAAAATAAACATCCACCATTTGAAATAGTCACTCTTTTGGTCTTGCAGTCTGAGTAAAATATATTTCCAGCTTCATTTACACATTTTCATTTACCAGAAAAGGAAAAAAACAAGAAAAAAGGTGATTATGAGTTTTATACTGTGTATATATATGTGCTGCCGATCAGAGCTGGATGTTACTTTTTGCTTTTTCTGGGGCTTCCTGTGTTTAATGTCCTGAGAAAATTGTCTTTGTGATGAGTCTTAACCACTGAGTCACAATAATCGGCCAAAAAAGCCAAGCTGCCACTGTTGGGTCCTTGAGCAAGACACTTAACCCACAATTGCTCAGATTGCAAGGTTGTAGTGATTGTAAGTCCCTCTGCATAAGGGCACCTGCTAAATAATGTAAACGTAATGGTTTTAATGATCATAATGGTTTGATCCCTTTAGTAAATGTGAACGCAAATGTTAATTCTACAGAACGCAGTGACAGTCCAGATGATTTAGTGCTTCAAACTTTGTGGCATCCCTTTGTGGCAAGACCCTTTTGTGTTTCAGCACTAAGGTGCCACAGTGCACAAGTGTGGTCCATAAATAAGTGGTTTGCAGAGCACTGACCTCAACCACATGTATCACCTTTAGAATAAATTGGAATGCCAACTACAAGCCAGGTATCACTGGAAAACATCAGTGCTCAATTTCACTAATGCGCTTGTGCCAGAATCCCTGCAGTCCTACACTAAAATCTAGTGGAATTCCTCCTCATGAGTATTGAGATGGTGACAGCAGCAATGTGGAACCAGCTTCATTGCAGTGAGCATGGTTTTGGACATGATGTTTAGGTGTACGGTGACTACAAACTTTTGTCCATATAGTTTATCTTCCTGATAAGTTTGCTGCATTTGTACTCCCAGAAACCTTGGGTGTCATGTAAATATGTGTGTAAAGTAATTCAAACACTTCTTACAAACGTTCTTTTCTGTTTCTGAAATGTCACCGATCACTTTATTAGGTACACCTCCCTGACTCTACACTCATTGTCCATTTTCCACAATTATAGACTATAGTCCATCTGTTTCTCTACAAACGTTGTTAGTCCCATTTATTATTTTCTCTAATGGTCAGGACCTCCACAGAGCAGGTACTATTTGGGCGGTGGATCATTTTCAGCACTGCAGTGACACTGTGGTGGTGGTGTGTTATTGTGTGTTGCACTGGTGTGAGTGGTTCAGAGACAGAAGTGCTGCTGGAGTTTTTAAATGCCTCCAGTGTTAGTGCTGGACTGAAAATAGTCCACCAACCAAAAATGTCCAGCCACCAGCATCCTGTGATCACTGATGAAGGACTAGAGGATGATTAGCACAAACTGTGCAACAGCAGTTGAGCTTCTGTCTCTGACTTTACATCTACATGGATGAGCAGTATGTTAGATGTGTCTAATAGAGTTCAGTGTTTAAAAACTCCAGCAGCATTGCAGTGTCTGTTCCAGTCGTACCAGCAAAACACACACTAACACACCACCACCATCAGTGTCACTGCAGTGCTGAGAACGATCCATCACCCAAATAGTACCTGGTTTGTTGGGGTCCCGACCATTGGAGAACAGAGTAGGGGACTAACAAAGTATATTGAAAAACAGATGGACTACGCTCTGTAATTGTAGGACTACAAAGGGCATCTATATGGTAAGTGGTGAGAGTAGAAACTAGGAGGTGTACAGTGATCGCTGAGTGTATAGTGTCTCAAAATTATGCACAGGCAAATGAGCATTCAGTCCATTGAGAAAACGCTGGTTTGGTGAGACACGAGTATTACTGCTTGCTTTGTTAATAACTTAAGTGACCATTGTATAAAAGGATCCAAAATAACTGATGTTTGTATTCTCTGGATTTGTATGTCACTTGTAAATCTAAATCAAATCTGTTTATGGTATTTGGATCAAATCTGGTTGTATGAACATGTTCTAAATGAGGTCCCTGGTTTTGAGACAGATTAAACACTATTAAGGTGTAAGCAGTGGTGACTGCTGTTTGTGATGACACTGGCATATAGTGCAAATTCCCCAGTGAGCAGCATATGGTTTTAGACCGAGACGCATACAGCTAGCACTAATGAAGACAGATGAGAGGATCTGGCGTGTGTCTGTGTCCAAGGGGTGGGCGATCTAGACAAAATGTGTTTTGTATGTATTTCCACATAGTGAGCACTTTATTGGAAACACTTTATTCGTACAGGGTAGGGTGTATGTTGTAGCCCACCTGTCTAAAGGTTACATGTGTAATGCATTCTGAGATCAATAGCTTACCACTATTGGACAGGGTGGTTATCTGTATTTACTGTTGGTTTTCTGGCCATTCTTTGTTAACATCCCTTATCAACAGAACTGCTGCTCAGTAGAGGTTTTTTCTATGTTGCACCATTGGGAGTAACTCAACAGACTGTCGTATGTGAATGTCCCGGGAAATCAGGGGTTATAGAAATACTCATACCAGTTTACCATCAATCATGCCACAGTCAGCATCACTGAGATCATATTTTCCGCATTCTGATGGTTGAAGTGAACATTACATGAAGCTGCTGGCTTGTCTGCATGCACTTCTGCCACATGATTGGTTGATTAGATAAATGAGTAGGTGTACAGGTGTTTTTAATAATGTGCTCGGTGAGATATATTTATGACATTTTAAATACACACAAATTGTATGTTTAGTTATTTAGAGATTGGGTCAAAATTTAGGTCAAACTGACCACTGGTAGAGTGAGAAACAATATTACATCAGCATATCACTCCATC
The DNA here is from genome assembly GCA_025084515.1 of Ancistrus triradiatus. Lineage (NCBI taxonomy): Eukaryota > Metazoa > Chordata > Actinopteri > Siluriformes > Loricariidae > Ancistrus > Ancistrus triradiatus. Next base: position 297,150 of record JAJAGP010000431.1, on the reverse strand, counting down.
CTCACGTGTTACACTGTTTCAGAGGTGTGTGACTCAGTGCCCAACAGATATTTGTGTTTTGTCTATTCTAAGACTCTAAATCCAGCCCTATGAAGACTTTGGTGATTAGCTAATGAACTGAATTACAGTACTGTGCAAAAGTCTTAGGGCAACATTATATTAGATATACTATTGTTTTCTTAATGGTATAATGACCATATGTAATTGTTTCTCAGTCTCTTTTTTTAGAATATCACCAGAACATACAGGAAATTTGTGGGAGAACATTATTCTGCTGAAAAATGCCAGGTGGAAGCCCTGCCATGAGAGGCGACACATGGCCGCAGGATGTCTTGCACATGTCGCTGAGTTGTTAGTGTCCCTCGTGTCACTACTAGGGGTGACCAACTGTTGTATGCGATGGCTCCCCAGATCATCACACCAGCAGTTGTGGTAGTGTGTCACTCCACAGCAAGGGCAAGATTGAAGCGCTAACCATGAGGCCTCAATACTCGAACCCGACCATTGACCAATCACAAACAGAACCTGGATTTATTGCAACAGACGATATGGTTTCAGTCTGTAGCATTCCAGGTTTGTCATTCACGACACCACTGCAAACAAAGGCTGTCAGTATTAGGACACGTAACAGGCACCGTGACAACAAATTTACTCCTGCTATACGCCTGGAAATCATCCAGGCAGAGACGGGTGTGTAGTGAAGGTGTCATTTGTGTCTGGATTTAGGACAATGAAATTGTGGGAGCTGCTTGTGCTTGATTAAATGGTCTTCTCTTCGAGTGCGCCATAGAGGCATGTCTAGTAGTCTCTCTCACCAAGAGGTACGCTACCCAAAATTAGCCTCTGAGAGCCTTTTTATAGAGCAGCAGGGAAAGCACTTTTTTACGCAGTCATGTGGCAAGAACCCTTGTCCAGACCATAGACCAGACCATATCTGCCTGAGACATAACTGCATGCTGAGTTTCTATCTAGGTGCCTTTTTTCAATGAGTATATTTTAGTACGATCTCCCCTTACACTCGAGCAAAAGCAGAATCTGGGAGCTTCATCGGGATGCCAAGTTGATCATTCTACAGTTGGAAAAAGCTTGATCAGGATTGGTCTTTTTGGAAGGTTAGCAGCCAAGAAACCACTTTTTTGGAAGGGGAACAGGGGGAAAAGGATAAGATGTGCTAAAGCTCACAGAGATTGGAAAGATGATCAGTGGAGAAGAGTGGAGTGACGAATTCAAATTTTTGGGGTCCAGTCATTATGTATGTATGGTCATTATAACGTTGATAAAACATCACACCTATTGGTGGTCTAAAACGTTTGCACAGTACTGTAGGTGTGTTAAATGTGGTAAATTACCAAACTCTGCTGTGCTGTATCCCTCCAGGACTGAGGTCTGACACACCTGTCTTATACTCACTTTTTTTTATCATGTCTTGCCATTTGTGTCACCGTGTAGAACCATCGTCAGTCATTATAAACATCTCCTACCACTGAGACAGCATGATAACACCGTGTCTCTTCTTGATGTCGGTGTCCAGCAGGAGGTAGAGATGCTATTACTCTGAGCGAGAGCCAGTGCACCACCACTCCATCCTCTCTTGGCCTTCTACTGCAGCCTGTGCCCAATGACTGCCCGACCGGTTTACAGCCCCCTGCAGGTGAGGGAGTGAAATCGTGTGTAATTGAAACCGCCGGTTGCTAGTCGTGCCCTCCGCTCAACGCTAAAGTGCTGTAATTAGCTTGATCACTCGCTAAAGCCCACCCCTGCGTATGTCCCCATGAGCGCACCTCTGCTTCTTGCGCACTCTTATTACTGTGCTGGCTAAACGGCCCGAGCTTCCTCAAATGCCATGGCATTTTGCAAATGCTAGCAGATTCTTGCCCGCTGACATTCACCATCTTTTGGGGCGTCTTTGGGAAAGGGGCGTCCCATAAATATGGATTCCAGCCATACTGTGAGCTCTGTTTCTCTTTTCTGTTCCTCAGCTCGAAAAGGCTGCATGCAGTGTTTAACCTTTTGCTTGCATGCTTCTAACTATGGCTCAGTAAGCTGAGAGAATGGGTGCCAATCTCCACTTGGTTGACTTCACATCAGAACGCCGTTTTAATACGCTGGCATGGAAGCACATCGGCCAGTGAATTATTGTAATATCTTCGCTGCCGTTGGGAGCCGGATTTTGTTTGGGATGCGTGCTTCACAGTTTTTGACAGACATGTTTCATAAGAATTTTTAGACTTTGGCAGTCTGACTGCTTCTGAAACTTGAAAGTCACATGTTGATCATGTCCTGTGCTGGGCTGTTATTTTATGGCAGTGGTTCCCAAAGTGGGGGGCACAGCAAGGTAGAGACAATTTTGAGAAAATATGTTGAAAACAGACCAGTCGGAGGGAGAAAAAAAAACAGTACCAAGGATGCAGGAAGACAGTAAAGAAAGCAGCTTTCCTTAAAAACAGTGTGCCATCAAATAATAACCCCTCTTCATGCAAAAAATGATTTTATACATTTGCGCGTACAGTCAAATAAACTAATGATATTATTTGTTGACAGTGACGTCACAGCGAGATGTGCAGGACAATGCAGAAGCAAAGTGAGACAGCAGATTTGTTTCCCCAGCGAAATCTCTGCTTCCATGGGTCAATGTTGGCCCGAAATGTTACCAGGGATTATCCTAACAAGGCAGACAAAAGTGGTTCTTTTTTGTCTGAACTTTTAGAAAACAGTCTTTGAGTGTCACAGCAAATCTTTGTCACATCGTGTTTAGCAGTGAAAAAAGCCGCTAGTGTGTCTGTACCACTGGGCCTGCATATGACCGATGAACATTGAAACCGAGTTTAAGAGCATGTCACAGTGTTAAAAGAGAAAGAGCTTTCACAGACTAACCATTAAACAAGCAATTATAATAACGTTAAGATAATTAAGCGTGAATGATAGCTTAAACGGGAATGTATTTATAATAAAATAGAAATGCAACTCGGCGGCAAGAATTTGAGCAGTTTTATTGAAGAACATTGTTTCAATCATTAGGTTTCCCCTGGTGATCTGAGTTTTATGGTAAATCTTAGAACAGAAAGGAAATAAACGAAGACTATATTGTGAATTAAGAATGAATAACCTTAAGTCAATATATTAGGTTAGGTGTGCTTATATATGTGAAAAAAACTATAACATACAAAGATTTATTTGGGACAGTAGATAGACAGGGAAAAAAAGTTCATGCTGAACCCTGTTTGTTTTATTCCATAAGAAGGTGCGATTTTGTAACTGTAGAGTTACAGTGTTAATTCTAGTTTGGTGTGAGCTGATGGGAACCTTCCGCCATCTTCGCACTACACACAGTAACCAACAGGGCACTTCTCCATTAGGCATGGCTCTAACACAATGACCATTAATCTTCTTTGTACCCCTGACTGGTTCAGATGACAGGACAGGAAGTGGAATGGTACTGCCATGGGAACTCGACACAGCTGCCGATGACAGCTTCCTGAACATGTGGACCTGCTCTCACTGCGGTCCAGATGGAGGTGGAGTCGAGGTGGAGACACCTGTCACCTCCGAGCACGGGGAGGAGACAGACTGTCGTGGGACGCAGACCGTGATGCAGACGGACGACCGCCAGTGTGATGAAGAAGAAGTGAGGCCAGTAACAAAGCCGCAGCCAATCGTAGAGCAGCATCTTGTGATAGAGGAGGGGGAGGTTGTAGAGGGTGACGGTGGCTTGACTGTGGAGGAAGCTGAAGATGCGGTGGTGACAACCGCTTCTCCGCTGTCTGATAGCTTTGAGTGTTCATCTAACCTTAATTCGATGCACATATCTTCCAGGACCAGTGATAGAAACTTCCAAGAAGACTGTAGCTGTGGTGATTTTCAACTGCTTTCAAGTGGAGTTACTCATTCGGAAAGTAGAGTGGAAGAAAAGTTATCAGGTAGTACTTGCACTTCCAAAGAGTCCGTCCAGACTTGTGCTTCACCTCTTACATATGGGTGGGATCTGAACTATCCATCAAACGAGCTTGATAGCTGTCAAAGTGAAAGTGTGGCTTAAGCATTCAGTCCCTCAAAACATGATTATTTGTCTGATAACTTCAATCACATATATAGAACAGAGCAAACGTTTGAAAAGCAACCATTAAAACACAAAAACAGAGGTCAAGTCTGAGACCACTGCTGAAGTTTTGCATTCTGTCTCAAATTTAATAGTGTTTTTCATTACAGCCATATAAGTATGGGACTGTGGTAGCCTAGCGGGTAAGGTACTAGACTATGGACCAGAAGGTCCAGGGTTCATATCCCACCTCTGCCAAGCCGCCACTGTTGGGTCCTTGAGCAAGGCCCTTAACCCACAATTGCTTGGATTGTAAGACTGTACCAATTGTAAGTCGCTCTGGATAAGGGCGTCTGCTAAATGCTGTAAATGTAAATGTAAATAAGCAGCATGAAAATTTGAGTGAAAATTCAAATAATCTTTTGATGCGAATGCCCTCACACAGTCTGTGTGTTTACTCCAGGCACTCATTCCAAAGACGTGCGCTAGGTTAATTTGTCACTCTGAATTTGTCCAGTCTGACTAATATCAATGTAACCTTGCTCCTGTCGTGAATAGAAATTGATACCGATGCAATGTTAAGTTAAAAAAAAAAAATCAAGCATGAATTTTTGTCCTTAAGTGCCCCCATTAGTGGTCGCAGGAGTTTAGATCGGGTGACTGTGGAGGAAAGCCGATGACAGATTCACACATTGTGCTGATTATGTGCTTTGTATGATTTTTTTTTACATTTGTCTTTCATTTTAACATTGTATTTCTTTTGTTTTATATTTAATTTTTTTATTCATAATGTGTGACAGACAACAGCCAGTTAAAGCAGACCAGTACAGTGAAGTGGAATCAGATATCAGTGGACACACCAACAACCAAAACAGTAAAATCACAGCATGGAAAAGAAAGTGTTTGATAACACCATGTAACAATTTTCAAAACATTTTTTGTTCCCAGTTGTTAAGTGTGTTTTCCTGATTGTTTGTACCCTAAATGAAGAAAAAAGTTATTATTCCCTGTAAACTTTGCTTTTGTGGTCAGCACAATGATATTTTGAAATTGATCTATTTTTAAGGATATTCGCCATATTTCAAGATACTTAAGAAGCTTCTGGAATTGTGAGAACTATCCAGAAGTTTCTAGAACTGTCCAGAATTATCTAGAACTTTCTGGGACTGTACAGAATTGTAGGTAGCTGTAGAACTACAGTTATATAGGGCCACTATAGCCCTTCCTGAGAGACGGAGAGACATGATCTAATTGATTGGGATTGCATAGTAAGTGGGCAACAGCCATCACAGACAAAGGGGAAGTGACCTAGACAGACAGGTGTGAATTCATTCTCTATTCAGATTCTGATACCGACAGTATTCACACTTCACCCCACACCCATTACAGGAGGAGCTTAGGAAGGACCACTACTCTCAAATGTATATATTGTGTGTTACTCTGCTACCGGGTGATCAGTCTTGCTCTGCTGAATCCTCAGTACACTCTTGTACTTTGATACTGCATGGAATAAAGATTGACCATTTTTATCGAGTTTGGAGAGACATCCTTTTTCCTTACAGTACACAGCAACTTAGTCCATTTAGATGGCATCAAGAGGTTGCATACATCCAGCAGACGCATTTTGCTATGTATGTGGCCATTTTATAAAGACAAGAGCGAAAAAGTACTCTGTGGAAGCATCTGCTAAGATGTGTGAGGCCTACAAAGCATACTTCGGCATGCCTGTTGGTGACCTGTTTCTATAATATAAAAATTCATAATTTTTGTTGCCGTGGTCACAAAAGCGAAGTTTATGATGAATGTAAGCAATTTTTTATTTGTTTTAGACATAAGCAATTGGAATATAACATTAAAAAGCTGGGAACAAAACTTGTGTTACATAGTGTAATTAAATATTGACATGAGCTTAGCATTGTATTTAATTGGAGAAAACACATTGCACTTGTGGTCTCAAGACTTTTGGCCCCTACTGTACTTCACTTCATAGAGAAGATGCTTGTTTTGTAGTCCAAAACCAGTACAGGTAAAAGTGATCTCACTTTAGTTTTACACATTTGATTGAGTAAGTCAATATAAGGCATGTATTTAATGTACTTGAATTGCATTACATTGTTTACATTCCTGGAGTGTGCCTGAAGTTTACCATTAAGCTAACACTCACTAAAAATGGGCCCATCAACTAAATTGAATTGGTCTTTCTTAATTGTTATTTCCTGTTACGTTCAATTTTAAACCACTTTCTAGGAGAATGCTTCAATTAACTTTTACTGAGATTGATGCAAACCAGTCCAAGTAAACCTTTTAGTAATGATTATGTAGATATTTTGTTGGTATGTTTAAACAGAAATGGCTTTTCTCGTCAGGTTTCATATGGCTTCTAAACTTTCTGCTGTTTGTAACATATTTTGGACATCTTTGGTTAAATCATACAACTTTCTTTTTGAATCGAATACACTGACATTTGTAGTTCTCAGATTATGAAATGTGTCAAATCATGCTGGGTGCTGCTGTTATAAAAGTAACTGCACTCGTGTGTGTTCAGAAATCAAGGTTGTGGCTACATTATGCTTTGCTGCTGCATGTGCCTTATGCTACAAAACTATACTGTGCAAAGAGCTGAATGTGTGGAAACTGATGAGGTGACACTAAAGTGTTCTTTTTCTCCCTCTGAGTGTTCAGTACCGTCAAGTATCTTGTACTTTCCTTTATTATTTTAAAGTGCCATCAAGTCGATTACAACCCGTGATGACCATACGGATAGCGTTTCTCCAGAAACTTCTGCCTTCTGTTTGGGTCTTCAGCGTTCTTAATGAGTCGTTCATGATTGCTTTGATTGTATCCATCCATCTCATCGCTGGCCGTCACCCTCCTTACCCTCGCAAAATTTGGTCTGACTACAACAGAGACTTTATTTCCCAGTTCGATTTACTAGCCATGAATTTGACTTACTTACTTAGCTGAATCAAATTGCTTCATTCAGAAAACTTGGATAGATAAGTTATTTCAATTATTTTAATTAGAGGAAATTAAGTGGTTTTATTTGAATGTTTTGACATGTAGTCTCTTGTCATAATGCTTGATATTGTTGCCCCAAATGGAGCACACCTACAATCATGATCTTTTTATTAGGTACACCTTCTTGGTTCTAGATTCATTGTCCATTCTATCAGTTTCACTTACCAAACTGTAACTACTTTATAGTTCTGCAATTGCAGACTGTAGTCCATCTGTTTATCTACATACTTGGGTAAAGTCCCCTTTACTCTGTTCTGTAATGGTCAGTGCCCCTTCAGGACCACCATAGATCAGGTACTATTTGGGTGGTGGAGCATTCTCAGCTCTGCAGTGACACTGTGGTGATGGTCAGTTAGTGTGTTGTGCTGGTATGAGAATGATATGCAGTGCTGAGAATGATAGTACCTGATCTGGTGGGGTCCCGGGGGTTGGGTGCTTGAAAGTTTGTGAACCCTTTAGAATTTTCTGTATTTCTGCATAAATATGACCTAAAACATCATCAGATTTTCACACAAGTCCTAAAAGTAGACAAAGAGAGCCCAGTTAAATAAATGAGACAAAATTATTATACTTGGTAATTTATTTATTGAGGAAGATGGTCCAATATTACATATTAGTAAGTGGCAAAAGTATGTGAACAGCAGTTACTTTGAAGGTGAAATTAGAGTCAGGTGTTTTCAATCAATGGGATGACAATCAGGGCACCCTGACCACTGCCATAAAATAACAGCCCAGCACAGAACATGATCAACATGTGTGGGCACCCTGTTTTATTTAAAGAACAGGGATCTATCAAAGTCTGCTCTTCACAACACGTTTGTTGAAGTGTATCATGGCACGAACAAAATAGATTTCTGAGGAGCTCAGAAAAAGAGTTGTTGATGCTCATCGGGCTGGGAAAGGTTATAAAACCATCTCTAAAAAGTTTGGACTCCACCAATCCACAGTCAGACAGACTGGGTACAAATTGAGGAAATTTAAGGCCATTGTTACCCTCCCCAGGAGTGGTCGACCAGCAAAGATCACTCCAAGAGCAAGGCGTGTAATAGTTGGCGAGGTCAAAATGGACCCCAGGGTAACTTCTAAGCAACTGAAGGCCTTTCTCACATTGGCTAATGTTAATGTCCATGAGTCCACCATCAGAAGAACACTGAACAACAATGGTGTGCATGGCAGGGTTGCAAGGAGAAAGCCACTGCTCTCCAATACGAACATGTAACAGTTTGCTAAAGATCACGTGGACAAGCCAGAAGGCTGTTGGAAGAATGTTTGACACCAGATACTGAAAGCAAAAGTTCACATACTTTTGCCACGCACTAGTATGTAAAATTGGCTTATGACAAAGTGCCTCTATATGGTAAGTGTAACTGAGAAAATGGTTAGTGAGTGTAGAAACAAGATGTACCTAATAAAGGGTGTGTGTGTGTGTGTGTTTTACTTACAAGTGCATTTCATGGGATTTTGTTTCAATTTCACCCTTTACAGTCCATACATGCATGTCTGTACCTGTCACATCTCTGTATAAAATGTCATCAGCTTTCCAGGCCACTAATATGTATGTCTATGATTAGTTTTAGTGGTGTGTATACATTCTCTTTCTCACACACACACACACTTGCCTGGACTCAGCTGGCAGCCGGCTTCTCTGACCAAATGCTTCATCAAAGCCAAAAAGCTCTTGAATCGCTTATTTTGCAGAAGACATCAATTTTCTATTTTTAAACTCAATCTGCCTCACACACACACACACACACACACACACAGAGCTCCTCAATCATATGGGCAGAATTTTTGGGGAAACCAGGTGGAGGGTGGGGCGTGATGCCAGCTGATGTATCTGATGCATCCCTTTGGCAGGTTTTGTGTGAAACCGCAGGCTGGATTCAGAGCTAATGAAGCTGTACATTGAGCCACTGCAGGAGTGGGCTAGCCCATGAATGATTATATGGAATATTAACCACATGAAGCACTGGGAGATCGCTTGCCCTTTCAAGAGTTTATGTGAATTAGTGTTTGTTCTAAAACGTGGGTGAACAGAGAATAGCAAAGGTCACTTTAGGTGATCAAAAGTTTCTGAAAAGTAAAGTGTATTAATCAGATGAAGACCTTTTCCAGTTAAACAATAGTTAAGTAGCTGAGCTTTGCTCACACTTTTACTAACATTAGTTACATGACCTGCTCGAACCTGTTAAATGGACCATTCTACTGAAGTCGTATACTAATGAAGTGTGGTCCAACTATAAAAAGAAATGAACTTTAAGATTTTACTTAAATCATATTTAAAGTTTAAAGATTTGCATATTATCGTGTGGTTTTTCCTTAAAGAAAACTTTTAATCATACTATCAGTGGACAGTAACAAAGCACATTTACTTGCGTACTATACTTAAGTATGCTTTTTGAGTATCTGTAATGGAGTATTATATTTTTTGCAAACTTATGACTTTAAGTTCACTACATTTTATAGACAGATATTGTACTTTTCACTCCACTAGATTTCTATCAAGGTGTTTGTTACTTTGAGGAAGTCAATAAATGATTTTTTTCTTTTCTAAAACATGATTGTTTTTTCCAAAGGTGACACTGACAAAGATTAAGAATCGGTATAATAGGGTCACATCAAGTTCACGATTCCCCAGCATGCATTTTCCAGCATTATTATTAAGTATTATAAATGTTGTGGCAATATTACAACAATGCAATGGTCTAAGAATTTAATTGTAATCCTTGAGTGTTAAAGCAAGTTCATCAGTACTTGAGTGAAAATCTGATGGTATGAAGGTAACATTTGACCAGTAGTATCTGTACTTTGACTTAAGTAATGAAGTTGTGTACTTCGTCCATTTTGGTATACTATTAATCTATTATTATACTATTCAGAAAGCCACACATTTTCATGTCAACACCTCTGCAGTTTAGATCACAAAGTGGAACTACAAGACTGTTTCATGCCCTGAGGGTGGTGTGGTGGCCTATAATACTTAACCAGTAGAAATCATGATTTGAACCTTGTTAGTTTTTAACCCGGTAGCAAGCTAGTGTGTTCGCCCACTTTTATGTATTGCATTCAGGCTTTTTGGAGTAAATACATATAAAATATCTAGTGCTTGCTTATTGATACAACTGATACAGTACTGACCTAGAAAGACATGACAGTTGCTGTGCTCTCCTGATGTCTCAACAGCATGTAATATGAAATCACTGAAATCACCCAGACAGGTGGGTGGGAGTCTTGTTGTACTGGCAACCAGGGTGGTCAGAACATGTTGGATGTAGACATTGGGGAAGCCTTTGTCATGCTCTCCACACTTCTGACCTTGCCTTTGTTGTGTATGTGTTGTAAGCAGATAGACTGTAAATCAACAGGTACAGGTAGATAAAATGTTTTGAGTGTGTAATTGTAAACATACAGGTTTTATGATGTCGTGATATTTTGACTTCACGATGATAAAGTAAATACACGTTCAGCAGAAACCTTAAACTCCATGGTTTATGATGAATGCAATTTACAAATTGTTGACTCTCTTCCATCGATCTCCAAAAAAGTGGTTTCTTGGCTGCTACCCCTCCAAAAGGACCATTCCTGATCAAGCTTCTTCAGACTGTAGAAGGTTCAACTTGGCATCCTGATGAAGCTGCCAGATGCTGCTGCCATTCAAATGTAAGGGGAGATCACACTAAATACTTGTAACTGTAGCCTATAGAAGCTGTCTTTTTATACTGCATACACATTTCCAATATTTATTGGTTGTATTTCTAATTAACAGACAGTAATAATTATATGGTCATTGTACAATTGCTTAAACAATGGTATATCTAATCTAATGGTGTTCTAAGACTTTTGCACAGTACTGTACATTTGAATAACTGAGCATGGTTTGAAATTCCACAGCAGTATGCAAAAGTGGAGCCATGATCAAATTACATTTTAAGTTAAAATAAATGAACGCAGCTTCTGCAAGGAACAAGCTTAAGATACCCAAATTTCTGCTCAATTGAAATATTTTTTATCCCAATATGTTTTAAAAAATATGCGGTTATATTTTCCATAATAGCTCATGTACTGTAATGTATTTAAAAAATTGGCAATGTTATTTGACCAGGGGTGACCATGGGTTTGCAAAGCACTTCAGTTTCCTGTTAATGGGAGACGTCCTGGAACAGAATTATTTTGAAAAGTCTTCTCCTACTGAAAAATTCTGTACAAAGAATGGAAAGCACAACATGCAGGCAGAATGCCTGTATTATAGTAATGTAAGATTACTCTAGATTGTTTAGCTTAATACTTTGTGATGATTAAAATAACAAATCTTAAATATTTGTGTGAAGGTGCTTATAGAGGTGCAGATATATTTGGGTCATAACTTCCAAAGTTTGGGAACAGCTACTTTAAATAATTTTCAGGCATAGAGAGAGTGTCTTTTTGATGCATTCTTCCATTGTCTTCACTCAGTCACTATTCAAGACAGAGAAGACCTACACCCTGTCAAGCCCACCATGACTTACTATGCCTGTCTTCACCGCTACTGAACCAAGTTACCTCAGCTCCACTGGGCTCAGGGTGAAATCAGGATTTTATTGTGATGCCGATTGAAGTCGACAATCCACTCCACGCCCTCCACCTCCTACATTAGCCCAAAGTCTCCCCACTGCCTTGGTGGCTCATCATCAGTCTCCTTCTGCCACAACCACACCACAGGAAGATGTTCCCAACTGTTTTAGCCTGCTCTTAGGTTCTCGTACAGGGAACGTCACATTTGTACAGACGGATGCACACAGATACTGTTCAATTATTCATTGAGAAATAAGGCGACGCTGTCAGGGCTGAGCGATGCAGCAAGGTGAGCATCTACAGTGGATCGGCTCCTCACTTTGGAAATAACAAACGTGTCTATGGCGCATTCGAATCGTTAGTCAGTGGTTTGCCAGCCAAGGAGTGTAAAGTGAAAAGCTGTATGAAATGTGCACACTCCTCATTCACTTTTAGGTATACCTCCTTGTTTCTACACTCATTGTTCATTTTATCAGATCTACTTACTATGTAGATGCACTTTGTAGTTGTGCAATTACAGACTGTAGTCCATTTGTTTCTCTACATACTTTTAGTCCCCTTTACTCTGATCTCTAATGGTCAGGACCCCCACAGATCTGGTACTATTTGGGTGGTGGATCATTCTCAGCCCTGCAGAGACACTGATGTGGTTGTGTGTTGTACTGGTAGGATTGGATTAGACACAGCAGTGCTGCTGGAGTTTTTAAACACTGTGACACAACTTCCACATTGCTCCCCATTGTAGATGTAAAGTCAGAGACAGTAGCTCACCTGTTGTTTCGCACTTTGTGTTAGTCATCCTCTAAACCTTCATCAGTGCTCACGTTTTTTCTTGTCGAAAACTATATGGACGTCCCTGGAAAAGATGTCATCTTGAAGGCAGCTTATGTTGCTCTGAAATCTCAGTGTACTATTCTGCATTAATGCTGCCATCACAGAAGTGTAACTGACCTAGTCGAAGGGAACTGACAAAATCCCATACCATGATAGATCCTGGATTTGGACTTGTTGCTGATAATAGTATGGATGGTCCTCTTTTCGTCTTTGGTCAGGAGCACATGGTGTCCATTTCTTCCAAAAAACCAGAGCCCAGAGAAGTTGACATTGCATCTGGATGTGGTTAACATAAGGCTTTTATTTTGCACAGTAAAGTTTTAAGTGACATTTGTGAGTGTAACTCCTTATTGTAATACATGACAAAGCTTTTAAGTAATAATTTAATAAGAAAATAGCTTTTTCAAGCATTGGTTCACAAACTGTAAATCCTCTGCCCATCTTTTGTCGATACTGCTTTTTGTACTAATTCATAATTGCAATTACCTGTTGGCATCACCTGTTTGAAATCACATCGTTATTTATTTATTTTATTTTTCTCATAACTAGCCTTATATTTCCCTATCACAATTTTTTGGAACATGTTGCAGGATGGTTGTCCATTAACAAATGAAATGAAGCTGACCAGACAACACATGAGATATCTTGGATTCGTACAGTCTACAATGAAATAAAAGTAAACGTAAATGATGTATAAAGATTTTATTTTTATTTATTTATTATTTTGTATTTTTCATACTGTCCCAGCTTTAACTGATTTAGGGTTGTACATTTATATACATTACTTACTGTATTTTTGAGTATACTACATCATCTAACTGCAGGCCTTTGGTCCATTTATTCCACTGTGCTCAGTCTGGCTCAGTGCTGACAAAGAGCTGTGCCCTCAGTGTGAGATGATTGAGTTTGAGAGGGCTGCCACTAGACCTGACAGGTAAAATGAGGCCACTCGATCTGTGTCAGGTATGTCAGGAGATTGTTTGGGCGTGTATGTGTGTGTGTGAGGTGTCTTTATTGCCAAGTGTGAGTTCATACTAGAGAGAGTTTACACAAACTTGGGCTTTTATGTAGTCGGGGTACAGAAGTTATTTATAATGTTTAATATAGGCTAGGACTATGTAGTTACCCACTGAAGGGCCAGCATTAACCCTTGAGTAAACTTGATGGCCTTTTCATTTTTTTTTTCTCATGTATGAAAGGTCATATCCAAATCTGAATGTGCATGGTGCTGCAAATCTACTGCTACTGACAAATGGAAAAAGTGTTTGACCCTTTTCTGATTTCCTATTTTTTTCCAGGTCTTGGAACTCTGCCATGAAGGCCATTTTTGTCCAGTCTTTTTCTTATGTTGGAGGCATGAACACCCTTAACTGAGGCAAGTGAGGCCTGCAGTTCTTTGGATGATGTTGTGGGGTCTTTTGTGACCTCTTGGAGGAGTCGTCGCTGCGCTCTTGGGGTAAGTTTGGTCGGCCAGCCATTTCTGGGAAGGTTCACCACTGTTCCATGTCTTTGCTATTTGTGGAAAATGGCTCTCACTGTGGTTTTCTGGAGTCCCAAAACTTTAGAAATGGCTTTATAACCCTTTCCAGACCGATAGATCTCAGTTACTTTCTTTCTCAGTTGTTCCTGAATTTCTTTGGATCTCGGCATGATGTGTAGATTTTAAGGATCTTTTGGTGTACTTCACTTTGTCAGGCAGGTCCCACTTAAGTGATGTCCTGATTGAGAACAGGTGTGGCAATAATCAGGCCTGGGTGTGGTTAGAGACAGTGAACTCAGGTGTGATAAACCATAATTAAGTTAACCATAATTAAGGGTTAATTCGAAGGGTTTGGTTTGGTTTGGTAGGTTTGGATTTTTTTTCTCCCTTAACAATAAACACCTTCATTTAAAAACTGCATTTTGTGTTTACTTGTGTTATCTTTGACTAATATTTAAGCTGGTTTGATGTTTCAAAACACTTGTGTGACAAACATGCAAAAAATAGGAAATGAGGAAGAAGGCAAACACTTTTTTTACACCACTGTATAACATGGCTAGACATGCTAATCAGTTAGCCAATACACTAACATAATGAACACCAACAGAAAAGTAATTTAACAAATGGAGTTGGTTTCTACATAAAGCCCAATTCAAATGTATATATGCAGTTATTGATTTCACATTGCGAGAGTAGGGGGTATTGTGAACTCCCCTCACTCCAACCGCCCGCATGTTTTGGAAAATCCGCGCAAAATAGATACTGAATAAGAAATATTATATTAAACAGTACATATATTTTATACATTTATGAGTTATTAAACTTTTTCATTGAACATTTCTAGCCTTTGTGCGTATTTGTGGTATTAAAGAATAAAATATGTTGATATCATACATTACGTTCATTTATTCATTCATTCATTCATTCACTTTCTTATCCACTTAATCCTGGACAGGCTCCCGGGAGTACCTAGCCGGTGGCATAGGGTGCAAGTCCATTGTAACTGATTGTGGCCACTTCAGCATAATCAGTAAACCTAAAGCATGTCTTTGGACTGTTCAAGGAACCCCACGTGGACACAGGGAGGGCCCAGACCTCCCCATCTGGAATCGAACCCAAGACCTTCTCACTGTGAGGCGACAGTACTACCCACCGAGCCTTATGCCAACCCACGATATATAAAAACCATGAATTTTAAGCATTGTAAAGATTTTTTTTTTTGGCTTACACTTCTAAATGGCCATTGATGTCGCTGATGAAATGGGAACCGTGTCGATTCAGGCCGCATTGCTTTTTGGGCAAGATCTGCCCAGATATCTCCAAGGGCTCATCTAACACACTTTAGTTAAAACAGTAATGGAACGGTCCTTAAGATGCCATCAGGGATTCCCCTCGAGGGTAAATGGCGAAGCAAAGTGGAAGAGGGTGTGTTCAGAAGACTATTGAAATGCAGTGTGTGTTTTGATGTTAGCAACGGTCATTCAGAGCGAGCTCTCTTGATCTCGGTTTATGAAGTTAAATTTGGTTCATTTTCTTGAGACAGGGGGCATGACAGCAAAGTTTGAGAACCACTGTGTTATAGTATTGCAAACCAATATGCTGAGTGGCTCAACAGAGAAATGTTCACCCTCATCATCAGGAAATCCCATTCTGTTCTTTGGTAGTAGGTGATAGAAAGCCTAAATCTGATTGTACTGCAAATATGCTGGGAAAGATATTAGTCTATAACAGTGTTTCTCAATCCTGGTCCTGGCACCCCACGTTTGGTGCTTCTCCTGTTTAAACACACCCACTTTAACTCAGTAACGTTCTTGTTAATGAGCTGAGTAGTTGGATCAGGTGTGTTGGGAGCAGGAAGTCACTAAACCATGCAGAGCGGTGGGGCACCAGGACCAGTATTGAGAAACACTGGTCTATTAAGCTTGATATAGCTGCTTGTGCATCTAAATTTTACCTTTAGTGTAACTGTGTTTCTGGTTTGAACTACAGCATAAAATGGTGGGACTGTGATGGTGCAGTGATTAAGGTACTGTCCTGTGGACCAGAAGGTTCAGGGCTCAAATCCCAGCTGCCACTGCTGGGTTCTTGAGCATGGCCCTTAACTCACAGTTGCTTGGTTTGTAAGATTGTATCAGTTGTAAGTTGCTCTGGATTAGTGTCTACTAAATTACTAAATGTTGTTTTTTTTCCTGACACTAGTGATATTGCTCTGTGTAACAATGATCTCTAGACTGCTGTCATTTTTTCAAACAGGATTGTCAAATGACACTGGCATTAATATAAATTTCATGCATTTCTTTATTTTTCGCCAGTCTCCTGCATAGTTCCTCACTGTAGGCCAAAAGGCATTTGTGCTGACTGTTTTCTGGCATTTATTTCACAAAGAGATATAGAACTTACTAAGCAAAGGGCAAAGTTGGGCTGTTATTTTGTTTTATGTGTTTACTTATACACTGCTGTATTGTTGTGTATTTTGTTTGAAAGCCCCTGTGATTACAGTAATTAAAAACTAGTATGATACTAATGCGGCTTTACCCTGTCTGTAATACTGTGTAATGTCTCTTAAAAGCCCTACGTTTCGATAATAAGCATGCATTTTACTGTTTAAATAATTAACAGTTACACAATTGAGTAAATATGCAAATCACGCTAATCAAGTCAGCTTTGACCCTAAACAGCAGGCAACCCACATAACTGCTGTCAGCTACCCACAGTCTTCCTAAACTTATTTATTGGATCCAATTATTTTTGTTGTGCTGCCCACATGTGCGGTGTCCCAAAATGACCTTAGGAAGAACCACTCAGGACATTGCGTTTTATGCCTTTATTTATCACCCATTTGATTAGTTTATAAACTGAGAACTGAAGTGGTGTGTGGGTGCATGGTTGCAGGATACTACATAAATCTTCTTGGGCAGTGCTGTTTGTGAGTTCTTTAAACCTAGGTAGCTCACATTTTCCCTGCTGATCAGGTATTTGTCTTAGATCTCCATCTGAGATAATGCACATTTCCCCATGAACTTCCTTTGTTGCTTACAAACTCACTTATAAACACTTAAGATATACTGATCTTACAGCTCTGGAAATAGAATACAAGATTCTGCACCTTGTGTTTTGGGTGTTAATGATAGTAATAATAGTAGCACTACTAGTTTATGTTATATAAACAAGAAACACATGAATGTAATGACTTAATGAACTATACTAACTGTAAGTTTAATAATTATGAACGATACTAAGTCAGGCACTTCTGAGAAGAGGTAACAAACAGGTATATGTAAAATAGTATACAGTGGTGTGAAAAAGTGTTTGCCCCCTTCCTGATCTTATTGCATGTTTGTCACACTTAAGTGTTTCGGAACATCAAACCAATTTAAATATTAGTCAATGACGACACAAGTAAACACAAAATGCAGTTTTTAAATGAAGGTGTTTATTATTAAGGGAGAAAAAAAATCACACATGGCCCTGTGTGAAAATGTGATTGCCCTCCTTTGCTAAAACATAACTTAAATATGGTTTATCACATGAGTTCACTGTCTCTAGCCACACCCAGGCCTGATTATTGCCACACCTGTTCTCAATCAGGACATCACTTAAATAGGACCTGCCTGCCAAAGTGAAGTACACCAAAAGATCCTTAAAAGCTACACATCATGCCGAGATCCAGAGAAATTCAGGTACAATTGAGAAAGAAAGTAATTCAGATCTATCAGTCTGGAAAGGGTTATAAAGCCATTTCTAAAGTTTTGGGACTCCAGCGAACCACAGTGAGAGCCATTATCCACAAATTGCAAAGACATGGAACAGTGGTGAACCTTCCCAGGAGTGGCCGTCCGACCACAGTTACGCCAAGAGCGCAGCAAAGACTCATCCAAGAGGTCACAAAAGACCCCACAACAACATCCAAAGAACTGCAGTCTTTGCAGAGTCCTACTAACCAATCAAAAATACTCATTAGAATGGCTTTTGTCTACGTGTTTACGTGACCCTTCAGATGATAAATTGAAGGGTCTGCTACAGTGAGTAAATTAACGAATGGACAAGATATCTGACCATTCAGATTTATGAAATTCAGCGCAGGCCAATGCCTCCTGGATTCCACAAGATGCTGGAAGCCTCCTTTGAGATTCCACCCCATGTTCGCATTATTCCATCACACATTCCTTGCTGATATTTTAGGTGCACTTTTATGCTGCGAATCTCCGGTTTTACCACATCCCAAAGGTATTCTTTTGGATTTTGTTGGATTTCGAAGTAGTTACTGGGAAGACCACTGACTCCATTGTTACATTCATGAAAAAAGTTTGAGGGAAAATGCGTTTCCATCCACAGAACTGCGGCTCACTGGATTTATTTTTCTTTAGTGCACTGTTCTGAAAAAACTTTAGAGACTGTAGTGTGTGTTTGTGTGTGTGTGTGTGAAAATCCCAGAATATCAGCAGTTATGGATTTACTCAATCCTCTTTACCAACGGATGAAATCACTGAGCTCACCACCCCCCTAGATTGTGACGGTTGATTCGAACATTACCTTATGTTGGCCCACATCTGCAAGATTTTATGCATTGCTCTACTGCCAGATGTTTGGCTGATTGCATAATTGTAGGAATGAATAGGTGTACATGTGTTGCAACTAGAGTGTGTATGTATACATATTACATGTGTGCTGTAGAAAAATCTGCTTTGTTGAAATGAAAGGGGGCAGGGTTAACTTACAAATAAATTACATTTTCCTTACTATACTGCGTTAATACATGGCAGAACCACATAAGTGGATCTCTAGTGGATTAGATTTGTGAAATTGCAGTGGATGAGTGATAGTGATATGATTTTACAAATATACAGTTAACTTACAACTGTATATGCACTGCAGTGTACTATTGGTCTTTCTGTACATACATGCCTGTGTATATGCCTGTAGTAAATCATCATACTCCAGAGAAATAGACATTTTTTGTCTTATTTACACATTTTGTTTCTCAGAATTCAAATCATGACCAAAAGAAAACAGTTCTGAAAATGAATAACAAATTTTAAACAGACTTGGAAAAAGTGAGAAGCTCCCTGAATTAATACTCCATATATCCATATTTTGCTTTAATTACAGCCATCAGTCTGTTTGGATATGTCTCTACTGTCATTTCACACATAGATTGAAGAATATTTTCTTGTTCTTCTTTTCAGAATTGTTCAAGATCAGTCCAGTTTTGTTGTGAGCAGCAAAGAACAGCTCTCTTCAAGTTGTTTCAACTTGTAATTAGGTCACGACTTGGCCACTCAATGATATTCTCATTCCTATTTCTAAACCAATTATTGTTCTATGTGCTGGGTTATCGTCATACTGGAAGGTGAACCACCTGCCCATTCTCAGCTGTCTATAGCAGAGGCCTGCAGGATTTGTGTACTTTGAGGCATCGGTTTTTCCTTTCAATGCTGAGCAGTGGCACAGTCTCTGCCGAAGAAAAACACCCCACAACATAATGTTGCCACCACCATGCTTCACAGTAGGTATGGTATATGGGTAGGGTGACCAGACGTCCCCCGGTGTCCTGACTTATTTTGAAATTAAGTCTTTCATTATCGAAAATCTGGTCACTCTGTGTATGGGTGGTGTGCGATGTTTGTTTCTTGCCAAATGTAGTTCTTGAATCTCAGTAAAAAAAGGACCACAAAACATTTTGCTGCATGGTGAACCTTTTGATGGAGATTTCATGGTTGTATCTTTGAAAGTTTATCATGGTTAAAGGGGCTGATCACTTATAGAAGCCAGGTAGATTACTAATTACATTTTACTAAAGTAGCAGATTTTTTAAATGTTATTTTCACGTTGATATTGAGGATTATAATGTGTACATATAGATGGAATAGGTTAGGTTGTAATTTTCAGGGTGTAATGTGGCAAAAAGTAAGGATTCTGACAGGGAATGCTTTATATAATGGTAGTCAAGTCAAGTCAGATCTATTTATATAGCGCTTTTTACAATGGAGCATTGTCTCAAAGCAACTTTACAAGTTTAGATTATCTCCTAATATCTACGTCCAATCCCAAATTGAGCAAGCCTAAGGCGACAGTGGCAAGGAAAAACTCCCTGAGTGTTATGAGGAAGAAACCTTGGGAGGACCAAGACTCAAAAAGGGGACCCAACATCCTTGGGCGGCGTAGATGATAAATCTAAGCAGCGAAACTAAAGTCATGGAGTCAAAGTTCGAATAAAATGTGAAGTATGCACTCGGCATTAAGTGGCCCGGGTATGATGGGGCTGGAGCTGATGACGGAAAGCAGCTTGAGTGGAGCTACAGCGGATGACATCATGTGTGGGGCTGGAACTGCCGGAACACACAGTCGGAGAGAAAAACAGAAAATGTAATGAGTTATTGATTAAGAGCACAGTGTCTATTAAACAATCACTGATGCCATGTGTAGCATGAGGACCCCGGGCAGCATTAGCTATAGCAGCATGGCTATAAAGAGGAGAACTGGTAGGAAAACACATGACAACCCCACGAGCGGCAGAAGACAGCAACCCAACGTCTCTGATCACCATAAGACTCTTTGACTATGAACCCCCAGCTCTGCCCTTATTCTAAGGCAAGGATGCTCACGAGTCAAGATCACGAGGACCGAAGCCCAGTTCAGCCAGATCGCCCACTCGACACTCCCGGCTAACGGACAAGGCAGGCAGGCCAGACATGACTCCAGACTCCCGCCCCCAGTGACCCAAGCCATGCATCCTGGTCTAAATCTAGTCAAAAGCCCTGCACAAATAGGTATGTCTTTAAAGCCTAGACTTAAAAATTTGGAGAGTGTCTGAGTCTCGAATCTAAAGTTGGGAAGTTGGGGGGGCCATGTTATGAGAAAGCCTTTTTTAATTCTAGGAACTAAAATAAGTCCTGTACCCTGCGAACGAGTAGACGAGTTGGATTGTAAAACTCTAAGAGTTCACTCAGATAATGTGGGGCCAGGCCATGTAGAGCTTTATAAGTTATAAGAAGTATTTTGTAATCAATGCGGAATTTGACTGGTAACCAGTGTAGTGATGATAGTACATGGGAAGAAGAACTGATCCACTCAATATTCCAGCATATATCTGAAAACATGTATTTTCCAATTGTTTTAGCAAGCAATCTGTGGAAATACCACAGAAAAAAACTAAAATATATTACTGTTTCTGTAGGTCTGATCCCTACAGAGTAATTTGGGGCACTATGGTCACAAGATTACTGCAAAACCAAATGTGTAATCCGGGAGCCCTGTCCCCCACTGCTGTTTTGTATCACTGAAATGATACTTTTTATTGATTGCCTCTAGATATACAGAGCTAGAAAAAGTTTTGGAGAGCAAAACTAAGGTCATCTAAATATCCCTTTGGGTTTATATAGTGTGAAGAATTACATGTATTGCTTATTTTATTAGGTATTTCAAATCAACACATTTTGAGACACAGTCTGGGCATAGTTCAAAGTTTAAAATAAGTTGTAAAATAGAAATTGTAATAAATAGATCATTGTAACTGTAATTGTCATATTCTTCATTTTCTGCTCAAAGTAGTCTGTCATTCCAGGAAACAATATCACCAGCACCAACATAGTAGTCACTACATGGGGGTCTATGTTTCTTAATATTAACTCAAATAATCACAAATATCCACAGAAACATGATGAAATAGGATTTACCAGTCAGATTGGATGTTGTCGGTTCCAAAGTGAATCCCACAGGTTAAATGCCAGAGTATAGCTGAGATACTGTACACCAACCTTTAATTGTTGTTTTCAAAGTAATACAGTTATTACATTATTTGGAGCATTATTATTATTATTATTTGTTCCCTCTTGTTCATCTCCTTGTAATTACATGATAGTGTGACCCAGCTTTAGTTCTGAGATGGTTCCCATATCTGTTTAAAATAAAAACTTAAAATAAAAAGCCAACTCTGTTTTGAAACACCAAAAGGCTGAAAAGATTTGCTTTAGGTTAGTGAGGTTACACTTACAGTGGTGCTTGAAAGTTTGTGAACCTTTGAGAATTTTCTGTATTTCTGCATAAATATGATCATCAGATCATGATACACTTCCACAAACGTGTTGACTTTGATAGATACCTGTTCTTTAAATAAAACGAGGTGCCCACTCACACCTGATTGTCATCCCATTGATTGAAAACATCTGACTCTAATTTCATCTTGAATCTAACTGCCAATCCTAGAGGTTCACATACTTTTGCCACTCACTAATATTTAATATAATATAAATTTCATCAATAAATAAATGATAAAGTATAATATTTTTATCTCATTTGTTTAACTGGGTTCTCTTTATCTACTTTTAGGACTTGTGTGAAAATCTGATGATGTTTTAGGTCATATTTATGCAGAAATATAGAAAATTCTCAAGTGTTCACAAACTTTCAAGCACCGCTATAGGTGTAGCATTAATTCGGTACAGTAATCATTATGTCGATGAAAAGTCCCCACAAGGATAGTGAGACAGCCGTGTGTGTGTGTGTGTGTGTGTGTGTGTGTGTGTGTGTGTGTGTGTGTGTGTGTGTGTGTGTGTGTGTGTGTGTGTGTGTGTGTGTGTGTGTGTGTTGTGTGTGTGTGTGTGTGTGTGTGTGTGTGTGTGTGTGTGTGTGTGTGTGGGCTGGCTGCCAGGCCTATTTCACACACAACTGGACTGTTACTTAATTACCTGTGAAAGTAATAGTGGGGAAAAATCCAGTATTTCAAATTAGCCTTGGATATTGAGAGCATTACTAAGGCTTTGTCGTAATGTTAACTTCATCGTTCCCATCAGCATCAGTCGCTAGTTACAAGCAATAAGCAATCTGCCATTATGTGGCTTGTTAGAAATGCCCAGGTGGTGTAATTACCTGTGTCAATGGCAATGATTGTCTTTTGCGCTAGCTGATTCATCCCTGTGTAATAGCAGTGCTGGGAAAATTTAGAGGGCTGTTAATGGGTTCAAAAAATTGGGTGCAATTTTATCTGCTGTGACTTTTATAGAGATTTTCAAAGCATCATTTTGACAAAGGGAATTAAACAAAGATGCAAGAAATATCTTGTTTCTGTTCGTACGATGTTTTTGTTTTTTATTTGTTAATACTTTGATGAGCAGCATGCTGGTGCAGTGGTTAGCACTTTCGCCTCACATCTCCATAATCCCCGGTTCGATCCTGACCCGAACTCCACCTGTGTGGAGTTTGTATGTTCTCCCCATGTTTGCCTGGGTTTTCTCCTGTTACTCTGGTTTCCTCCCACATTCCAAAGACAGGTGTTAGTGATTGGTGTTTCCAAAGAGCCCCTTAGTGTGTAGCTAAGTGTATGGGTGAGTGGCTCACGTGTGCCCCCCGATGGTTTGGTGCCCTGTCTAGGGTTGTTCCTGCCTTGCACCCTATGTTGCCGGCTAGGCACTGGCTCTCCTGTGACCCTGAGTAGGATGAGACATGAGGATAAGACAATGAATGATGAATGAATGAATGAATGTTTAATGTTTCTACTACTGTTACATTTTATTCCTAAATAAATGGAATGAAAAAAATATTGTCTCTCATTTTGTACTTTTCAGATTTGTTTGTAGATTTGATTCCAGTATATTTGTATGGGTTTGGAATATAACTTAAAAGTAATGAGTAATGACATTACATTTACCAAGAAGTAACCAGTAATGTAATCCCATTACAATTTTAGTAATCAGTAATGGATTACTTTTTTGAGTAACTACCCCAACACTGCTAATACCAATGTTTTGGGTGCCCACAAACTTTTGGGTACGTAGTGTACATAACCATTCAGTCATCAGAAGATGTTCATATTCTGAAGAGTATTCAAAACATGTTAAAAGCATTATGTACAGAAAGAGCATTGTGTAAAATGGACTGAAAGAAAAACAAACAGGGGCACAATTGTGTTGTTGCATTCTGAATGGTAAGGACACCCATTAAAGAAAGTTCCTGAAAAGTTGATTTTTGTACACAAAGTTTTTTGCTGTTCACTAAATATGTTTACAACACTGTATTTAGGCATGCTACTTACAGTATTGTAATTTTTTACATTTGACATTTTTCCTGCAATTTAATCTCTATCAACCTTCTAAAATAGAGCTGTTACTAGTCATCGGTCGGTCATCGTCACTCTTCCACTGAACTGTATGCACTGTCTGTTTCTGTCCTGCACTGTTTGTTGTTTTGCACTGTATTACACATTCTTTACACGTGCACTTCAAGCAGTGTTAGAGTAACATACAGTAGTTACATAGTGTTATGTAGTATTAGCTAGTACTGTGTTGCTTCTTGTAGCCTTGTGACATTACCTAGCACCTAAAGGTCCTGGAGGAATGTTGTCTTGTTTCACTGTGTACTGGGTATATAGTTGAAATGACAATAAAACCCAAATTGAACTTGAATTAGAGACTGGGCAACCAAATCTAAACTCAATTTATAAAAAAATATAAAAATGTATTTTAGAGCAGCCTGTGGAAAAAGTTATCCACAAACCTCTAGATAAATTGCATACCCAGTTTAAGGAAGGGTGAATTAATCCGTGCACTTTAATGACTGAGCTCTTAACAATTATAATAGGAAATAAAAATCGCTCTTTTAACTACAGACATGGCAGACATAAATAGCAACAACTCAACATCCAATCAACGCTGCAGATCCACCAGCAGAGGTGGGAGTTTAACAGCAGAAGTCCGGCATTTGTTTGTGTGTGTGTGTGTGTGTGTGTGTGTGTGTGTGTGTGTGTGTGTACCGGTCGTTTACTCGCTTGCTCATTAGCTCACATTTGAACTTATTCTAATTTTGTGAATGTGTATAGAGACCTTTTGTGTGCTAGTTACTTGTGTCTGTGTGTATGGCTTTCTGCTACTTATTTGTAAGAAGCTATAAATAGTGTTTGTAAGTGTATGTGCCTGTCCTATTGTAAATAGTATTCCTTTGTTTATCCCCCACTTATTGTATATTCTCTCTAACTCATAACTATATAAATTGGTTCAGATTCACTCGCTGAGTCTTTTTCATCTGGCTGACCGTGCTGTTTGTAATACTGTCTAGAACTGCTTTTTTTCCTTCTGTGAAACAAAAGTGTCAGGGCCATCATACTATCCTGTTAAATGTCATTCCCCAAGACAGTTCGTAACAGTATATTACTCTATTTTTATATAATTATTGCGAATTCATAAATTAAAAACACAGTGCAGACATTTACCAGACACTCTTATCTAGAGCGACTTACAAAGTTAGACAGTCTTATAATCCAAGCAACTGTGGGTTAAGGAGCCAACAGTGGCAGTTGGCAGAGGTAGGATTTGAACCCTGGACCTTCTGGTCTATAGTCCAGTTGCTTATCCGCTAGGCTACCACAGTCCCACTAATGGTGCCATTAGTGTTCACTCATTGTGCACTCTATTAGACATGTCTACCATATTCCTCCACCTTGTAGATGTAAAGTCAGACAGTAGCTCATCTGTTGCTGCAGTTTGTGTTAGTCATCCTCTAATCCTTCATCAGTGCTCACAGGATGCTGGTGGCTAGACATTTTTGGTTAGTGGACTATTTTTAGACTAGCAGTGACACTGAGGTGTTTAAAAATTCCAACAGCGCTGCTGTGTCTGATCCACTCATACCAGTATAAAACATACTAACAAACCACCGCCACATCAGTGTCACTGCAGTGTTGAGAATGATCCACCACCCAAATAGTACCTGATCTGTGGTGGTCCTGTGGGGGGTAACAATAACTAACAAAGTATGTAGAGACCCAGATGGACTACAGTCTGTAATTGTAGAACTACAAAGTGCTTACGGTAAGTTTAACTGCTGAAATGGGCAAGGAGCTGTACCTAATAAAGTGACCGTTAAGTCTGTACAGCACTTCAGAGCGGCATCTTTCCCACTCAGCAGAGCTCCTACTGGAGGAAGGTCAGAATTGCGGCACTACTTTCCCGGTATAAGATAATACATCCTCTCCCGGTACTAGATGTACAGCAATCCTTACACACTCTCTTAATGCAACAAAATGATGCTGTAGGAGTAAAACGCGTGCAATATTTTAATTATTAGCGCTCGTCCTCATCAGGTCTCTGTTTATTCCCTGCATCTCACTGGGAGAAATAAGAATGATGAGGTAAGTGCTTCCGGTCGCCATCTTGTCTCTGAACTGTGTGTGAGCGCGGTGGGTTTGTTTGGAATAACCGAAAATTAGCGCGTTTCTTTTTTTTAGTTCCGAAACTTTGTTTTTCGGGATGTCTAAACGACATCGCTTGGATTTAGGCGATGATTACTCGTCGAGCAAAAGGAGATCTTCGGACGGGTAGGTTTCATGCAGAATGAACAGTTTGAACATGTGATGTCCGGCCCCGATTAGGCTCTTTGTGTCAGGCTAGTTTGCTAATACAGCTGCGAAGTGTAGCAATAAGAGCCAATGTAAATTGTAAGTAATAACCTTCCTGTATTCTGTCGATTGGGTTGGCACTGCGAAGAAGGCTAATCTGAGAGTATGTGGCTGATTTGATTGCGTTCCGAGTGCCGCCACTACACGTGGGTATGTACGCTTGGCTAATCTACTGCTTCGCCTAACGCTGTGGGCTGCATCAAAATTGGTGCCAACTTTTACATATAGTGCACTATTTAGAGTTAAGACGGCCTTATTACGTTCATACAATAGGGTCCTTATATAGACATTGTGGGTCCGTTTAGGATACAGCCTTAGCCATGCAGCTAGTTAGCCATTCTGCTAACTGCGTGTATCTTTTTTTACAAGGCCTTTAGCCAGCTCTAAATGCGGGGACATAAATATTTAGAGACCTTTATATGTCATTATTAGACTTTGTCAGACTCCATCATTTAAAATGGATGCTTAGGGTTAGTATGATAAGGTATGTTTGCCGCCATGCTCGCAAAACGTCTGTGCTATGTTAATACTTGAAGTTTAGTCTTATGTTGTGCAGGTAATAGTAGTTAATGTGGTGTTTTAATCAACTATTAAATGTACAGAAAGTATGTAAGATAGTAAGCTGTTAGTCATATGGGTTGCTCAGTGTATCGTTAAGCGGTATAACAACGATACTATGAACTCGGTTCATGTAGTGAACCATTACTGAAGCAATATTATGAACAGCAGTCCTGGAAATCGTTAATGACCAAAAGTTGGTGTGTGTCTAATAAATATTAAGATCAGCACTGACATTCAGTGCTATGAGGTAACTGACACGGTATCAGGAGTCTGCAAATCAGTATCGGGTCAGTGTGCGTGATGCACTTTGCAAGTGCACTCACCAGCCACTTTATTAGGTACACCTGTTCAACTACTCCGCTCAAATATCTCATCAGCCAGTCACGTGGCAACCTCTTTACAACTGAGGTATGCAGAAGAACATCTATGAATGCACAGCAAATCGAATCTTGATGCAAATGGGCTACAGCAGCAGAAGACCACACCAGATGCCACTCCTGTCAGCTAAGAACAGGCAACTGAGGCTACAGTATGCATTGGCACACCAAATTCCAAAATTGGACAACAGAAGTTCGGAAAAACGTTGCCTGGTCTGATGAGTCTCGATTTCTGCTTTGACATGTGGATGATAGGGTCAGAATTTAGAACGAAACACTAGAAAGCATGGATCCATCCTGCCTTTTTAACGATTCAGGCTGATTGTGGTGGTGTAATGGTGTGGGGCATATTTTCTTGCCACACTTTGGGCCCCTTAATACCAATTGAGCTATGTTTAAATGCCACAGCCTACCTGAGTATTTTTGCTGACCTTGTTCCCTTTATGACCACGGTGTACCCATCTTCTGATGGCTGCTTCAGCAGGATTACACCCCATGACGCAAAGCTCAAATTATGTTTTCTTGAACATGAGTGAGTTCACTGTACTCCAATCCTCCACAGTTGCCAGAGCTCAGTCCAGTAGAGCACCTTACTAATGGGTAATTCACCTCGACTCAAGCCCATGTTGTAGTTGCCCATCAGATTTGCTTCAAACAATTCCTAAATGATCCTTATGATGCCAAATGAAGGAATTCCAGGTTTGAGCTTCATATCTTCCCTCATTCAGGAATTATGACCCTTCAAAATTTGGCAGCTGTGCACAGGAATCAGGTCAGAACTGAAAAAATGTGGGTCGGCACATCACTAATCTCTTCTGTGTCTTGATTTACAAATGACAAATTTGACCAAAAGAAATCAAATGCCTAGAAATCAAATTGCATGTTGCAAGTCATAGTCAACAGTGGATGTGGCACCCAAACTCCAAAATACCGTAATTCCTGAACAAGCAAAGATATGAAGCAGAAATTTTGGATTCCTTTATTCGGCATCATAAGGCACATCAACCTTCATGGCATCTGTGTGAGAAGGCATAGAATGACCCTAATAGCTGTGCTTTTCCTACATGAATAAACATTTCACAAAAAGGCTTTCTATAACTGTAAACGTAATTGGGTGACTTGGTTTTAATTCTTACACGTATTTTACATATATTATATATATATATATATATATATATATATATATATATATATATATATATATATATATATACACACACACACACACACACACACACACATTTTATATATATATATATATATATATATATAAAAAATGTATAATCCCTTTTTGAGTATCGGTCCTCCCAAGGTTTCTTCCATATTAAAATTAATGAGGTTTTTCCTTGCCACTGTTGCCCAAGGCTTGCTCAGATGGGGCTGTGGGTCTAGATAGTTGTAAAGCTGCTTTGAGACAGTGGTAAAAAAAAAAAAGCTATATAGATAAATTGGACTTGACTTTTCTTCTGAAGGTAATTATGCTTATTCTGACGTTAGACTGCCAGTTGGTGTAAATTGTTTGATGTCATGGCTGATGAAAATTTAGTGTTGAGTAATCTGAAATTGCCCTTTTCATTCCCTTGCAGAAAAGATCGTGACAGAGATCGAGATGAACGGCCGAAGGACCGAGACCGGGATCGTGACCGAGATCGTGACAGGGACAGAGAAAGAGACAGAGAGAGGGACAGGGAGAGAGACAGAGATCGGGAAAGCAAGACTCCCAGCGCAGCACTGAACTCGAGTGCGGTGCCAGCAGGAGGGGTGTTTAATCTGAAGCAAGCGGCCATTCAACAACAGATCAACCCCTTCACCAACCTGCCACACACACCACGCTACTATGAGATCCTGAAGAAGCGCCTGCAGCTCCCTGTCTGGGAGTACAAAGAGCGCTTCCATGATATCCTCACACGGAACCAGAGCTTCGTGCTGGTTGGAGAGACCGGCTCCGGCAAGACCACACAGGTCAGTTATTCCTAGTGCACAGTATGCAGCTTTTTGCACCATTTTCCACTCATGTTAATCATGATCCATTATATTTATGATTTTTATGTTTTGTTTGTGTCAGTGGTGTTATACTGGTATCATTCATAATTATAAATGATCGCATTACAGGCACACGTCTTCCTTTAAGGAAATTAAATTACCAAGTGAGGAAATATACCACTGTTTCGCAATGCTGCAGTGTGGCAGAATAAAAGTCCCTTGCGTGAACTTCTAATCATTGACAGTTTCAGTTCTGAATTGATTTTAACATGGCGAAAATTCTCTCTGTGCAGTAGGTTTTAGAGGATCAATATATTTCAGTTTTCAGCAGTCAAAGACATTTTCAAGGGCAATATTCAGTGCGAGTTCAAAAAAATATTGAAATCATGTAAAACAGATTTTGTAGGCCCCATTAGGCATCAACAGGATTGAAAGGGCTAAAAAGTTATGGTCAGCTAAATTAGAACAGTGTTGTTTAATATGAAATGCATCAGTTATTTCTGATTTTAGTATTATTGTTAGAAAGTAGCAACACGTTCAGTGGGTATTAGTTTAGTTGTTGGTAGCCTAGTGGTTAAGGTACTGGACTATGAACCAGAAGGTCCAGGGATCAAATCCCACCCTGACCCAAATCTCAAGTTGTTGGCTCCTTGAGCAAGGCCCTTAACCCATATTTGTTTGGATTGTAAGAATGTATCAATTTAAATCAATCTGCATAAGGGCGTCTGCTAAATTAAGTAAACGTTATAAGTCTTGTTGCAGTATTACCATATCGATGACACTTGTGCATTTGGTTTCTTTGCCGTTTTACATTTCTATCATTATCTTATTAAAGTATCTAAGTAGGGAGCAAGTATTAACTGCAAATATTGTCACCAATTGCATCACGAGGCGCTGTACCAATTCAGGCGGTTGAGAGCGATGGATTCAAGCAACTTTTGAATACTTCAGACATGTACACTGCAAAAGTATTGTCTAATTATTGTTATTGACAATATCCCAGAAAATAATAAGATATCATATTTTGGCAGTGTCACACATTCCTGAGTCTCAAGTCCATGAGTAACATGTCGGTAGTTAATGTTTGTCTTGTCCTCTCTGTAAAAGCATGTGTATATATATATATATATATATGTGTGTGTGTGTGTGTGTGTGTGTGTGTGTGTGTGTGTGTGTGTATGCATGCATGCATGTGTATATATACACATATACACACACACTACATTATGCTTAACTATTTCTAAAGCTGTTATGGCTATAAACCTGTACAGCTGCTAAATATGGCTTTACAAGGACATAGCGACTGAGATCCCTGATATTAGTCCAGTATTTCTGTACAATCAATTCTTGTGTTTTTTTTTGTGTGTTAATTTTATCTTTTTTATTTTTAGTGTAGTTATAGCCTTGTGTTGACACAGAGAGATATAAAGAATGTAGAAATTAATTAATAAGAAAATTAATTAAAAAAAAAAAAAAAAAAAGGTACCGATATCGGATTGTTACTCCTGTAGCCCATAATTGCTTGGATTGTACATTACAAGTGTATCAGTTGTATATCACTTTGGATAGAAGTGTCTAACTACTGTAATCTATAAATCTACTAAAGTAGTTGGTGTGATTTTATTTTATTTTATTTTATTATTATTATTTTTTTTTTGGTATCATGCTGTGTTGCCGATTCCAAATTTTTTATTTTATTTTTTTATACAGATGAATGACCATTTCTGAATTTGGCTTATTACTATTTTCTTTCAGTCTAACAATTATAAATTACAGCATGCAGAAACATAAATAATATTTTTCTTTTGGAAACATCTTCATTGCTAAAGAAAGATAGTGGGGCTGCAGACTTGTGCCTTGTCCTGCACTTGCACTAGCTTTAGCTTTATCCTCTTCAGTTGGGTGATGCTGTTTTATGTCTTATTAAATGTATTGTTCTAAACATTTTTTCTGAGTTGTTTCTCCACGGCTTAGTTTTGCAATGCATGCATCACAAACAGCATGCTGTGAAAATCTTCCACGCTGGAGACATGGCTGTGTCCGAAATAAAGAGAGAGAGACTTTAGTTGACTAAATAGCACTCAACTAGAGATGCACTGATTATTCGGCCGGTAATCGGAATCGGCTGGGTTTTCAGCGTAATAGGTCGTGACCGGTGATCGACCGATCAGTCTCGTATAATTGATTCTGTGCCGGTCACATTTAGCCAAATGTGCACCACACTACAGCGCGCACACACAGCCACACATGAAAAACACACTGCTCTCCCTGAATATTAATTCACAATTCAATTCTGGTATAAACACAGCTTGAGCATTAAAATCAGTGCTGATGCATGCTGATGAAGTTATTCGTGCTTCAATGCTACTACTTGGCGCACTAAATAGTCTCTTCCTATATAGTGCCGTATTTGTGATGGTGTTATTTAGGTTAGAGCCATGTCTTCAGCGCTCTTGTTCTTCACAGTGAGTGGTTTGCAGTACGCATGACTAAAGTAAACAGCGGAGGAAGAACTCCGAAAACACTCAGAACAATGATAAAACAGCATCACCTCGCCGAATAAGGGATGTAACAAGGCTAAAGCTAACTCTGCTTAGAGTGCAGAGCCAGACACAAGCAAGCAGCTGCTGTTATCTTTCTTTAGCAGTGAAGACATTCCTATTAAAAAAAAGAAAACAAATTTTCTGTATGCTGTCATTTATAAATCTTGGGCAGAATTGGTATCCGCCGGTCCTTTGCTTAAAGAAATCGGAATAAGCTAAGAAACTTGAAATTGGTGCATCTCTACTCAAAACACAGCCAAAATCTAACACTTCCTTCTAATCAGCGTGTGTCAGCAGTGGTCTCAAACAAACCAGTGAGTGGCTGAGCCATGTTTAAAGCTCTGTACATTAATGATCTGAATTAAAGTTAGTTAAAGCACTGTTCTGTTCGTGTGGTTGTCTGTGCCACTGTCCACATGTTCAAGTGTAAATGTGACCAGCACACAATCAGTAGTGGCCGATCATGCTACAAACTGATTCCAGTCAAGGGCATCTCTTGATAAATCTTGTACCGAAACCACTGGCCAGTGATTGATTTTTGTAGCTTGATTACATGTAGATGGTACAATAATGGAGCTAAATCGTTGAGCATGCACCAGGTTGCAAACCTAGAAATCTGTGCATTTAATTTAACAGAAAGGTTTCCACTGCATGCGTAATGTGGATTCTGTTGTTCAGAGCTCCAGATTTAGAAATATTTTACAACATTTTTAATGAGAAACACATACTTTTATTAAAACCTGTCTGAATGGCCTTATCTCTCGTGTGATGCAATACAGGTGGCCCTCTGTATTCACAGGTCCTAAATTCTGCAGATTCAACTAACTGCATACAGTTAGTTCTTCCAAAAATCCAGGACGTTCATAGAAGCAAAACAAGAATTTGCCGCGCACCCAGCACTACGCTGAACCCTCGTGAATTAAGTGTTTTAAGCATACCCTACTGTAGCCTCTTGTCATTTCACAGGCCCTCGGTCTCTCTCCAGCATGCCTTGCTTGAGGGTTGTTTGCATTGCATCTCATTCTTTCAGACATACAGTGTGTTATTACTTGTTGAGCAATACAGTATAACAACTATTGCCATTTACATCGTACTAGTTAGAAGTAATCTAGATATAATCTTAAATAATCAGGAGGACTAGATTATGATGACTTTGGTGTCTCTGGTCCCGATATTAAAACCGTCCTTGGATACACAGGGCCATCTGTATTGCCTTTTATTTGTAGGACGACCCCGACAAATGAATGCTAAATGCTTTTCGTATTTATATATATATATTTTTAATGTAACCTTGGGTGTTCGTTTTTTACTTTCTCAGATCCCTCAGTGGTGTGTGGACATGGTGCGTTCTTTGCCGGGGCCCAAGCGCGGTGTAGCCTGTACTCAGCCCCGTAGGGTGGCAGCCATGAGTGTGGCACAGCGAGTGGCAGATGAGATGGATGTCATGCTGGGACAGGAGGTTGGCTACTCTATCAGATTTGAGGACTGCAGCTCAGCAAAAACCATCCTCAAGTGAGTCCTTAAATAGATACCTTGCCCAGAGAAGTAGTGAACATTGACAGGTCATACATAGAAAATGTTTAGTGTGGGATTGTAATGTATGCTGTCGATTTAACCGACTGTGCATCCTTTCTGACCTTGAGTATCTGAACACAAAGTAAATGTATTTCTGTAATTTCTGTCTAACGGTATACATTATTCTGCCCTTAAACGCAGAATCAGCAGTGATAAACATATGGTTGTTAGAATGCCTGTTTCTGTTAGGGTCCCAAAGATAGTTGTTATCCAGAAGAAACGTGAGCACACTGATAATATACCATCTTGTACAATGTTTAAAGCTCATGACCTTGATGTTAAGTTGTCAGGCGACTGATTATTCTACTTTAATCTTGAGCTCGCAGTGGATTGTGCAAGACAAAACGCATGCAAGTGTGTACCGTTTCACCTCTGCAGCTTTAGGGCTTGATGAGCTCTTATTTGTGTGTAGGTACATGACTGACGGTATGTTACTCCGAGAGGCGATGAACGACCCGCTGCTCGAGCGATATGGTGTAATCATTCTGGACGAGGCTCATGAGCGCACGCTGGCAACAGATATTCTCATGGGTGTTCTCAAAGAAGTCGTTCGTCAGAGATCAGACCTGAAGGTGTGTGCTTTTAACGCTGCATTTCTGCTTTGGTACGCTGACTTGTCACCGGTCCTGAACTGTCTGTAGAATTGAGATCATTTCAACAGTAAGCTGGAGGGTAAAAGAAGAAAATGTAACTAATATACGCTATCCAACAGAAGTGAGTACACCCCTGTGTAATATCACTTAAATGTCAAATAATTCAGACTTCTATCACCTCTCAAGGAGTGCATTGTTTTTAAGCTGACAAGTACAGTATTTCCTCTTAGGACCAACCAAAAACAAATACTTTCGAAAGGCTATGTTGGAAATGCAGGCCTCAAAGTAGAAAGTCAATGCAATACAAGTGAATACACTAGTGATCACTGACACACAAGTCAGAAAAG
Source organism: Ancistrus triradiatus (assembly GCA_025084515.1). Lineage (NCBI taxonomy): Eukaryota > Metazoa > Chordata > Actinopteri > Siluriformes > Loricariidae > Ancistrus > Ancistrus triradiatus. The sequence continues at coordinate 262,864 of JAJAGP010000431.1, read as the reverse complement.
CTGTGATCACTGAAACAAAACTGAGTACATGTGATTTCCAATTAGCCTAATTGCGTGAACATGGTTATAAAATGACCTGTGAACACCAGAACCTTCCCACTTCTGGTCGTATGAGCTGTGTCTATCTGAATGTCTGCACCATGGCTCCACATAGAAGAGGTTTGCCAGAGGAATTGGAAAAAATCTGATTGTGAGGCTTAACAAAGATGGAGCAGGAAACAAAACACAGTTGCAGCAGTAATCGGGAGGTACAGAAAGAGCCATGGTACCACTAATCTGAGCCGCAGTGTCCGTCCTCCTGAAATGACGCCACGGACATTGAGCTACTTGCACAATCTAGCCCTGAAAGACAGATGGGGAAGTGCTTCATTCTTGGCACAGGGGTTATCAATGGAAATAGGAGTTTCTGTGATGGTGCGATGGACCATCACAGAATTGCATAACGTTCAAAAATAAAATACATTGCTTACAACATTTCAGCACAAACTGCAAGATTAAACTTTGCTAAAGAACATGAAAAGAAGGCTGCTGAATCTTGGGAGCACACTCTTTGGTCAGATGAGACCAAGATACCTGTGTTCGGCTCAGATGGAGTCCAGCATGTTTGAACCTGGCCAGGACTACCACAGTGAATGCATAGCCCCGACAGTGAAGCACGGAGGTGGGAGCGTAATGATATGGGGCTGTATGAGTGCAAAAGGTGTTGGGGAGATGACATTTATGGATGGTACCATGACTGCCTGTGGATATACAAAACACTGGCTGACAGGATGACTCCCAGTCTCCAGAGGCTTGGCAGAAGAGGAATATTCCAGCATGATAACGATCCAAAGCACACTGCCATAATCACAAAAGTAAAAATTATGACCTGGCCAAGCAAGTCACCTGACTTGAATCCAATAGAACACTTTAGGGGCATTTTAAAGAGAAAGGTAGAGCAACACAACCCCTCCAGCAAAGAGCAGCTGAAGAAATCTTGTCTGGAGAATGGCAGGAAATCACTCCAGGTATGTGCCACACTGGTGTCTTCCATGCTGATGAGGATTGAGTCATCAAAAATAAAGGTGGACAGACTAAGTATAGAAAAAAATGAGGTTGAATCTCAGTCATGGAAAGTGTACTGACTTTTATGTTCCTACAGAGGGGCCTGTATTTTTAATATACTAAATATAAACTGTTCAGGTTTAAATTTATGTAAGAGCAAATGCCTTATTGTTCTTTTTAGAAGTTACGCAATTACTGTAAGGGGATATACTTTTGAATTATTTGACATTTATGTGACAGTGCTCAGGGGTGTACTCACTTCTGTTGTATACTGTGTATATATACTCACTGATCACTTTATTAGGTACACCTCCTTGTTTCTACACTTGTCCATTTTATCAGTTGCATTTATTATGCAGTAGTACTTTTTAGTACAATAAAAGTACAATTACTGACTATAGTCTGTTTCTCTACATACTTGGTCCCCTTCACTCTGATCCAACAAATATCAGGCACTATTTGGGGAGGGAATAAAAAGCTTGTTCTGTTCAACATTGGGTAGTCACCAGAGATGCCAATCCACATTTTGGAAAGTATCTCCTGTTTGTGGCAAACTTTCAGTAGGCTGTCGAATGGCTGCTGTAGCATTTCTGATAAGGGGTTCTCCTTAACCATGCCTTCACCCTCATCCATCCAGATGTACCCCAGTGAGGTGCATCAGTCCAATGACTATTTTCAGTTAAGGACAAGTTTTTTCAGCATGTTTAGTCACGGTTGGAAAACTTAGAAACTAGTCGTTTTGAATCACAGTTGCCACGGCTGTAATGGCTTCTAAAGATCTTGAATATGTTTCAAATGTCTAAAATGTATTGCTTCATTTTATTTATGATGGAAAACGCAGTAAAATATGACACATTTCACATCACTGAATACATTTCAAATCTCCAACAGAAATTCATGTGCAGTCAGTCCTCCATTTCCATAGAGAATCTCTTCAGGACTTGGCACGGATACCCTTAGGTAGTATTCCTGTATAACCTACGGACATCCTTCCCTGATGCTCTAAATCATCTTTACAGATAATAACTGACAGTGTCAATGCTGTGGAAACAGTTGTTAAACTGTCTTGTCTTGAGGATAATGGGGATATATATAAGGGGATAATACTTTAAATAATGCGCTCCACGCCCAATACTTTAAATGCCAAGTATTAAAGTTAAGATTACTGTCCTTTATATGAGAGCACAAAAACTTTTTTGAAGAAAACGAGCGAGTGAGCAGAATCAAGAAAACCAAGCAACAGTGGAGAGTAGTTCTTTTTTTTTCGCAACCTCGTGCTCACTTGAGTTTCTGAAGTCTTCTCATTTTCACACTCACTTCTGAAATGCCTGCTGTTTGCAGAAGTACAACAGGAAATGCATTGTGCTGTCACATAAGGCAGTTTCTTACTCCGTGAATGTTTGTGACCGAGGGAATGTGTGTAGGGTAAGAAGTGGCTGAGTGAATCATTGTAGTGGGCCACCACAAATAAATGAATCATTGGCCAACACTGTACATGTGAGCAAAGGAGAAGAATCTGAGCAGTGAATCTGTGAAATCTGTGGAAAGAAATGGTCACTGAACTGTTTGAATATCTGTTCACCCATTGTGCTTTATGACTGCACCAGGCAGTGATCTATGACAGCGTCGCTTTGCCAAGCATGCTGCACACATACCAACAGCATGGAGCACACAGTGATATTCTAAGTATAGATTTTAATTTGTTTACATATTTCGTTTCTCTATGACTCCTGTTTGTTTATCTCGGGTCGCGACCCAGAAACGGTCCACTAAGTTTACTTTGGCATGACCGATGATCCTCTGTCGCTCCTAAACGCGTGACAGGGGTGTGACTGTGTTTTGGCAGACTAATGTAGCCATTATGCTCAGAAATGTGAAAGGCCAGTGTGTCTCAAACTCGCTGCTACTCTCTCTGGTTATCTCAGTTCAGGGCAATCAGCCCAGAGGGAACAGACACGCGTTTCTTTTTATGGCCGCACCACGCCAGACCCTGTTCTCATAAAGCAGATGGGTAGTGACTGCTTGTTGTCGGGATCTAATCGAAGGTTCTACATTTGTTTAGTGTGTGTTAAATGAGGTCTAGGTGACGCCTAATGGTCCCTGGTCTAGTAACAGCTACACAGGTATGTGCTGTGTAACGACCACAGTACGTTCTCTTAAACACGACATTAACCGAAAGGGATGCAAAATCTATTCTTGGATGCATCGTAATGTGGATGTGGATAATTCTGCATCCATTCACATATTTCAAAATTCTGTTTTTTAGAAATGTTATGACTTGATATTGAAGAACGAACATAAAAAGCTGGACTTAAATGTACGGAAGTGCAGCACCACCTGGACACTGTGGCATGCACAACATAGACGAACAAGCCATGCAAATGCTTCCACCCAACTCGAAGAGCGAAGTGAATTACAAACTTTATCGCAGCTTTTATTGCCAGAGATTTGTGTCCGTGTTAAGTCTCTGAGAATCAGGGCTTTGGAGCCGTGATACAGCATGCCATCTTGGATATTTCGTACTAACTAGGGCTGCAACTAACGATTATTTTAATAATCGATGAATCGAATTAAAAAAAACTTTCCATGTCTTTATTCAGAAATATAACATTAAATAACACAGCAAATAAGTGCTTACAATAAATGAATAATAATAAATTACATTCATTAATAAATTAAAATAACAAATTAAATAATAAAGAAAAATAAGTGCATCTCTGATGCAAATACTACATACAAACTCATTCACTCCCTTTCTTTAGGAACTTTGCATTGCAATCCAGAAATGTTATCATGTCAACATGCTCCAGGCTAAAGCTGGCGCTCTTTTATTTATTTATTTATTTTTTATTTTTTTAAAGTAATTTTTTTTATAGAGTCTATGGCCCTGTCCACACGAACACGGGTATTTTTTAAAACGTAGCTTTTTCTATGCGTTTTGACCGTTCGTCCACACGAAAACGGACTTTTTTTTGCAAAACTCCGTTTTCAGCGTTGTCGTGTGGACTGGGGAAAACGGAGTTTCTTGCTTGTAACGTCATTTGTGCGCCGTTATCTCCTTGGTTTACATGAGGCGATTTTTGTGCAATAGCGGACGTATTCAAAATAGTGCCAGCTGTAACCCTGCTGGCCGAACTTGTTACAAATCTACAAATACATTTACAATTATTACTTTTTCATTGCACTGAAGAACAGAGGCGTCAGAATGTGCTACGGAGTTCACTACTATATCCATCACACCCACGAAGCAGTTCCCGCCCCTAGTGTCGCCAGTTTTGGACGAGACCCGGTCGGACCTCTCGTTGGTGGGACAGCTTTCAAAACGAAGTGGTTGTTGAAGAACAATGGCGAGAAAATGTTCGTATGCATAGGACGTTGCTGTTGTTGTTGAGTGAGCTGCTTCCCCGGCATATAGGACTGCTGGTTTGGCTCTGCTCTTGTCAGCGACTGTGTGCGTTTTTGCATTTTCATGTGGACGAAGTTTTTTGTTTAAACAGTGCTTGTGTGGACGGGATGTTTTTTATAAACGAATTGAATACCCCCGTTTTAGAAAGTACCCGTGTACGTGTGGACATAGCCTTAACGCTAACTTATTTTGAAGATTCCACCTCGCTCTGTTCAATCGCTCGTGGTTTTTTCCAGCGTTGACCGCAAGTGCCACAAGTAACGTAAGCGGATGTGATAAGGCGGGGGACACACAAATCATGCAACACAACGAATCGATAATGAAATTCGTTGTCGCCGCTTTTAATAATCGATTATTATCGATTTTGTTGATTCGTTGTTGCAGCCCTAGTACTAACCATATGCTAGAAGACCTCAGTTTTGTTTTGTTTGTTTGTTTATTGATTTATTTAACGTCGCTATCAGCATCAGTTGCCATGTTCAGTGTCACACACAAGGTCATATCTATGCACAAGATTCCTCAAGACAAGTCACAGGTATATACACTCAAGTCATTGTCAATTTAGCATAATCAGTTTACTTAATATGCATGTCTTTGGACTGTGGGAAGAAACCGGAGTACCCGGAGTAAACCCATGCAGACATGGGGAGGACATGCAGACTCCACACAGAAAGGACCCAGGCCACTTCACCCTGGGATTGAACCCAGGACCTTGTTGCTGTGAGGCGGCGATGCTACCTGCTGCAAGATCCCGCTACTCTGTGACTCCTCTTTAGATGTCAGAATCTTTTCATGGTCACTCTTTGCAAGACTCCACTAGGTTCCTTATTCAAATCTGATCATTTCAAATCTATTGAAAACAAACACTCAGATAAAGATAGTAATTCAGTAAATAGAAAAAAGCTAGTCATATTTTATGTACAGTATTACATTTCTCTTATTTTGATGTATGAATTTTTCCTTTTTTATTTCCTTTACATTTTGGAGTACTGTAATTTGCATAGAACTTACAAAAATACTAAATAGCCCAGATACATTTAGGATTAAATGTAGCACAGTACAATTAAGTCTTTCCAATATTTGGTTATTGTAGGTCTGCACCTACTGAACTGTAAATATCACCCTAACCTGTGTATCCAGATACACACAGAATTTCCCGTTTGGTGTTGGAGTGGGCTCACCTACTATTTATTCACATCACTGTTTTATCGGAACATCAAGCTAAGAAAAAGACTGACCTGGCAGATATCCTGACCACCTTACACTTAGCAGTCGAGATTCCCACCCATAGACATTACAATAGTCAGTCTTTTAATGTCGCTAATGTAAATATAAGGGGAATTTTCTCAAGAAAACTGCATGCATCATTAATTTATGGCAGTTCACAATAATTGTAGGAAATACAGTAATGTACTGCTGTGACCCTGTCTAGGGAAGAACTGTAATACTTAAAAGGAGGTCTGATGGACCGTATAATACTTTTTGTTTGAAGGAAGTACATTGATAGACTGAATTATGAATGACATGGAAGATCATCCAGATGGATCAGAGACTCTGCGAGTGAATGTGAACCAGTTTGTATGGTTATAAGTGAGAGAGAATATACAGGTAGTTGGGGGGGCACTCGGGGAAATTCATGTACAGCTTGTTACAAAAGTGTGATGCATCGTTGCACCCTTACATTCCAATCTTCTTTAGCCCAGCATACAGCATTGTTGTGGACCTTACGAAGGTTCAGCAAGTTTGGTTGCAAAAAAGACTAATAAACCAATCAGTATATGACCTTATTCGCTGTAGGTTGGCGGTTATGGGACTAGACTGTGGACTCGAAGGTTCAGGGTTCAAATCCCACCTCTGCCAAGCTGCCACTATTGGGTCCTTGAGCAAAACCCTTAACCCACAATTGCTTGGATTGTAAGATTGTATCACTTGTATAAGGATGTCTGCTAAATGCTGAAAATGTAAATGATTGATATAACTGTTGTTTACATAGTTTAGTTCCATATTAAGAGAACCAGTGTTGATGCCACAATGTATCATTTCTGCATTGTCTGGATCAAGTGAACTGGACTACAAATATAGACACACCCTTACCGTGTTTTCCGGGCTATAAAGCGCACCGGGTTATAAGGCGCATTAAATGAAACAAAACTCTTAAGTTCCGTCGGAAGCTCAGTTTGGTCTTTACCTGGCGCAGGGCATCTTTTTGCTTCCTCCACTTCCGTACTATTGATTCTTTAATGTTGAATTCTCTCACAGCTGCTCTATGACCATGTTGTACTGCGTGACTGATAGCGTTGTGTTTGAAATCCGCTTCGAAAATAAATGAATGAATGCACGTACCCTAATGCTGAAGCACATACCGTATTACTCAGCGATGCTGCGCACTACGGTGGCCGTAAGCTTCGTAACTTACCAAGGCCGTGCTAAAACATTTAGACAGATTTATGAGCGCCGTGTACCATCTACAATCGGTTCTAGGTCAGAAGGCTCAACCAGAATTAATTAATAAGGCGCACTGTCGATTTTTGAGAAAATGAAAGGATTTTAAGTGCGCCTTATGGTCCGAAAAATACGGTAATTAGAATTTTTGGGCTGAAGCAGGACATTGAGCTTACATTTGAGCCAATGACAGCAGTAGTTTTCAGACTAGTCTAACCGTGCTTTACTGTGCCTCAGGTCATTGTCATGAGCGCCACCTTGGATGCCGGAAAGTTCCAGGTGTACTTCGACAGCTGCCCCTTGCTCACCATCCCCGGCAGAACACATCCCGTGGAGATCTTTTACACCCCAGAGCCGGAACGCGACTACCTGGAGGCGGCTATCAGGACGGTAATACAGATCCATATGTGTGAGGAAGATGAAGGAGATGTGCTGCTGTTCCTCACAGGACAGGAGGTAAGACCCTGCTTAGTCATTAGTTAATTGTTTACCTGAGTCAGTGTGTTTGTTTGCTTGCGTTTTAAAGCTGTCCAGCTGGTATAGGGGAAAACAGGTGCTATGATGTGTATAAAATGCTCGCGGTTTGCATTGTACTGCATTAGTCGGGACAATTCACAGACTGAATCCTCAGCTAATAAAGTGCAAGACATGCAGCATCCAGGAGCGATTCATAATACCGCTAAAAATATATGAGCTAGGGCTGTTTGTACCTGAAACTTTGCTGACTTCTGATGCGCCTATGGTAATGCCTTTTTTGTAACGCGTACTTTTTAAATGAAAGGCTTTTAATTAGTTAATTTTTCTTTTAATCCACTTCATATCCAAACCCATTTAAAACAATTTGGAGAATATTTCCATCCCCTTTAGCACAGTGGAGCTGAGATCAATGTCTAGATTGATAATGGTCGTGGATGCAGCTGGCCTTGGTGCCTGGCTAGAGAGCCTGTGTGTGACGGCAGTGCATGACCCAGATTTAGCCCTGAAATTAAGTCATTTGTTATTTTCCCCTTTCTTGCAATTGGAGGCCACCCAACTGGAATGGGGAATTAGATTCCCACCCAGAATGATAAATATGGTCACACATGATGGGGCAGCAGCACCCTGCTATGAGACCGAGGCTTAATGATGGTGTACATGTTTCATGTACGCTAGTCCACAAGTATTTGGACAGCGAGATGCTGTTTGTTTTGGCTCTGTCCTAGATCATGAAGTTGCGACGCAGGAATAATGTCAAATTTATTATAAATTCATGGGTTTAATATTGTAGAAACGTCATTTATAAGGTGAGTGCTGTATGTCACACAATATGCCACTTGTGAATAGTTGGTGCTTAAAATTGGAGTTTGATTTTTATGAGGTGGATCTGCATTATCTAAAAATTGCACTGTAGTTATTGTTGCTGCTTCACAGCTCTGCTTGTTTGAGCTCCTTTTGGTTTCTGTCTCTGCAGTTTGGTGTGCTTTCATTTTCTGTGGGTTCTCCCACCTCCCAAAACGAGAGTAGTTGGAGTGGTTGTTCTTAATTACCCTCAAGTACACTTTCCGGTCACTTTATTAGGTACACCTCCTTGTTTCTGCACTCGTTGTCCATTTGCTCAGTTTCACTCATCATATAGATGCACTTTAGTACTACAGTTACACACTGTAGCTATCTGTTTGTCTACATACTTTTAGTCCCCTTTACTCTTCTTTACTGGTCAGGACCCCCACAGGAAAGGTATTATTTGGGTGGTGGATCATTGGCAGCACTACAGTGACACTGACGTGGTGGTGATGTTGGTGTGCTGTACTGGTATGAGTGGATCAGACACAGCAATGCTGCTGGAGTTATTAAACACCTGTGTCGCTTCTGGACCGAAAATAGTCCAGCCACCAGCATCCTCTGATCACTGAAGGATTATTGGATGACTCTCACAAACTGTGCACCAACAGATGAGCTGCTGTCTTTGACTTTACAGCTACAAGGTGGAGCAGTAGAGTACACAGTGAGTGAACAGTGTTTAAAAACTCCAGCAGCACTGCTGTGCCTAATCCACTCAGACCAACACACAATATTGCTAACAATACAGTTTCTAACAATGTATTTAAAGCAACGTTTAGCGCCGCGAGTTGATTTTCAATTTTTTGTAACTATGTAAGATCAGTAAATCATCTCAACTTCCTCACCTCATTTCTCTGGTGTGCTGCACTACAAAAATGCAGTTCTTTCTCCGCTTATTGCTGCCCCCGCCAAGCGTCAGCTTAGCGCCACAAATAGAAAGTAATACTCAAATGGATATTAATCCTCGACTGTCCCACGATCCATGCACGGCTCTTGTGCTGCTGAGCACGGATCCAGGACATGTACTTCACTGGAGTGGTAAGACCTGACCATCGTCAACTCTGTGCTTATAAGGGGAGCTACATTAGGTGCATCCGTAGGACTGTTGTAAATGCCAAGGCACAGACGTTTAGGACAAATAAAATAACCGAATTGCCTATGTAAAAAGTCAATGGTAGTGTTTTTGTTTATAGTTGTACCACAGTTGGTTCCAACCCGCAATTTGAGTGGCTGAGAGACGTTCTAGGAGTGCCACTATTGCGCGATAATGGCACTCTGAATCTCTTCGTGTTACTCTGCCACATGCATGTCCTAGCAACGATGCCAGTCATGTTATACAAAGCAGCAACATTAGAATGATACAAGTGAAAGACTGCTGAAATGAACTACAATGACTTCATAAAATAAAATCAATTGGCTTTGAAAACATTTGTTTCTATTTCATTTTGGAAGATGAAGCTGTTAGTGACCAGTTTGATGTTTCCAGTGAGCCAAGAGTTTTGGATGTGCTGGAAAGGCACAGAAACGAAGTCAGTACAGTAAATCTAATGTGCTGAACTCTTAATGGATTCACAGCTTTGCTGAAGAGCGGCAAAAATGAATCAGTTCGTTCATTCTTATTTTCTTCACAACACCCACCAAGACGTTTGATGTAAACTGAGTCTTTCGTTAAACGCCATCCATGGTTCATTCATGTACCCAAGTCCAGCCCTCAACCCAACGAAGCTGTTGATGCTGTATAACTCTCCCTTTTATTTTTCTGACTTATAATATTAATACGAATGGCTTCATCTTTCAAATTTCTGATCACTAGTCAAGTAACAGTTTCCTAGACCTTTGTTAACATTTGGATCTCACTAAATTTTTCTCTGTTGGTAGAATAGTGTCTTGGTAATGGCCTACGTTATGTGTAAGACTTTTTCTTTTTTTTTTTATCAATCAGTTACTACTTCAGTCTATACATTTGTTTGTCTGTGTATTAAGCAGTTATTGGGCAATTATGTTCCTCGACTTTTATGGTTGAAAGACATAGTCTGATGTTTTAGCCGCGGGGTGCCTGATGGAATGAAACTATGTTACCTTGCCTAATGTTGATAAGCAAACTGTTTTTTCCTGTCCCATGCATGTTAAAGTCTACCAAATGGCCATAATGGAACTGTGGTAAAATTGCAGTGATACAATGTTTGTGCTGTATTGTGAAATTTTAGCATTCCCTCTCGTATTATTACTCAGATATGCTTGAATGTATTTCTTTCCGAAGTTGACACTCAACTGAAAATGAGAAGTTTTTGTACTGCAAGTCCTGACATTAATCTCACTCGTTTGCCTGGGTCCATTAAAAAGAATGCTTCAAGATTCTTTATCTGGCATTTTAGATCCAATGGACTGGTGGCTGTGTCCCAGTTGTCGTTGCTCTTCGTTGGGTACAGCCCACCCCACTTCCCCAGTGCCAGTCCTTCTGACAGCTGCTGCATACGCAGTGCTGATGGTCTATTAATACTTTGGATAATTTGATCAATCAGTATACATTTTCTCTGTCCCACTCTGCCATGCAAGGGCTTTGATTAAAAGGCACATGGCAGCCAACCCTATTTACATACACATTGTACTCTTGGGAGCAAATCGGAGCACAAGGACTGCCACGAGGTCTCAAGGCTGTGCTTGTATAGTCGGAGTAATACAAACACTAGATGCCTTGTTAAGGCTAGAGCCAGAACAAACGGAGTCATTTTTACCCTTCTAAAAACTATTTTAATCCTTGTTCCCGAAGTTCTGGAAAGGGAATTTAAAGGCACCGAGGAAGTACGAAAATTCAAAAACTGTTTAGCAAATGTTGTCAATGTAATATTAGGCGCTTTCGCATCGGAGGAACTTTTTCAGTGTTTTTTTACTGTGGCCCCTTTCTTGTTTGCACTGCAGGAATTTGGACTGATTGTAGGTTTTACAACACCATGTATAGGGACTTTTTTTAAGCTCCTCCTTTAAGGTAGGGTCTTTCCTCAGTGCATAGGAACCCTGAGTATGCTGTGATTGGTCCAGACACAGTGCCTGTGTAGAGCTTAACCGCCTTTTTTAAAATGTACTTGTACAACGGTACCATATAAACAACAGATCTGCATGCTGAAAATGGGGACTGTGGTAGGCTAGTGGTTAAGGTGCAGGACTATGAACCAGAAGGTCCAGGGTTCAAATCCCACCTCTGCGAAGCTGCCACTGTTGGGTCCTTGAGCAAGACCCTTAACCCACATTTGCTTGGACTGTAAGACTGTATCAATTGTAAGTCTCTCTGGATAAGGGCGTCTGCTAAATGCTGTAAATGGGGGAAAAAACAGTCTGACAGTGAAGTCCAGTCTTTACTGATACTAACTGCTAGTTGTACGAAAAGCGAAATTTGCATGGCTTTACTGCGATTGAGTGATGCCTCACAATGACTGTTATTACAGTTTTCTTGTCGAATGTCTTTGAAGACAAGAGATTTACATACCAGACATTTCAGCTGTTGATGCTGCTGCTCAGACTGTATGTGTCTGCACTGACCGGTATAGAAAAATGATGGAAGCTGATTTTATTTAGTTCATAATTTGTTACCACTGACATTTTTAGCAGTCCTAATTTTATCCCGGACACCCTCACACCCTGCGCCATTGCTGGCATGGTCATTCCTGCCACCTGTTCTACGTTTCCTATCATTTGACTATCATTTAAGCTTCATGTCTTAAGCCATCAAAGCCATGTGCTTTCAGAGTTCTTGTGAACCTAGTTCAAGTCTTTGTTCCCTAAAGCTGTGTTTGTCTCAGCAGTCTGGCCAAGCCTAACTTGAACCTTGTTTTGGTTCAAAATTGTCTTCAGGAGCTCAGAAACAATTGCTCTGGTGAAGTTGTATGGATTGGCAATGGAAAATGCAGTACATTTGTTTAGTCGCTGGGCAGACACTTTAATTACAACTGATCCAATTTTACAGTCAAAGCAACTGTGGGTGAAGGGCCTTGCTTGAGTGGCAGGCAAGCACAGTGGCAGCATGGCAGTGGTGGGATTTGAACCCTACTCTTTCTGGTCAATAGTCCAGTACTATAACCACTAAGCCACAACATCTATATAAATTAAATGCAGTTCATAAAGTGCTCATAAAATGCAGTGCTGTTCTTGTTTAGAAGAGATTTATATGGGAGTTTTTAGATCGTCTAAGTAATTCTGACTTCAGGAAAGAAAGGACCTACTTACCTGGTGTCTCTCAGTAATAGACACCTTTCATATGAGAACTGTTTCAATTGAGGATGGGAGAACTTGCTGTACAATGGCCTAGTCTGAATTTGCAGAGTCTACACTGTTGCTGTTTGTTGTATGCAAAAGCACATTAACAAGGATTTTCCCTGCCATCTTTTACATTTATTCACATGCACACCATCAGTTAGCCATAACATTAAAACCACCTGGCTAATATTGCGCACATGCTCCACCTCGTTGCCGCCATGGCTCTGACCTGTCGAGGCATGGACTTCATAAGACCTTTGAAGGTGTGATGTGGTTATCTGGCACCTGAATCTCTACAAAAAGTTGAGGTTGGGCCTTCATAGACTTTAATTGTTCGTCCAACATGCACCACAGATGATCGATGAGATTGCGATCTGGGAAACATGATTGCTAAGGTTAAAATGGTGCACTGTCACCTCTTATTTAGCTCTCGCTGGTGAATTTTAATCTCCTAATTTTCCTTGCTATTCGTCATTCCCCTCTTTTCCCAGTCCCCCCGTGTCTCTGCCTAAGCCAAGCAAGTAGCGAGTGAATACACTGCATACAGTCAGAGATGAGGAGAAGGCATAGGTATAGTTGGTGATGAACAGTACTTTGAAAGCAACATTCCATAGTCAAACTCTGAGTGTTTAAAAAATGTATTTGCGTCAGATTTGGAGATGGGTATACTTTTGACAAATACGTTAACAATATATGACCAAAAAAACAACCAACCACAAAGCACTACAAGGTAATGATGAGATATGAGCATTTTGGCACAGCAGAGCTGCATTGAGATTATTTGTCCAAATACTGTCATGGATATTAATTGGATTTAACTAGACATGTTCATGTTTCTGGAAGGGGGTTTAATTGATGATGTAGTTTAAGGTGGAGTTGTGCTCCTATATGATGTATTGAGATTTGTAAATAAAAAATGTTGAATATTAAGTTTTGTTTGGTACAGTATTCAAAAATGAACATTAGTTCAGTGCCCTTTCATGACATTTCACATTGTCCTTTTCCTAATGCTTTTAATGATAATGGACTGGGGTAGCCTAGCGGGTAAGGTGCTGGGCTATGGACCAGAAGGTCCAGGGTTCAAATCCCACCTCTGCCAAGCTGCCACTGTTGGGTCCATGAGCAAGGCCCTTAACCCACAATTGCTTGGATTGTAAGACTGTACCAATTGTAAGTCGCTCTGGATAAGGGCGTCTGCTAAATGTAAATCTCAGAATTAGGGACTGTGGTGGCCTAGTGGGTAAGGTACTGCACTCTGGACCAGAAGATCCAGGGTTCAATTCCACTCTGCTAAGCTGCCACTGTTGAGTTCTTGAGCAAGACATTTAACCCACAATTGCTTGGATTGTAAGACTGTATCAATTGTTTGTCTGCTAAATGCTGCCAATGTAAAAAAATTGCAAGGCAAATGAGTGTAGCAAGTTAATAATTTTGAAAAGGTCCTTGTTACTCCACTATAAAGGGCAAGAATCTTCAAAACGACATTATTGACCCCACTGTGGCAGGGTTATCCGTCTTAGGTTTGTGAAAAATATTGAATGTATATTACTTCAGTGTTGTTAATTTACAGAACAATGTACATAGAAAACGGCAATGTTCTTGGCCGTCTCATTCTCACTGGTTTCAGCTGCATTGCATGCATTGGCCTGAAGATGGCGCTAGTGCATAAGGCATCTTTCCTTCTGCAGTGGCAGCGTGTTTTCCATACCAGTTATGGTCAGGTCAGAGAATAAGATGCATATTTTTAATCTTTTAAAGGTGGAGTCTTCATTTATCTTTACATCTACCACTTCTTTAACCAAGTACTTATCCTGATTCCTACTTCTGACCTGAATTTGTTTGTTTGCAAGTGGAAACTCGGTAGCTTATGTTTATAATTTATAATGGAGATGATTTGTTTTGACACAATAGTTTAATGTTGCTGGGTGTAGTTGAATCAAACACCTGCTCCCTCCCTCCACCAATGTATGCACTGGATGCACTGTCACTCTTACAGTTATGATATATGCCAAGAAAATCTATTTGCGATAATGTAAGCATTTCAGAGCTGATTAGCTGAGCTCTGTCTCCAATGTGGAGTGTCAGCTGTCATATTTTTGCTGCTTCTTAGAGAAGCACATGTCCCTTGTGTGGGAGCTCACTGTTTGCAATGTTTGGCCTCACTTAACTGATCCTTTGTGAGTTGCTTCTGCTTATGCACCAGTGAAGTCTTCTCATTTCACATTACCCTATTACATCGCCATCTGGAATAATGAACTATGTGCATGTGCCCTTGTGACTGCTGCTTTAGACAGCACAACCATGGGGAGCTCACCCAAGCAGCATGCACTCCAGGTTTCATTTTCTCAGCCAACTCACAACTGGCACATGAAGTGGATCTGTAGCCCAAATCCTCAACAAGGTTGGTGTTTTATGCCACCGGAATCTGTTCCAGGCAGCGTTAATGTGATTTGTACAGAAAAGCTAAGGTCAAGATCTGAAATTAGCTGCTGGCTTGTGAAACTGGGACAGAGCATGTAATACCATAGGCCTGGGCAGTGTCTATGTACTGTATAATAACATAATTTTGTTGTTTAAAAGTGTGGTAATTGCTTACATCACCCACTCCCTGTACCAACCCATCACGTGATGGTCATTGCTGGTGATCTCCAGCAATAAATAATGTGCGCTTTTATGGAGTTGTGTTCTTATGTTGATAAATTTGATAGCAGTATAATATATGAAATCGATTTGATGTCAAGTGTTGATCTTTTGTTCCATGTTACTTCAGTTCTGTCTAACTCATGCGTACAGCTCTATGGAAAAGATTAGTAAAGTTGATGTCTAATTAGCCTATACAGTGGTGCTGCAGTTCTCATCGTTAATTCGTCCCAGAAGGCTTGTGGAGAACCAAAGTACCAAGCAAATTTTTCCCATAGAGAATAATGGAAATTGAATTAATCTGTCCCAAACCCCGAGAAAATCCACACTGTATAAGGCATTATATGCATTAATGGAGTAGTATTGTACAGGTGCTCCCTGTACTATGGGGATATGTTCTAACAAGTCCATGGCAATGTAAATGTATCATGAACTGATGAGTTTAATGTAGTCTGTATTGTAATATAGCAGAGCCTATTAAACGTTAACACTTGCATCATCCTACAGTTGGCCAAAATCATTAACACAAAGCTTATTTTGTTAGTGTTGACAAACCATGTATGTTAGTGAGTAATGGATTGAAAGTGAAAAGTAAAAGCAAAACACTTGCTCTCTTGGTGAACTCCGGGTGCTGGTTGCTAATGCTAACTGCTCAGCTTGAAAGCCAGTTTTCCTTTTGGTTGGCTGTCATTACTCACCATTTTAGGACCCTTGGGGACTTATTTGCTCTTAGAATACAGTACTGTAGATGTTAAACTAACGAAAAACTAAGCACAGCTTGTTATTTTTGTGAATCTGAATCAGTGAGTTTTGGCTGAAACGAATCGCGTGGTTTGACTCGTAGTAGTTTAAGTAAGTGTGCCGAGTACCGAGAAAAATGACAAGTACTGAGACACGTTTTTCTAGTTAAAAGACATCGAGAACCGAAATTGAGTTCCGAGGTGGTCGAGAATGGAGATACTACTGTATATCATTATATACAAAAGGAAATCCCTTTTTTCAAATTTAAGTGTTTTTGATTTTACTAGACAATGTGGGAACCTTGCCTGGAAATGGTCATGTTGGACAATGGAGAATTCTGGAAGTAAGCAATGTGGTGTGGTGTAAAAAGGCATAGTTATACAGAAAATGATGCCCACTTTTGCTGTAGCATTATTTAAAACTTCTAATTTATTTAAATTGCGACATATTAAAGATCCTTTCTGTTTAAGTATTTATTCAAGAAAAGTACACATGTGAATTGCTATACTTCAGAAATAAATAAAGGAAATGTTCACTTCTTTAATATATGGTAACGCTACACTGCTTGGTCAAAAAACTAGGTCTCACACACTATTTTGTTGGACCACCTTTGATTATGGCACATATCCACTGTGGCATTTCCACAAGCTTCTGCAATATCACACCATTTTCTGTGCAGAGTTGCATTAATTTTCCCCAAGAGTTTGTGTTGATGATGGATTTGGACCACTGCACAAAGTCTTCTCCAGCACATCCCAAAGATTCTCAATGGGGTTTGGGTCTGGACTCTGCTCCCTGTTCAGATGTATCATGCTCCCTGTACCACCCTTTCACAATTTGACCCTTCTGAAACAGATTAACATCTTTTCCATGACCACAGGATGTGTCTTTTGACATGGTTGTTTAACAATTGAGAAGCTACTCACTGCATCAGTTAGTGTTAAATAACTTGTTGCCAGCTGAAACAATCACCAATGCAGTAATTATCGGATTTTTTTTTTTAATATACATCCAGGTGGTGACCCTTTATTTGGCCAGGAAGTTTGCAATTTAAAACCTTTTTCCTAGTAATTTATTTTAATTGTGGGGGCCTACAGGGTTTTTTGTTTAAAAATGTATTTGAAAATGTGCGTTGTTTACACTCAAGAAATGAACAATTCATAAGAAACTTGAACTGTGAACTCAGTATCATGAATTGAACCATGGGCAGAGTGCATCATTACACCCCTAGTATTTATATTCATGTTCAGCAACTTCTGTAGACCATATCTTTAGTTTTATAAAAAAAACTATCATGCCATATTCCTCCGTATTTGGTGGTTCAGTTGGGTTTAATAGAATGTTGATGATTGTGCAGCACAGGGAATGTCTTGTTGAAATGGAGTTACCCATGTCAGTGCTGTACAGTGCATTTGAAATTCATTCAAATTATTGACATGCCACAAATGTTCCGGCTCCATTAACTCCTTGCTCTGTGCCCAAGTACAACGAGATCACAACTTCATTCTTGAGACATGTTTGTTGGCATTGTTGGCCACACCTCGTAGAATCACCAGGGTTGTTTTGATAAGAATAATGCAGAAATTTGAGACGACCTAGACTGCAAAAGGATATGTGTGCATGGCAAAAGACTGTTGTATCTCAACAGAAGCGTGAGGAAAACCGGTGCCTCGAAGCAGATACCCAGACAGTAATTTGTGACAGACAGAACAAATGGTGGCAAGCTGAGGAGGTGCAAAGTTTTGCTGACCGCCAACAGATGCCGAAAACCTCTCCAGTCCCAAGTTGGAACTCTGCTGAATGACGAAACTGCAGTCTTGCAATTCTGGAAGGAATACATTTTGACCAGTTTCTCAATCGAGAATTCAAAGTGACAGATGACACCATTGCCAGTTCCCAAACACCCATGAAACACTTCTAAGGGTGGACCACCAACCCTAGAAGAGATTTCTCCAGTTGCTTGATTGGTTAAAGGCAATGAAGCTTGCAGCCCAGGTGGTATTCCCAGTGAAATATTTGCTGAGGATTTACCATCAAGATCTGGAATGAAAAAGGAATCCCACCAAACATCAGAAATGTTAATGTTAGAGAAAAATTGGAATGTGGAAATTACTGGGGTATTGCCCTGCTTCCATATCTGAGAAGATCCTTTTTCGTATGCTCCTAAAGAAGTCTCCTCTCACGCCACTCTTCAGTGGGACTTTTCACTGAAGCTTACATGAGGCTAAGGCTGTCCCTCAACATTGGGATGACTAAGATCCTCTGCCAAAATATTCCTACCCATGCAATTGAGCCCCTAGCAATTACTATCACTGGAGAATGGCTTTAAATTGTCTATTATAAAGGAAGTTGAGCACCGCATCAGCTGCACCAGTACGTCCTTAAGGATACTATGCCATCGGGTCTTCCGAGAACCGTGATCTTAGGGTCCAGATCAGTCTTGTTGTCTGAGGCCATGTGTGTTCTGTATGGGAGAACGACATGGGTGTCTTACTGTTGTCACCTGAAAGCTGAAAGACAATAGCTCATTGCCCCATAAAGTGCTTTTTTATGTTATTAGCTGTAAGTTTAGCAGGAAATATGTTGTAGTTGAGTTGGGTTGAACTGTGATTGCTGCAGCATGCCTGAGGTGAAGCATGACTGCTTGCTTTCTTGGTAAACAATGGCATAACTGTAGCAAAATGATTAGTTAACTTGCTTCCCCACAAAGATGTGATGCAGTGTTTATACTGTGTAGTACACTGCATTCCCTTAGTCTTGTGAATGGCAAAAGATGAGAGCTCTTAGGGTTTTTTTTTTTTGGCTAGATTAAAGCAGATTTATTTGGCATGGGAAAGAACAGCAAACCAGTTATGAAAGAACCGTAACGTGTGAAGAAAGGGAAATCACTGGTTATCACTTGTCGTTTTCTGTTATTGTTGTGTGTTGGTCACTACTGAAAGTTGCATCATTGTTAAAACCTTTTTGTGCACTCTTTGGAAAACCTTTGTGAAAGAAATGTATACCAACTCTAGGGCTATTGACAGATTTGATACCTGCCCTGCCGCCGTCGTCATTTGTTCTTATTTTATTACCTAAACATGCCAAATAAAAACTAAACTTTCATTCTCCTACTTGTACCTTACCAGGAAATTGATGAAGCCTGCAAACGGATCAAACGGGAAATTGATGATTTAGGCCCAGAGGTGGGTGACATCAAAATCATCCCCCTCTACTCTACACTTCCACCACAACAGCAGCAGAGGATATTTGAACCTCCACCACCTCGCAAGCCCAGCGGTGCCATCGGCAGGAAGGTAAACACCACCTCTGTCAAACACAAACTTTTTTTTTAATTTTATTTATTTATTTATTTTTTAAATGCATGTTCCTATAGATGGGTAAAATTGAGATGCACCAATTGCCATTTTCTTGGATGATTCCGATTTCTATTTCATTTTTTCTTTTAAACATGTTACCATATGATTCCGATTTTGCCTGATTTAACATTTTTTTTTGTCCAAGAATTATAAGTGGCAGCAGACAGTTAATTTTTGTTCAGCTATTCTTTTAATGGATAACTTCTTCCCTTAAAAACAAAGATAGTAGCAGCTGCTTACTCATGTCTGGCTCTGCACTCTCATCAGAGTTAGCTTTAGCTTTGTCAGATTCCACAAATTTAGTGAGTTGGTGCTGCTTTAAATGTCTTATTGTTGTTCCGAGAGTGTTCGGAGTTCTTCCTCCGCTTCTTACTGTCGTCGTGCATACTGCAAACAGCACTCACTGTGCAGAACTAGAACACCAAAGACATGGCTGCTCCCTCTCTAGTACTGTGCTATATAGGAAGCGACTCTTTAGTGCACTAAGTAGTAATATTGAAGCACGACAGTGATGAAGTTTAACCCGTCATCGGCACGCGTCATCACTGATCTGTCTCATGAACAAACACCGAGTTCAAAGCTCTTTAGTCAAATTACTCGTGGTGCCTTGATTTCTGTCTCTGTGTGTATACTGAATCAGATGGCTAGCTCTGTCACTTTTCTTTGCTTGATGTCGTTATTTCATGTCCCCAACCACTTCGATGTTTGCAGAGATTTAGGAATTTAAAGTGGTCTGATTGCCCCTAAGCCAGGGATCTGGTTGTTTTAAACGTTCAAACATCAGCGTGTGTTTGCTTAGACTGTTCAAAGTGATGTTGACATGAAACAGCTCCACGAGCACACTTTAAAGCTTGTATACAGTGCAGGGGTGTGCCATATTTTCTGGGATTTTGTCACTAACGATAATTAGATGATATTTTAGCAGGGTACATCTTGGGTCTAAAGTTTTCAAAAGTTGTTTGAACCCATCTCTCTGAATTCAATCTCCTGAATTGGCACCATGTCTTTCACAATGTAACTGGTGAAAGCATTTATTACATCTGTTGCTTTCTTGTTGTAAGGTGAGTTTTTTGTAGAATGATTTTGCTAAAGTTTGCTGAGTGTGAGTTTATGCCAGCACCTTGGCTAGTTTAAGCCTGGCATGGTCAACTAAGTCGTCTCCTGCCTGGCTGCATGACTCTATGATGTATTCGGCAACAGAAATTATTTTCCCCTATAGGTATTTCGAACAGCGACGTTTTTGATGTCAGGTACCCTTGCTGCTTACTTCCTTTGTGGGGCGCTCTCTTTGTAAAGCTTCCTAATTGACCGTAGAACCCTAAGACTGGTTAATGAGACAGTGTACTGTTACTGATTGCATCACCGTCTGGTTGTACTCTCTACATGAGAGTATTCTCATCTTACTTTTAATCTTTTAAACTTTTTGTCTCTCCTTGAGGCTTCTTTTTGGTGGACCAGTGTATCACACGAGGAACAGATAAAGTAGACAGAGGCTAATATTACATAGAATAAAAACTGGCGAGCGTCAAAGTATTACCGTATTTTTCAGACCATAAGGCGCACTTAAAATCCTTTAATTTTCTCAAAAATCGACAACGCGCCTTAAAATGCGGTGCGTCTAATGTATGAATTAATTCTGGTTGTGCTTTCTGACCTAGAACCGATTGTAGATGGTACATGGCGCTCATAAATCTGTCAAAATGTTTTAGCACGGTCTTGGTAGATTACGAAGCTTACGACAACTGTAGTGCGCAGCATCGCGGAGTAATACGGTATGTGCTTCAGCATTAGGGTACGTGCATTCATTTATTTATTTTCGAAGTGGATTTCAAACACAACGCTATCAGTCACGCAGTACAAAATGGTCATAGAGCAGCTGCGAGAGAATTCAACATTACCGAATCAATGGTACGGAAGTGGAGGAAGCAAGAAGACGCCCTGCGCCAGGTAAAGACCAAACTGAGCTTCCGACGGAACTTAAGAGCTTTGTTTCATTTCATGCGCCTTATAACCCGGTGCGCTTATAGCCAGGAAAATACGGTAATATGAAATTTATAAGTTACATTGACATAATTGCATATATATTTGACACCTGAGAAACAGAACAGGTATTTTGTAGTTTAATCATTTTATTTTGAGCCTACTATATAATCATTCAATGACATTTTATAGATGTGTAGGAAAAATCAGTTATTTTGTAATGTGTAATCAAGTCAAGTCAGATCTATTTATATAGCGCTTTTTACAATGGAGCATTGTCTCAAAGCAACTTTACAAGTTTAGATTATCTCCTAATAACTACGTCCATTCCCAAATTGAGCAAGCCTAGGGCGACAGTGGCAAGGAAAAACTCCCTAGTTCTAGGAAGAAACCTTGGGAGGACCAAGACTCAAAAAGGGACCCAACCTCCTTGTGTAATGTGTAAACAATTAATTTTTTCAGTAAAACAAAAGTACGTTGAGGCTATTTAATTAATGCCACGTTCCAAAAAGTGGCAAATTAATGAAAAACTGCGAAAAACCGTTTTCGGCCTTCTTAAAGATCTTCATTTTGTTTGGTCTCGGAGATATTTTCATTTTGGCACATCTCTATTTTTGATTTATTTATTTATTTATTTATTTATTTTTGGCAAAGCGTGTGACGCACACTGTCAACTCGCACATCGTTAACACAACAATTAAGATGTTATTGTAGAAGCATAACGTACGCTTCTGGGATGCAAAGCTTCTCCATCTTGACCAGCATAGGGAATGCATAGATGATGAGTTAGTCAGAAGAACAACACTAGCATTTTTTTTTAAATGGCTCGGTTACAAGCTTTTCTTTACTGGATCCACGGACCCAGACTTGGTGACAGCAGATCCACCCCCACACTATTTCTTGATGGTGTTTGACCAGCCTTGTGGCTTTCTAGTATTATTATTTTTTTTCTGCATTCTGCTTTCTGTCCCTGGGTGACTGCAGTTGCATGGAGATGAGCTCAAATTACCTTGTTAAAATGTCATCTTTTCAGACCCTCTGGCATACGTTACCCACGATGCAAATGAGCACACTTTAGTGTGAGTTGGAGTGGGAATGTGAGCATTGTCTATAGATTGTCAGTCTCACCTGCAAGAGGAAATAGTGGCTCAGTTTTTAGGGGATTAGTGTAAGCTGTAATGGGTAAATCTCCTTGTTGAAGGCAGATTGAAGTCGTGCTAGGTGAGCTTTATATGGCCTTCAGAAAGATTCCGTCTTATGTAGGGGTTTGTTGAAATGTCACAGATAAAGGTGCAGTAGGGAGAATTTAAAGACGAGACGAGGGCTCGGCAGACGTGCTCATTTATATTGTGAGTCATTTTGTCTCCTCTATACTGCACTTTTTAACTGTTGTGTTTGAGCTCTGCAGCCCAACATGAGACAATTTAAAATCTGGTTTAATTTCTCAACACTGCTCATTCCTTGCTGATGTTTATGAAAGATGGCATGAGTTGGATCTCTTGCTAATAACCCAGAAGTAACCTGCCTCTGATGCTCTAATTATGAAATGTGGGTTTAGTTTATCTTGTGTCAGAATTGAATCCAGTCGTGGCTTTGAGAGATGGAGCAGGTTGGGATGTCGCTAAGCAACTTTAAGTGTTGTATTTGTTTGGTGTGGCTTTGGAAGTCATGCATGTTCCAGGCAGGTTTAAAAGTCCTGTCTTCAAGCATCTCCCATGTAATAAAAAGTAGAAAAGGTGGCTCTTCTGCTTAGCAAATAAGACTTTAAGGCTTTGTTCACACTGATGGTAAAAGTGACCCAAATTCGATTTGCTGCTCAGATTTGATGAGTTGTTTTCTTTGTAATGTGGGCGTTATCTAACATTAGTCTGAACTGGTCATGCTCTTGAACTGCCCTGCATTTACAGAACATCGAGCCACCTGTCACACCGCCTCCAGAAGTAAACAAACAAAATGGAGGATATACTTGGCACTGAAACGGCTCTATTAAGAGTTATATGACCTACTGCTTTCTGCTGATAGTGGCACAATTAACATCCTTCTCCTCCTGGATCTCAGTGTTGTCTTCAACACAATAAATTATGACGTACATCTCTCCTCCCGTAGCACCTCCGGGACAGCCTTGACTTGGTTTCATTCCTGTCTCACGGACCGACAGCAGTTTGTTGCCATTGGTAAAATAGATCATTCACTGTTCCTGTTACTCACAGGTGCTGATAGACTTATTCCTGTTTGGTTTATTTGCTATTTGTGTGCTACCGAATTATCCAAAGCCGTAATCTTAGCAACCATTGTTATGCTGACGACATAGAGCTGTATCAGCACAAAATCTGCTCATATAACTTTTCATCCCAGGGTCTTGCTGCATGCACCCATGGATTACATTTACAGCATTTAACAGACACCCTTATCCAGAGTGACTTACAATTGGTACAGTCTTACAGTCCAAGCAATTGTGGGTTAAGGGCCATGCTCAAAGACCCAGCAGTGGCAGCTTTTTGGCTGAGGTGGGATTTGAACCCTGGACCTTTTGGTTCACAGCACCTTAACCACTAGGCCACCACAGTCATCTATTAACACTGGATGAATAACTACTTCCTAAAATTCAATGTATATGAAACCAAGTTACTGTTAGTAGGATCAGAGAACCTTATAACTAAAATGTCCATCACTCTTGCCATTGAGTGAGTTTAGAATCACATAAGGATGTGATGTTAACATCAAACTTTAAATATTGAATTCTTCAATTATCTTTCCATCCCAGATTGCAGTTACCACGTTTAGGCCCGATATGGTTTTCGGGTCCTCGTCACTGAAGTCTGTCAACATTATAGAGCTCACAGTCCCATAGGGGAGAGTAACCGAGGAGGGTAAGAAACTGCTATATCTAGAACTGGGCAGCAGATGCAGAACAACGAGGTTGGAACGCTAGAGTCTATCCGGTTGAAGTGGGATGTAGAGGGTTTGTGGCTTCTACCATCAGATTGCTGAAAGATTTTGGTATTCATGGGCAAGCACTACGACATTGTTAGATCAGACTCTGATGCAGCCAGTGGATATGGGTCAAGCGAAAGGAGGCGTGAGGCATCTGTAAGCGGGCATGGGACACAAGCTTAGGTTTGATCACCCCGAAGCTGGCTAACTTTGATGAGGGTGTATAGTGTTTAAAGGCCAAAACACCCCATGATACACTACTGATGGTGTCCCTCCCCAAATTTTAGCATCCTTTACATGTCCGAAATAGTTCCCACGCCACTCTCAACACCAACGTAAACCTCATGTGTCTACCATCTATTGGCACAATGGACAATTAACATCATGTTCTGTGTGTTGTTTTTTTAAATATGTCATTTGGTAGCCGTTCATGGCTGCTGCATTTTATTCCTGGGTTGCCAGATCCCGTGAGCGAAACAAGCAACCAGGTCTATGGAAACGAGCCCAAACGAAGTACGGTTATGTTTGCATGCATGTACAGATTGTGAAAATCAGAATAAGTGAATGCATGTGCTGAGAAGAAAAATCCAGCTCTCTTGTATTTCCTAACTTGATTTCTAGATCGGAGTATGCTGTTTACATGACCAATTGAATAATCTCATGACAGAAACCCTGTTATTAGGTGCATTTAAACTGTTAAGGCTCACATTGAGTCATTAACCTACCGGATTTTTCGGGCTATAAAGCGCACCGGGGTTATAAGGCGCATTAAATGAAACAAAACTCTTAAGTCCCGTCAGAAGCTCAGTTTGGTCTTTACCTGGCGCAGGGCATCTTCTTGCTTCCTCCACTTCCGTACCATTGATTTGATAATGTTGAATTCTCTCGCAGCTGCTCTATGTCCATGTTGTACTGATAGTTGAGTTTGAAATCCGCTTCGAAAATGAATGAATGTTGAACCATAACGTTGAAGCACAGATCGTATTACTCCGCTGTGCTGCTCCTGACTATGGTTGCCGTAAGCTTCGTAACTTACCAAGGCCATTTTGACAGATTTGAGTGCCGTGTACCCTCTACAATCGGTTCTAGGTCATAAAGCACAACCAGAATTAATTCATACATTAGACGCACCGCATTTAAAGGCGCACTGTCGATTTTTGAGAAAATTAAAGGATTTTAAGTGCGCCTTATAGTCCAAAAAATACGGTAATCAGCTTTTTTCTATCACCATAACATTGTCTCCAGCCAGTACTCGCTACTTGTGATGTTAAAACATGCTTTCACTTTCTCTCGCATTGACTATTGTAATTCTCTTTTTACTGGTCTCCTGGCTAAAACCGTTAAACTCAGCCAGTTGCATTGGCTACTGGTAACCTGTATAAAATATAGCTCATTACTTTTAAAGCCCTTTGTAGACTGTCCCTAGCATATTGTGGGGAACTAATTCATCCCTACAACTAGGGGTGGGTGATATTAAATAAAAAAAAAAAAATCATCACAATAATTAGACATTTTCACGATCTACTATATCATGATACGATGTGATCGTAGACAAAATGCAGCAGTGGCGACATTCTTAAAAACTACTGTATAGTTATCCCACAATTATACAGATATTATCCCGTAATTAGTAAAGTGATATATATATTTTTTAATTTATTCAAAATGTGCTGCACTTCATCCAAGTAAACAGGACTAATTACATATTTATAATGAAAGATGCAGTTGGTCAGTATTACTATATCCTCAATATGCTCTGAAAAGCATATTGTCCATCACGATACGATAAAATATCTTCATATTGCCTACCCCTACCAATGACCCCTTTGCAACCCAGGTCTTTTGATGTCAGGCCTTTCACTGTCTTCTACACTAGACTCTCCTGAATGGGTGGCATATCATTCAGTGCTGTAGCCCCAACACAATGGAATTCTGTGCACAAGTTTCTTTGTGACTGTACTTCTCTTGCCATCTTCAAGTCTCTGCTGAAGACCTTTCTCTTCAAACAGTCCTTCTCTACCTTTTCCTATTAACAATCCTTTGGCTGCCCTGCTTTTGTAATAGCAAACTTGGTTTGTAAAAGGTGCTATATAAATAAAACAATGTGTGCGAGTTCTCAGACATGTAGCCCATATAATACACCTCCCCTACCTTTTGCAAAAATGGAAAATGATTTTTAAGTTTTTGTCATTGATTAAATGTCATTGTCGTTGATGTCATTTTCTCTACTTATCCAACCAGATCCCCATTTATTTATTTATTTTTTTTACTCCCAGTTCTCACACTGTATTCTGGTTGTGTTATTGTGGAAGTACTGGCTGTTGGGCAAAAATCAAGCCAAATCGTTTGAGTAGGTGAGAGGAACTGGTGTGAAGAGTTTTAGAAATTTTTAAATTGAACTCACTCAACTAAGATATCACCCATCTTGGCCTTATGTGCTCTGCCTACAGCGTTTGTTTCGGACCTTTTGCATGTGGATCAGAGAATCCATAAAGGTGCAATTTCGCTACACCTTATGGGTCAGTAGTTGTGGATCAGGGCGCTTAATAATTCAGTTGCCTTTGATATGCAATATGAGCTGATGCACCCACACTTATATCATTTCCATGTCTGCCTCTCAAGAATGTTTTAAGGTTTATCCTTGCCCGCTGGTGTTTTTGAAGTATGAAAACCGTTCATGGATGTTGTCTGACTTTTCTGTCAATATAGGAAATGTGACAGAAGCCTGTCATTCTGTGGAAAGTTTAATTTATCGGGGTTAGTTGTAATTAATTTATTTTCAGCTAAAAATATAGATTTTTTTTGTTTTGTTTTTTTTGAAGGAAGAAAAACACAAGGGGTGTAAACTACAAATTCTGTAGATGTCGCAATACATTGTTTTGACAGTTTGTATGCTGAATAATCGATGTGATATGATGTATTAAGACTACTCAGATTGTACACCAACTTGTATTTCAGCTATGTTTATATTTGACTATAGCCATGTCAATGAACTATATGGAATATCACAAGATGCATCGTATCGCAATGTTTCGTGCTATAATCTTATCGTGACCCATGGTTCGTGATGTGTATCGTGTTGTGAAGTTTTTTCTGATACCCACCCCTGTTCGTCTCCTCGGTGGTCATTTTTACAGTATGACTGACTTTCCAGCATCACGTACAGTGGGGCAAAAAAGTGTTTAGTCAGCCACTGATTGCGCAAGTTCTCCTACTTAGAAAGATGAGAGAGGTCTGTAATTTTCATCATAGGTACACTTCAACTATGAGAGACAAAATGAGGAAAATACAGGAAATCACATTGTAGGATTTTTAAAGAATTTAATTGTAAATCATGGTGGAAAATAAGTATTTGGTCAATAACAAAAGTTCAACTCAATACTTTGTAACATAACCTTTGTTGGCAATGACAGAGGTCAAACGTTTCCTGTAAGTCTTCACCAGGTTTGCACACACTGTAGCTGGTATTTTGGCCCATTCCTTCATGCAGATCTCCTCTAGAGCAGTGATGTTTTGGGGCTGTCACTGGGCAATACGGACTTTCAACTCCCTCCACAAATTTTCTATAGGGTTGGGGTCTGGAGACTGGCTAGGCTACTCCAGGACCCTGAAATGCTTTTTATGGAGTCACTCCTTCGTTGTTTGGGATCATTGTCATGCTGGAAGACCCAGCCACGTTCCATCTTCAATGCTCTCACTGATAGGAGATTTTGGCTTAAAATCTCACCATACATGGCCCCATTCATTCTTCCCTTAACACGGATCAGTCGTCCTGTCCCCTTTGCAGAAAAACAGCCCCAAAGCATGATGTTTCCCCTCATGAGTATCCCTACTTCCTCATAAGTACTGTGCTTTTTAGGGAGACTGTTTAGTTGACTGAGTAGCACTGAAAACAGTGAGTGTCTGAGCTGTGTTTAAAGCTCTGTACCCACAAGAACTTTATTTATAAAGTTACCAAAAACACTGTGCTGCTGTCACCATCGTCTTCTGTGCAAGTGTAAATGTGATCTGCACAGATTTGGTAATGAAAGTGATTGGCTGATCACCGCTCAGGGCCGATCACACTGAAAACTGGGCAATTCCGGTCATCAGGCGGTCGATTTGTTGCATCTCTAATAGACACCCTCTACAAACTCCAAACTCTCTGTCAAAACACATGGTAAGAGGAATGGAACTGTAACACAAAGAATAAATTATGAAGTCAATTCACGGCTCGACATGAATCCCACCCATTACCCTCCCAGATGGCAGGGTCAAACAGTAACGGCACCTCCTTTTTGACGAAGACAAAACACATCTTAATAGAATGCCCTGGTGATCAAGAGGTCAGTAAAAACAACTATAAAGACAGCAATATGAAATAATTCAAAGAATTTCCCCTAAAAAGGTTCTGGACTTTCTAGAATATCTTAAGAAAAATAATGTCAAATTTAGAATGTTAATCTGTTCTCTTCTCTTATTTCCATCTACAAGAATTCTGTACATATGTTAGTGACATCACCATAATTTGGCACCATCCCTATGAGGGCTGCCTCTTCTGTTGTAAATGCTGGCATCAACTAGCATGAATGAACCTGTGCTATGTGTTCTGGAGATGAGGGCCGGCTGGACTATTTGCCCAGAGTTCTCGGTTCAGACATGATCTCATAAGGCTCTGTCGCAAAGGAAGTGGGAGCCACAGATCAAGCCATCTCCATGGTTTACAGAAGCAAAACTGTTCTCATTCAGAAAACAGGCCAAACATGAAATGCAGTAGATAAGTTTCTGGTGGGAAGCAGTCCAGCTGCAGCGTTGTACAGTGGTACCTCGGTTCTCAACCACTTCAGAACTAATCAAATTTGGTTATCGACACATTTTGATCAGAAGAATTTGGCTCGGTTCTTGGCGCATTTGCTTAACGTTGTGGGAGTTGAGCCACGTGACTCGTTACGTTCCAAACTTGCTTCATGATTCACGATTCAGTACACAGTGATTCACATTCACAATACCCGTTGCTCAGTGCATTTCTGCTATTTTCATCTTGTTTTTTCTTTATTTTTACATCTCCAGTACTGTTCTTTGGTGCAAATAAGTCTCCATGGAGACTAAAAAGGGTCGTATTGACTGCCAACTGAAGAGAAACAGGAAATTGATGCTCCAGAACACAGGCTGGAGTTGGCATTATCACCTATGCTAGTGCCGTGAGTTCACCAATACAGTAGGTGCTTTTACAGTACAGGCGCTCCGTATAGACGTTCTACCAAACACTCGCCTTCATCTTATGATGGAACATATCCCCATCATAAATCTGGGAGCACCTGTACAATACAACAATACAAATTCAATGTACGTCAATTTGCATTATTCCTTATGGGAAAAATTTTCGGTTCTCAACAAGCCTTCAGGAACGAATTACCCGAGGTATCACTGTACTTTAAAGAAAACTTACACCCTTGAGACTTGTAATAGTTCAATGAGATGGAATTCAGAGTCATTTAAAAAATCTGCTGGTGGCCAGGGTTGCTTTAAGCAGTAG
Organism: Ancistrus triradiatus; assembly: GCA_025084515.1. Taxonomy (NCBI): domain Eukaryota; kingdom Metazoa; phylum Chordata; class Actinopteri; order Siluriformes; family Loricariidae; genus Ancistrus; species Ancistrus triradiatus. The sequence continues at coordinate 233,232 of JAJAGP010000431.1, read as the reverse complement.
CTTTAATTGAAAAGGGCTCTACAACCTGGCTTGCAGTTTAGCTGTGAATTAAGACTTGTGCCTCAGAACAGCCTCTTCCAAAAAGTTGTTATTTTAATTTCATTACGCATGTGACTGTTTGTTGCGTTTAGGAGCTCTCCCTCTGCTAGTCAGTGTGACAGATTTTAATTTGGTCTTGTGCCGCACTACGAGGCGCACGCTGTGAGGACCTCGCTGAGCATGAATCATCTACCTCTGTTACTTTGTTTGTCCAATGTGCCAGGCTTCTCTGAAGCAATTTATAGCTCAAATCCCTTCTACTGCCAGCCTCTTCTCAGGGCTTTCATTCTCCTCTTGAACAGATGCTTCGTCGCCTCAGAGTATCAAAGATGCCAGCGTTCTGCAGCTCGGTTTGTCACCGTACCCCACACACGAGCCACGTGTGCTCTAAAACCAAGAGCTTGTGTAAATGAAGCAGTGACATGGCATGAAAAATTGAAAATGTTGGCAGTGGCTGGCCCCAGTGAGATGAAACACCAAGCTGTGCATAGCCCTGTGTCTTCCCTGCAGTGATCTGTGTGGACGGCTTGTTCTGAGGAGAGATCTCTGCCTCAGCCTGCACGCCACCTATTGGTCTTGATCGCAGCAACCAGTTGCTGCTCCACTGTTCGAATGCGTTTGACTCATCTGTCATGACACCTCACTACATTACTGCTCCTAGTTTAATTTTCTTAGTTAGCCAGAGATTTGCTGGTCTAAATACAATGCGTTAGGCATTCTTTTTGGCCTGGAACACCTGCTTGGTTTCTGAATGGATTTTGACATTTTCTAATGCTGTCCACCAGAATGTTATTCATGGGCCGTGCATGCGAGTCTGCGTAATATGCAGATGAGGTAGTTTAGGTAATATTATGAGCCATCTTAAGCACAACACTAGATGAAGCTTCTCTGAGGCACTGGTTTGCCAGCATAAAGGTCTGTTATGGTCACTGCATGTCAAGCAAATGTTTGGTTTTAGTTTTATTATGTAAATGTAATATAAGCACGTCTTCACCATTATGAGGAAATGACTACATAGATGCATTTTATTTATTTCCACAGGGAAATTTGGGAACATACACATGAGCTAGGCTGGCATGTGTACTGGCTTACACTAGTGGTGTAACAATATACGCGGTCTTTAATGCTATTCACGATACGCCGATCTTGATTCAGTATTCTCAGTTGTTTAATCAAACTTGAATGATTATATTTCTGAAAATTCTAATGTAGTAGTGGGCCATATGGAAAAATATCCCTTTTTTTTTAGGCTGGACTGTGATCATTTTTCTTTGAGATTCGTGCAACTAAAGTAACACTGGAATCTAATTTGTCTGTTAAAAATACCCTAGCTCTAAAGAAAAGAGGTGAGACTACTAGGACAAGTAGAACCTTTTTAAATAAACATTTTAAGGTGCACTTCAGCTAAATGTAAACAAAAAGGAAAATATCACCACCATGTTCTAGATATCGACAAATGTAATAATTAAATGTGGTTCTGAAGTGCAGCCTTACAGTAAATCCGTGTTGGATATGGTTCATAATTGTTTCTGTTTTATGGAAAGTGTAGAAATTGCGGTGTTAAATGGTAATGATTATCAGATTAAAATGTAAAACTTGTCCTTCCAGTGCTTACATGTTCTCTCATATGGAGCAAACTCATATGGAGGTCCCGAAGTTGTCTGGCTGTCTGCAGACTCTTTGTGGTGCGTCCTTTTGAGGTGGTTCCAGCAGATTTGAGAATCTTGTCCTTTCGTATTTTGTCAAGGAAATAAATGAATAATTGTCTGCCCCATGTCTGTTGAGTAAAATACAGAGCAGTCCTAAATACGATTTTTGTTTTATTTTGTAGTTAGCATAGGTTATGAAACAAACAAGCACAGTACATTTTCAAAGGGAAACGTGACTTGAAATGGTGGATAGAGGTGCCTGGTTGTTCTAGCAGCTAAACTGATTTGAAACGACATCGTTTTGGTGTTTAAATGGTGCAGCTGTGTTAGATGGTGTAATCGTCGTCCCTCGCCCATGACAAGTGTGTTGATGTAACCTTGTGTCTGTCAGGACTGTGGTGGCCTAGTGGTTAAAGTACTGGAATATGGGCCAGAAGGTCCAGGGTTCAAATATCAAAGTTGGGCACTTGAGCAAGGCCCTTAACCCACAGTTGCTTGGATTGTAAGACTATCAGTTGTAACCCTTGGATAAGGACGTCTGCTAAATGACATGAATGACATGAATGTGAGGTTTTTTTTTCTACTTTTTTTATTTTTTTTTGCAGTGAGTGACGAAATTGATAATGTCAGCTCTCACACAATTGTTAAAACAATTACGATATTATCATAGTAGATATGTCACACATCTCTACAATGTATCGTTATATCCCTTAAACACGGTATCAACCAATAAGTTGTTTCAACTGCTCTTGTTTAATCAATGCGTTCTGGTCAAAACTGGACTACATGATGCTCATACTTGGTAAAAGAACTGGCCAGATACAATCATGCATCTTTTGAAGAGGGATCTATTTGGGTTTGTGTTGTAATTCTCCGTTTCTTGACTCCCAAACGAAGTTTTGACTTTCTATATGAAATGTTCTGAAGCTATATGTGGTCGTACTGCAGCAGTGTAGAGGATGTATTCAATAATGAGGTGGCAGTGGTTTAGCATTGTAGGATAGTTTTGAGCAAACTCTCCTATTGTTGCAGTAAAAAGTAATTCTGTTCATTTTTCATCAGTAGTAAGTGGAGTGTGCAATGTTGACATTTAATACGTTTAATGCTTCAGCGGTGAACTGTTAAATCCCAGGAAGCTTTTAGCAAGTCTTGCTCAGAACACCGTGTAGTCATTCTCACTGTTCCACTTCCACAGGTTGTGGTGTCCACAAATATCGCCGAGACGTCGCTGACCATCGATGGGGTGGTGTTTGTAATCGATCCTGGCTTCGCCAAGCAAAAGGTTAGCTGCCCTCCTCCCTCGTGGCTCTTGTTTAATATCACCTCATCTGTTTCACTTGCTTCTGAAATGTCCTGATAAATCCATGCCTGTGGTCTGAGATGAAGAACTCTGTAATTTTACCACCGGTTTCCTGGCCTCGCAGACCCTGTTGTCATCCGATGGCTGTTTGAAGGATTGTTTTGGGACTCTGTTGCCGTCTCAATCACATTCACTCTGTTGTGTCTTGCGGCTCTCCCTGTTGAACAGGTGTATAACCCACGCATCAGAGTGGAGTCACTGCTAGTTACTGCCATCAGCAAAGCGTCAGCTCAGCAGAGGGCAGGACGAGCTGGACGTACAAGACCAGGGAAGTGCTTCCGGCTCTACACAGAGAAGGCGTACAAGACTGAGATGCAGGTATTAAAGCTACTTTTTCAGTATTGGTTCTATACAGATGCACTTAATCGCTGTTTTATGATGGGGATACGCCCCGACAAATAAATTATGTTGAATGTATTGGAAACCGAGAAGTTTAATACATACATGTACATCATAGCCTAGCCTACCTTAAACATGCTTAAAACATTACATCACATTAAACTACAGTTAGGCAAAATCATTAACACAAAGCTTATTTTAACAAATGGTTATTGTCATGACTGCGGCCATTTCACAGCACCTATGTCATTCACTAGTGATTTCCACATTTAGCATGGGAGAGTGTGGCAGAGTATTGCATTGTGTATCGCTTGCCCGGGGAAAGTCGAAGTTCAAAATGTAGAGTATGATTTCTGCTGAATGTGTGTATTATCGGATTCCCATCGTAAAGTCGACTGGACTGTGGACTGTGGTAGTTTAGCGGTTAAGGTACTGGACTCTGGATCAGAACATCCAGGGTTCAAATCCCACCTCTGCAAAGCTGCCACTGTTGGGTCCTTGAGCAAGACCCTTAATCCAGTTGCTTGGATTGTAAAATTGTATCAGTTGTAAGTCGCTCTGGATAAGGGCGTCTGCTAAATGACATAAATGTATATATAAGTCGAAGAATCATAAACCGCACCATCGTAAAATGGGAACTACCTGTGCCATGCAGAATTTTAGAACATTTTGTCTTTATCAAATGTAACCAAAAAGATGTATAGCAAGCTAAAATCCATTTTTAACTTGATGTGAGAAAGTGACACGCATGCGAAAGTCAAACTTCATTTATTTTGTATTTGTAAACAAATGTTTAACTACCTGTCAACTGTTTGAAGCCAGTGCCATTGAGTGGAACAACATAAATTTTGCAGTTTTGGGTTTGACCCGTTTTGTTGCCCTGGAGTGCTACAATAGTGCTAGCCTTTGTAGTTGGCAACATTGATTTGAGTCCAGATGCAGAGAGGACAACCATTAGCACTACTTTCCACCCTGAATAAGCCTTTAGTCTTGCTGGATGACTTCATCCCCCAATTGATAACTAGACTTGCTGAAAATAAGACATGCTGACAAATGGCCAAGTGAACACTGTCTTCTTAAACAGGGTAATTCTTCCCCGTCGTGTGAGGCGACAAAGTGAATTTTAAAACATGTTAAATAGCTCCTCAAACGCACCAGTCTCAGCTCTCTTGACACACGAGAATGTGTTAATGTCTGATGGGAGACCCTGACTAATTCATTCTCATTTTACTGTCTCCCCCCTCTGTCTCTTTCACTGCCTGTTCTGACAAGGATAACACGTACCCAGAGATTCTCAGGTCCAACTTGGGTTCTGTAGTGTTACAGCTGAAGAAGCTAGGAATTGATGACCTGGTGCATTTCGACTTCATGGACCCACCAGGTATGTAAAGATTTCAGGGACAAATAATTTTAAGTCTTTATTTAAATGTAGTTCACGTACTTGGATATTGTAACAACACTAATTAGTGTTTAGCTTTAACATTGTGCCTTGCAGCACATTGGTAACTACTTAAATACATTAAACCGAACTATGGAGTCTCATAGAGGGCATTATGGGGCCGGTTAATGTTGGACTGATGCTCTGATGTTCTGTTCTCAAATTACGGCATAAAGCTCAATTTCATTTGAATCTGTGATATGAATATTTTATGGACTGCTTAACTTAATTTAATGATTTGAATATTTGGCTGCCTTGTGATCCTTTACTGCTGCTGTACTTGCTACTTGTTGGATGGTGTTGGGAAGAAACTGAAGGGGATATGTGGGGTGCCAGATCACATCACAGGGTAATATGCATATGCCTTTCAGAGAGAAAAGTTGCCTCTTGGCACACATTTGCTGCCAACGCTGCTGTTAATTACATGGTGTCGTCAGTCTGTAAGTTTGGGCATTCGACAAGGGATGCTCACTATAGGGGTGTGTGATTATATATCGTCTATTTTAATGCAGTGGGGCAAAAAAGTATTTAGTCAGCCACTGATTGTGCAAGTTCTCCTACTTAGAAATGAGAGGTCTGTAGTTTTAATCATCAGTACACTTAATCTATGAGAGACAAAATGAGGGGGGAAAAATCCAGGAAATCACACTGTAGGATTTTTAAAGAATTTAATTGTAAATCATGGTGGAAAATAAGTATTTGGTCACCCACAAACAAGCAAGATTTCTGGCTCTCACAGACCTGTAATTTCTTTAAGAAGCTCTTCTGTCCTCCACTCGTTACCTGTATTAATGGCACCTGTTTGACCTCGTTATCTGTATAAAAGACACCTGTCCACAGCCTCAAACAGTCAGACTCCAATCTCAAGACCAAAGAGCTGTCGAAGGACACAGGACGAAAATTGTAGACCTGCACCAGGTTTGGAAGAGTGAATCTACAATAGGCAAGCAGGTTGATGTGAATAAATCAACTGTGGGAGCAATTGTAAGAAAATGGAAGACATACAAGACCACTGATAATCTCCCTTGACCTGGGGCCCCACGCAAGATCTCATCCTGTGGGTCAAAATGATCATGTGAACGGTGAGCAAAAATCCCAGAACTACACGGAGGGACCTGATGAATGACCTGCAGAGAGTCGGAACCAAAGTAACAAAGGCTACCATCAGTATCACACTACACCGAGAGGGACTCAGATCCTGCAGTGCCAGGCGTGTCCCCTTGCTTAACCCAGTACATGTCCAGGACCGTGTGAAGTTTGCCAGAGAGCATATGGATGATCCAGAAGAGGATTTGGAAAATATGATGTGGTATAATATCGGAATTTTTGGTAAAAAAAATTTGGAGTAAGAATTTTGGGTGTTTGGAGGAAGAAGATTGCTGAGTTTCATCCCAAGAACACCATACCTACTGGGAAGCATGGGGCTGTTTTTTTGCAGAGGGGACGGGACGACTGATCCGTGTTAAGAATGAACGGGGCCATGTATCGTGAGATTTTAAGCCAAAACCTCCTTTCATCAGTGAGAGCATTGAAGATGGAACGTGGCTGGGTCTTCCAGCACGACAATGATTCCAAACACACCACTCGGACAAAGGACTGACTCCATGAAGAGCATTTCAAGGTTCTGGAGTGGCCTAACCAGTCTCCAGACCTAAAACCTATAAAAAGTTAGTGGAGGGAGTTGAAAGTCCGTGTTGCCCAGTGACAGCCCCAAAACATCACTGCTCTAGAGTATCCTCTATTACCATCTTATATTGACCATAAAATGTAGAGATGATCACTTTGGCCTTCTGGTGTGCTACCTCTAAGTAATAGCATAGACTCCTCATTCTCGTGAAATAATGCTCACCTATACATACCCGCTACCTAAGAAATGGAAGCCTTTCTAGTGCTAGATGAAGCCAGTGTGGATCGTTTGCCTGGTGATGCCTGCTGAGATCTCTGCTCCTGCTTTGCAGTTTAATGTACCTATAGCTTTCACTGCCTTTGGATCGGCCTTGGTTTAACATATCAGCTCCTCTGCAGCTATAGCAGTCAGTAGTTTATTGCTGATGAGAGCACACAGTGTATAGATTTCATTTTCCACCCGGCTTCACTGCACGACTTCCACCCTCGATTTTTTTCCCCTCACGAAATAGGACTTGAGCCAGCACATAACACTTGACGCTTTCTGTGGAAAAGAGAACATTTGGAACACACGATCGATAAAGTCTTAATAACTAACTAACAGCTGCCTCTTATAGAATGTAGCTTTTCTGACTGGCTGTAGAACCTCACTTTCTACACTGCTTCACAGGCAATTTTCACTTAACATGCAACCGGTTGTTTGCCCTGCTTCTTCAGATCCAGAGGTCAATAATTGAATTTTACTGGAGTGTACGCACGTCTGAGCACATGGCTGGAATTCGGTCTGGTGTATGACAAGTTGCCCATGGCTAAGAATTTGTCTTCCAGTTTGGTTGGAAGTGTGTTCAACGTCATGATTTGATTCCCATGCATTCATTGTTCTGTTTTTTTTTAATGAATTCATAATTAGCAGTGGAGCTAACTAAACATGGATGTGATGATTCCGTGTGAATTGAAATTCAAAATGCAGTTTCCACTGCATGTCAAGTTATTTATATATGCAGTGCTTTTTACAAGACAGCACTGTCTCAAAGCAGCCTTACAAACATATTGGCTCAAAGCCCTAGTTGAACAAGCCTGAGGCGACAGTGGCATGGAAAACTCCCCTAAAGTTACAGGGAAGAAACCTTGGGAGGACCAAGACTGAAATAGGAACCCAACCTCCTTGGGCAGCCTGTATGCTTAATACAAGAATTAAAGAATATATGTAAAGAAAATGCATGTTATCAGATTCTCATCAGAGCACCTGCATTCCCATTTCCCTTGGTGAATATCCAAGGCCTGTAGTGCCTCCTTCCAACGTACGACTGCTTCTTCTCGCCGGCAGGTGACCGAGTTCTATGGCAAGAACATGTCCACACGGAGGGACACACTACTGCTGGCATTTCTTATTTGTCAATTTTTTCGGCACCTTTATTTGGCCAATGGGACCTGTCCGACCTCATTTCCTTCAGAGTTGTGTCTGTGGTGCACCTGGGCATGCCGGAGGCATGAGCCTCAAACACATTTGACTGCTGCACCACCTGAGTGCCCCTTAACATGAGTTTTCGGTCTTGTGTTAGAGAATATTAGCATATAAAATTCAAACTTTTGTGAGGTACAACTATGCCTAGTATTTGTGAACACTATGAAATTCATAAGCTGAGCTGATTAAGGGGGTTTAATCCTGATTAAACCATGAGATAAATGTTTATCCCTTAATATAACTCTTGCCAATTCTTTAATTTTGTAGGATTTTGCTGGCCAACTATAAGTTTACCAACATTCAAGTCATGTAGTCTTGAGGTATAAACTGCAGGATCCTTCCCAAGTATACATGGATGGATTATTAAAATTGATTTGCTGGTCAAGTGAACCACTGATTATCGTCTGTCAGTGTCAACTTTGATGGACCGGATTTGTTAAATGTTTCATTTGATTATGATTGAATTCTCGCCAGCCCCTGAGACTCTGATGCGTGCATTGGAGTTGTTAAACTACTTGGCGGCACTGAACGATGATGGAGACTTGACTGAGCTTGGCTCCATGATGGCCGAGTTCCCTCTGGACCCTCAGCTGGCTAAGATGGTCATCGCCAGCTGCGACTTCAACTGCTCCAACGAGATCCTGTCCATCACCGCCATGTTATCAGGTACAAGCACACTCAACACATTAAACAGTCTGACATGGAGTTGTGTGCTCGTGTGTGGATTTCTGTGGGAGTTCTGTCTCTTTGGGGTGACTGTCATGCCGTTGTTGGCAGTTAGTGGTGTGTTTGGTAAAGACCTAGAAGAGTGGACGCTTTTTGGATTGTTACTATGTGGAGCATCATGTTCTTTCTTCTGAAGGAATAAAGCCATGGTCACTAGAGACTTGCCATTCCAACTCTTGATGAAATCGAATGGTTCCTCCAGTTTACTGTATTGTAATAGCCTTTTTAGTTAGCAAAGCACTCGAGCAGTTAGTGAATGGTTAAGAAAAAAGACTCAACATCGTCAGTGGCAGAATAAACAGGGCTGGGTGGTGTTTGGATTTTTCTTTTTTCTTTCTTTCCATAACTTTCGAGAATTTTTCCATGTCTTGTAACGTGCAGTTGGGCTGATAGTCTGAAATAATCTTGTTTTCATTGATGACATTGCTGCACAATTTATGTAAAATGCATATCTGCAAATTAGTTCTACAGCATCTTTTTAGAACAGTGTAACAATTTGGACTGACATTTTGCTTTTAGGCCATTTACTTAAGTCTTCAAGTGCTTTTAATGCTGACTCCTAATATTAATTTAATAGTAACTAGTTTGATGCTGTTTATGTCAAGTTGCTTTAAGATCATGCAGTGAAGTTATTTTACTTTTGTTTAGTTTAATAATACAGCTGACACCCTTTTATTGCTGCCGTTTTGAGGAAAATAGTATGAAATCATTCTTTGTAGTGTCAAGCATGCACTATGACTTCAGGCTTCTCTGATGTGTAGTAGCTGTGCTCCCGGGTTTGGAAAACAGTTTCTGTGACTTCTGTTTCGAGCTGGAAAAGCAGAACGTTTCAAAGACAATTTTAAACCACTCGCTCCCATTTTCTTTAAATCACCTTAACATACAGTACTGTGCAAAAGTCTTAGGCCACCATTAGATTAGGTATTACCATTGTTTTAGCAATGGCATAATGACCATATATAGATATTTCTGTCTCTTTGTTAAAGTACAGGACATTTTTTATGCGGTATTAAAAAAGTCAGGCAACTTCTTTGGGATGCCATGTTGACTGTTCTACAGTCAGAAGAAGCTTGATCAGGAATAATATTTTCTGATTTTCTGGGCCAAAAAACACTTTTTTTCAGACGAGGATCAGGGTGAAAAGGCAAAGATGAATGAAGATCAGTAAAATAGTATTATGAAGTGTCAAGTCCAGTCCAGTCCTCGGCTGTGTTATATATGGTCATTATACTGTTGCTAAAACAACTACTACTAATGATGACCTAATACTTTTGCACTGTACCGTAGTTCTTAAAACCATCTAGATTGCTACTGTACCATCTGAAAACTTGCCTCATGGATGCAGGTCATAAATTCTATTTGTCTGACCATGGAGTGTAAGAAAGGCAAAGGATAAGAACAAGCCTTTGTTAGTCAACTCGAGATTGGACGTCCCTTGATTTAATGCTCCTCGCAGTAAAATGAAGACATTCTCAGGCATTTTGTGTTCTTACATTTTTGTTCTTAAATCTGTTTTAAGGCTTTGTAAAACAATCCATGGGAGCCATGTCTTTATACATTACTGTGAAACCCAGCCCTAGTAGTTAATGTTGGGAATTAATAGACTAGAATATCTGTATTGTCATTGCATAAGTACAATAAGTAAATTAAGAAATGCCCCTCATTTGTGGGTACCGTGTGCTGCTTGAGTTAGTGGACGGTAAGTGCCTCTGTTTGTGCGTGCTGAGATTGCAGAGTTGACTGGAGGGGTGGGGAGAGTGGGGAAACCAAGGAGTCCAAGGCTTTAGGAATGATTTAGTCCATTGTTAGTTGACCTCCACAAGCCACTGGTTTGCCTATTTTGCATTCATTTCCGACGTCTCGATTTGAGTTGAATTCGTTGTCCGAACCAAACTGAGCTAGTCATTAAGTAAACTTAGATATACCTTCTGAATTTACTAGAGGAAAAGGACGAGTTTGAGTTTTCGATTCAACTTGAGAGATGAGACTGGCATCTCCTCCTGCTTAGCTTGCCCTGATTGGGAAGTTTCCCAGCAAACATTCAAAGAAATTGTGCGTTTTCGCTGCACTGCAAGTCTTTGCAACGCAGTGTTGGGGTAGTTACTCAAAAGTAATCCATTACAAAAGACTTTTGAAATGTAATGAGGATTACTTTTCTCATTATTTTCTGGAAAAACAACCCCATTTATTCACTGAATCCAAGTTACTCAAATACATAATAAATGGTACCAGCTAGTGCAAACAGAACAGCCAGTAGCCCTTTAAATGCTTTACTTATTTTTTTAAAAAAAAGAAAAGAACATTCATGTTTGATTTAGATCCTTGGGTTTTCCTGAGGCAGTTGCATAAATGTGGCCAGCAGATGTCAGCAAAGTACAGGGAGTCACTCAATAATTTTTCAAAGTGATTGGTTCAAATGATTGAAAGCTTGAAGTGGACAGATTATGTAGACCTTTTTTAGAATTAGTTAACAGTGACTAATGTGGCTACAAGCCTTTAAACTAATGGATTACGTTACTTTGTCACAGAAGAAGCTAGTTTGCCTACTGTAATGTTACTTTGTACCTTGTTACCCCCAACACTGCTGGATTGTCTCTGATTAAGGGGAACCGAATGGCACCTGCCCTCTCCCTCAACCCCTCCATATAGCATAGCCTGTGCCGTGCTCTAGCCTCTCAACTAGGCCTTGTGTCCTGTTTGGCTGAACGCGTGACTCATGCCTATGGGCGGCTATGTTGGGGCCCATACCAACCTTGTTTAGTCCCACAGTGCTTTGTGCGCCCCACCGAGGCCAAGAAGGCAGCTGACGAGGCCAAGATGAGGTTCGCCCACATCGATGGAGACCACCTGACGCTTCTCAACGTTTACCACGCCTTCAAACAGAGTATGTGCTACACCACCCTTTATCCGTGTTCACTAGTGTTGTCTGTAAGCAAGTATTGCAATGTTTTCTTTAGCAGTTTTATACATTTAAAATGCCGCACAGTGTACATTTGCCAAAACAAACTCAATTATAGAGGGTTTAAAGTTGAAGGATAAAGCATGATCAAAGTACTGTTGGGTAGGGGTGTGCATTATTATTGACTAGAAATCGGATAGAGAAACCTCCAGGTTTACATGACTCAGGCAGTAATCGGATTTCTACTTCGGAATCAGACAATCTCACACAAACGTGACCTAAAGTTAAAAAATCTTCATTTTTTTCGAGTACATACTGCATTTTGGAGTCTCCAGAAAGTGTTTGTTAGCCGTTTCGCTGTCTTTAATTCTGTGGTGCATTTAATTCCAGGGTTGCCAGATCCCACGAGAAAACCTGACTGAGTCAATGGGAAAACAGGCCAAATAAAGTTGTCTTTTGAATAGGCAGCAACCGTGTCGGGTTAGGCACAGACTGATCTCAGATCGATTGAAATCTGGTGACTGGTGTACATGCTAGAATTAATCCAATTACTGGGCTAAAATGCAGCTTTTTGTTGGATTTTTTAATCTGATTTGTAAATCGTAGTATGCTGTATGCATGACCAACTTGAATAATCAGATAACTGCAGAAATCCGAGTATAATTGGATTATTAAGTGCATGTAAACGCACTGTTATTTCTATTGATGTCATTAGTAAGCACCAATTAATATCCTATTAACAAGAGCAAGCTGCTATGACGTAACACTTGTAGAAACACATTTTTGAAGGGTTAAAGGGTTAATGTCAAAGTCCCAGAGAATATTGAAGTCATTTTTTTTTTTTAATCCATATCGCACATCCCTACTGTTGGTATTGAGACCAAGGATAATGAAACATGAAGTTATGGAAAATGCAGTAACTCTTAATAACACCAGATTAACATTTGGTTAGTCATTCTGACAGGGCCATTAAAAGTTGTTCAGATCTTCATAGTCATTCCTGTGTCTGTGTTGGTTTCAGATCACGAGTCAGTTCAGTGGTGCTATGATAACTTTGTGAACTACCGCTCTCTGATGTCAGCTGACAACGTGCGGCAGCAGCTGTCGCGCATCATGGACCGTTTCAACTTGCCCCGGCGCAGCACTGAGTTCACTAGCCGGGATTACTACATCAATATCCGTCGTGCACTCGTCACTGGCTTCTTCATGCAGGTGTGTGTGCAGGATTGCTCTGCCATGTGTCCTATAAGGACTGCATGGTCAATACTACTTTTAAATCAGCAGTTTCTTCTTTTTTTTTTTTTTTAAATAAAAAATGTGGTCCATGTTCAAGTTACCAAGTCTATGGATGCGTACCGCTGAGCTTTGTTTTTCTGTTATGAATAACAACCACAAATGTTGTACTCTAGCTGCCTAATGAATGGGTGCAAATCCTGCTGCAAGCACACAGTCATTCAAACGTGTCATTATAATGGGTAGGTTTTTTAAAGAGTGCAACCATTTAAGCATCTAATCAGAAATCAATTCAGCTTTTGGCCTGCTCAAGGAGAATAAATGGCATTTTTGAATGGACCGGTCCCTTCCTGAAACAAGTGACCTGACTAGTTAAATTACTACATTAATATAAAAAAATTTGTCAACATTAACCTTTATTTTGTGATACGAACTTGTGCTTCATGGACAAATTACAGGGCGTTTTGTCAAAGACGCCTTTGTTCGTGGCATGACTTTATTGAGATTGATTGGCCGGTTTCTCTGCACCTATGTATGCTGCGTGTTTAATTGGTTGTGGAAGTGATTTGTTAATTTGCTGCTGGTGTGTTTTCAGGTGGCCCACCTGGAGCGTACAGGGCACTATTTGACAGTGAAGGACAACCAGGTGGTTCAGCTGCACCCGTCTACAGTGCTGGACCATAAGCCAGAATGGGTGCTTTACAACGAGTTTGTGCTGACTACCAAGAACTATATCCGCACCTGCACGGACATCAAACCCGAGTGGTAAGCACAAAATTGCTTTTATTTTTAATAGAGAAAGTGCATATACGCACACACTTGTCGTTATTGCATGCACATTTCTGCTTTAGGAAGTGATGTCAATGCATCATGCTCTCATCTTTTTATGGAGATTATAGAGAGAAGTAGACAAACACTGAAGTGACAACAGCAGGAGCTTAATATCCTCAAATCAGTTATGAAGAAGTAAATGTCCTGTGTATTAAAATAACCTTTACATTTGTAAGGATTACTAGTGTGGCTTTGTTTGAGCTGAACCACTCAAACTTACTGGGATGTATAGAAAGCACAGCATTGATTCCACCAAATCTGTACTTTCAAGATGTATTACTCAGTTGACAGTGGCAGCTTGGCAGAGGTGAGATTTGAACCCTGGACCTTCTGGTTCAGAGTCCAGTAACTTAATGGCTAGGCTCCCATAGTCCAGGGTAGATAAGCTCCTTGGGAAAAACTGAGCAAAACCCAAAATGGTCAACTTTCAATGGTCACAGCAGGAAATTAGCAAGAATTAAACAATTAAGTAACAGTTCGGAATAGCCTTTCCCTTTTTGATTTTTTTAAGCATTTAAGTCCTGTGGATAAACATGCTATGTGCCATCACTTAAAGTTCTCTCTTAAATTATAGAATAACTGCAGTTAGCCTAATGAAGACCAGCTGTATGGTTTCTGACAGCGACCCCTACATGATATTTGATTTTTGGCAGCAGATTTTCCTCACTCGTTTACCTTGGGACTCGCAACTGCCTGTTGCAGATACAGTGGTGTGAAAGTGTTTGCCCCCTTCTTGATTTTTTTTTATTTTTTCTCATCCAAGAGGTCACAAAATACCCCATAAAAACATCCAAAGAACTGCAGGCCTCACTTGTCTCAGTTAAGGTCAGTGTTCATGCCTCCACCATAAGAAAGAGACGGGGCAAAAATGGGCTGCATGGCAGAGTTCCAAGACGAAAACCACTGCTGAGCAAAAAGAACATTAAAGCTCGTCTCAATGTTCCCAGAACACATCTTGATGATCCCCAAGACTTTTTGGAAACCATTCTGTGGACTGACGAGACAAAAGTTGAACTTTTTGGAAGGTGTTTGTCCCATTACATCTGGCGTAAAAGTAACACAGCATTTCAGAAAAAGAACATTATAGCAACAGTAAAATATGGTGGTGGTAGTGTGATGGTCTGGGGCTGTTTTGCTGCTTCAGGACCTGGAAGACTTGCTGTGATAAATGGAACTATGAATTATGCTGTTTACCAAAACATCCTGTAGGAGAATGTCCAGCCATCTGTTTGTGTCCTCAAGCTGAAACTTGGGTTCTGCAGCAGGACAATGATCCAAAACACACCAGCAAGTCCATCTCTGTATGGCTGAAGAAAAACTAAATGAAGATTTGAGTGGCCTAGTCAAAGTCAGTGTCCTGTTTAAATTGGTTTGATGTTCCGAAACACTTAAGTGTGACAAACATGCAAAAAATAGGAAATCAGGAAGGGGGTGCAAACTTTTTCACACCACCATGTCACTTGTTGCATTTAAGAACTTGTTTTTAAGGCTTGTAAGGTCTTGGGAGTGCATTTTTTTTAGGTTTTGCTGATTTTCTAACCTGTGGGGTTTTTTTGTTTGTTTTTCTTGTTAGGCCCATTTAAAAGCTGGAATATATTTTCCTAACTTTTGGATTTGACCTTTTTTGGTGTCCAGGAGTGCATGAACTAGACTTGTACTACATACTACACACAGCATGCAATGTTCCTTTTGTTTTTGTTTTTTTTTATATTTAAACTGTGACCTGATTTTCTAATATGCCACGTGTCTTCCAGGCTGGTCAAAATCGCTCCACAGTACTACGAGATGAGCAACTTCCCTCAGTGTGAAGCCAAGAGGCAACTGGAGCGTATTGTTGCTAAACTCCAAACCAAGGAATACTCTCAATACTAAATGCCATGGATTGGCTTAAGAACAATATGAAAGCTAACATGCAGTGCTCTGAGTTTCTCTCTCTGAACCCTGAAAGTTGTACATTGTCATCTTTTCAACAATAGATTGTCATTTATGTTGTTTTTGTTTCTTTCCTGGTTCAGCTTATTGTTAATTATTTTTGTATTTCTTGGTCTCTTCATCTTTGGGGTAAGTTGTGATTATTACAGTATTCACTGTAGGCACGAAGCATCGGTTCGATTCGGGAATAAATGCTCGACAGGGATAAGTCCGTTGACCGTCGTTATGAATGATCGCTCACATGGATGTTGACATTCCTTATAGACATTGCGAACTTTCTGATAATGTAACTGAGTAAACGAGTTCTTGTTTATTCTGTTTAAAAAACGAGTTCAATAAAGGCTATTGATATTAGCTGTGGATCACCTTTTAAGAATCTGAGTATGATTATCTGGAGCAGTCAGCATGTCTTACGGTGGCAGTAATTCAGAAATCTACAAATATAGGGCTGTCATTTACCAGAAATATTGAAGATGGACTGATTAAAACTGATGCGCATGTCTGGTTTAAAAGTTTAAATACTGTAAAAGGTATTTTACATTCTTCTACCCAAGGTGAGTAGTGGTGGTATTTCAGGGACAAAGCCACTGGTCAATTTTAATTGTCTTTTTAGCAGGAGATTGATTATATGTGTAGTAGAGTAATTGAATGGAAGTGAGATTAATTAACTTTTGTAACTAAAAAGGAACCTCTTCAGCGGTCAGCCCTTCCATGAGCTACAGTTCTGGTTCTCTGAGGAAGCTACTTTGGAACTTGTTCCTCAGTTCTTGTTCTGACTTAAAATGAGTCTCCCATTTCGCTTCATGTCCTACTATCTGGCCAAATGATGTCACAAAAGTCATTCGTTTTCTTATCTTCCTAATCCTAGTCAGGGTCGCAGGAAAGCCGGTGCCTAGCCAGCGGCACGGGGCGCAAGGCAGGAACAACCCTAGACAGGGCGTCAATCCATTGTGCAGGGCTACCTCGGTTCTCTTCATTAATTTGTTCCAGAAGGCTTGTCGAGAAACGAAAAAGACCGCCAAAATCAACACCGTACAAGATATTCTATGCATTGATGGAGTTTGTACAGGTGCTCCCTGATTTATGATGGGGATATGTTCTGACAAATCCATCATAAGTTAAATCATGAGCTGAGGAGTTTTGGTAGAGCAGTCTATACTGTTATCATTGCTTATAAGTAATAAGTTACTGTTTAAAACACTTGCCTTATCCTACAGCTGGCCAAAATAGCTAAAACAAAGCTTATTTTTATGTGTTGAAAAAGGTCATGTAATTTACTGAGTAATGGATTGAAAGTGAAAAGTAAAAGCAAAACACTTAGTAAAACAACATGGCTGCTAAGCTAACTGCAGCCTGGGTTTTTATTTATTTTATTTTTTTTGGTTGGCTTTTCCAACTAAGCTTTTTAGGTCTCATAGAGACTTATTTGCACTAAGAAAACAGTACTGTAGATGTAACACTAAAGAAAAATATGATAACAGTGGAGATCATCAATGAGCAAGAGCCGTTGAGACTGAATCACAAATTGAGTTTCAGCTGAAATGAGCTTGACTCCTACAAGTTTAAGCCAGTGCGACGAGAACCAAGATGCCTTTTTTTTGTGGAAATGCATCGAGAACCAAATTTGACGATTACTGAGGTGGTTGAGAACCAAGGTACCACTGTACACACACTAAGGGCACTTTGGAAACACCAGCTCACCCAACGCACATCTTTGGACTGTGGGCGGACAGGAAACTGGAGTAAACCACCGCAGACTCCACACTGGCTGAACCAGGGGATCTCGGAGCTCTGAATTCTGTGCCACCACCAAAGACTTAAGTTTCTGTGTTACAGAATGGAATCCTTTCTCTCCAGTGCCCGGATGGCTAGAAGATAACTATCTGTCAGGTCCTTGGTTGGAATAGGGGGAGGGGGGAATTGGGGGAGTAGACTGGATGTAATGGAGTGCTCCATGGAACTGGTGGCAACCGGTTGGGATAGCTCTTCAATGGCTTTATTCTCTAGGTCAGGTCTTCAAATAAGAGAGTCCGAGTTAGGCAGAGCGTGAAAGTGCTGGGGAATTGGACAGCGGGACATCCCTGATCTGAGGGTCCTTAAAGGCTTGCTCCATCAGGCTTAAGTCATCCAGGGTCCTCTGGTGCAGCACTAGACTTCTGTGAATTATACCACACTAGGTCTTCTTATTTTTACTGTGTTAGCCTTTTTTGTGTTTTATTTCTTTTTTTGCTGACTACCTAAAAAGAATTGGTTCGAATTGACTCCTGACAGTTGAAAGGACCAGACTTTCTACAGCATAGACGGTTGAGGGTAATGTGCATCTACAGCTGCGTTTCGAGCTTACCCCAGCAGTTTTATATATGCTGCATTCAGATTTCAGCAAATGCCCTCTGACTTGTTCCTCTTCAATTTTGGGTATTCTTAGAATCCCAGCGACAGCACCAGGCCTAATCCATCTCAATGACTTGCCCCCCTAGCCCTGAGATTATAGCATTTACTGCTTCATCCCCGTGTTTATGTAGCACTTCGGCTAGCGGAGTGCACATTTAATCAAGGCACCCAGGGGGTCTTTTTGTTCCGTCTATGTTAATCCATTAGACGTAGATAAAAACCAAACTCGCTTCTCACCTATGGCATTATACACCATGGGAGAAGTCGGGATGAGCTTTATGCAAAGCACTAAGGCACAGGGACTTTAAATGCATCCCAGTGTTCGCTCGTGCTCCCTCGGTTTCAAAGGCACGTCGTCAGGAAAGCAAGAAGTCGGCGCCGTCTTTGAGGAGAGAAAATGCCATTCTTCATATTGTAGGAGTTCACATCAAGTGCAGCTGCAGTATGCACAAGCGAAAGATTAGCATGTGTTTTGATCTTTTCCGACCGTTGGGACAAAAACGTTCTATTTTTGAACAGATGACTCTCTACTCTCAAATGCACTTGTAACCATGAAATTGCTGTAGAAACAAGCGCCTCTGAATCCAGTAGAAAACACTTTTAAGTAGATGTGGAAATTCTACGCCATTAACCTTTGAGGTGGCCTTTTGTCATATTCGAGTTTACAAATTGAGCCTCACCAGTAATAATTATCAAATACAGCTGTTATTTCTTTTAAGGAATCCTCCATTTAAGGACTGCACAACCTGGTTGACCAAAATAGACGTTGACTGGATGTTACCAGGTTATTTTCACAAGAAAACTGTGCAAATGATACATAAAAGCGTCAGAGGTACTGCTAAAACCACAGTCAACCGCTACCATCCACACAGCATCCTTAATGCCATAGTATTTTTCATTCATGGAAATTCACAATAATTATAGTAAATACAGTAGTATACTGTCTATGGGAAAATTGTAACACTTAGAGAATAGTATTATGGATCTAATACTTTTGTTTGACAGAATCCATTGATAGACACTGTTATAAACAATAACACTCTTAGGCAAATGATGGACTTCTGCTCTAACTCCTGCCTCTGCCTGTTGATTGGCTGTTGTGACCAGCTGTTTGTGGCCACAATTTCTGGAGTTAACAGACAGATTATTTCCTTTGATAATTTTTTTAATTGTTACAACTTCGGTTGTTGACGTGAACTTGCATTGAATGTACAAGTTACATACAAATTTTTCGCATAAGGAGTAATGTAAATTGAATGAATCCGTTCCAGACCCCCAGAAAGTTCACACTGTATAAGGCATTATATGCATTAATGGAGTTGTTGTGCAGGTGCTCCCTGATCTATGAAGGGGATACGTTCCGACAAAACCATCATAAATTAAATGCATCATGAACTGAGGAGTATAATGAGTGTTTGGTAGAGTGGCCTATACTTTATAATAGCGGAGTCTATGATAAGTAATGTTGTGAGTTAATGTTTAAAACCCTTATATTAACCTACAGTTGGCCATCATTAATGCAAAGCTTATTTATAATAAAGTGTTGAAAAATCGCATGTAATTTAGTGAGTAATTGAAAGTGAAAAGTAAAAGCAAAACACTTACTCTACTGATGCACTCTGGGGCGCTAGCATAGCTGCTAATGCTAACTGTAGCCTGTGTTCTGGAGGCCTCGGGCCTTGTTTCCCTTTGGCTGGCTCTTATAAATAACCATTTTAGGACCCCATGGAGTCTTATTTGCACTAAGCATACAGTACTGTAGGTGTAGGAATAAAGAAAAACACGATCAAAATAGTGGAGATCTTCAATGAGCAATGTCTATTGTGAATCTGAATCACTGTGTAGTGAATCATGAATCGAGTTTCGGCTGAAACGAGCCACGTGGCTTGACTCATACAAGCTTAAGCAAGTGTGCTGAGTACCGAGTAAACGATGAGAACTGAGACAAATTTCTCTGGTTTAAAATGCATTGAGAACAAAGGTACCACTGTACTGGTATTTGCTTGATCGTATTAGAGCTTACTGCAGTGCTGTTTCCCATGTTGACAGTCAGTTTCATCTCACATTTCTCATTTTACTTGATCTATTTTTATTTGTGGGACTGTTGCTACTAATATACCATTTGTGAAGTCATTACTGACATGGCATTCTAAAGAGTTTAGACAATCGTATTGTGTCACCTGATCCTACAACATTTAGAACTCCAAGCAGGAACTGTAAAAATCTGCAACTAATGGCTTTGCCGTTCATTATGCCAGTTACTTCTCTAATATTGGTTGGCATGCCTTGCCAAGTTGCCTCTGAAATTTGTCTTCTACAATAAAATCCAAACTGATCTATAAATGCAAGTGCCGATGCCGCTGTACTATTTACCATCTTAAAACCTGCTGACAGACACAGGCATTGTCCCATCATCCAGATGGCAAACCGAGTGCTAAGCAGAATCTGTACCGTTTTTGCCACTTGTCTCAGGACCCCTGTGATGTTTCCAATATTTTGTCAGATTTGAAAGTGACTTCTTTGCAGACATCCTTGCCTTTTCCTTGTGCCTTTCATACTACTGTTGTCCCAGTCGAAGCCGAGACAGGTGTCTTATCTCCATCAAACAGTGCAGGCAGAGCCCATCTTGAAGACTATGCAGTCGAGTGGAATGTGACAAATCCATCTGTCCTGGTTCGAATTTGTATGCTAATTTGGAATAATGTCCCCTCTGTTGACTGAATGATGGAACAATTCAATCGCGGCATCTCTGATGAGAACTCTGTGGCCTACGTGTGATCGGTGCCTGCGTAACGTATGGTGGGGTTGATGGTGATATATAGGCCCTTTGGGGTACAAAGTGTGTCCTGCAGGTTTCAGATACAGGAAATGGGGAGGTCTGAAAGAAATGGTTCTTTGCCAGGTTTTAAGAGGAGTTCAAGGTAATGTTCAACCATCTACATTTCTCAGATGGAGCACTCTTGGAATCAGCTTCAGCTTGTCTACCAGTGGACTGGGTATTGAGTTTTTATAAACAATTACCAATTGTCCAAGCTAGGTTTTTCTGTGGTAGTTAAAGAATGTGATGTCTTAGAGTACCTTAGCTTGCAAAGCATACTAACAAATAGGTCTTGAATTAAAACAAATCTGACCTTTTACTCGAAAGCCTGGTACCAACTTAAGCTCTCTTCCTTGAATACATCATGAGAAGAATCAATTTAATTGGAAAATATGATGCTTTAAATCGATAAAGCGGAGAGAAGACAACTTCAGGGAAGGCTTTCCACTGTTTTTTGGAACATAACTGCAGGGATTTTTTGTTTATTAAAGAGTATACACTTTTTTTTTTTTAAACCATACAAGCCCTTTTCACACCCTTTTCTACAAGCCAGTGTGACTGTAGAAGCCTGGACACAACCTATGCTAAATCTACTATCCTGTGATCCACTGTGGTGACCCCTAATGGAACCAATGGAAAGAGGACTTTCAGGCTGATTGAAGCCATGATTATTGTACATGAGCCTTTCCAAAGAGTTGATTTGTTCATTCCACTTGATTTTGTAGATATGTCTATGAACAAGTGAAAAAAAGCCCATAATGGTTGTGTCCTGAACAAAAAAACTCATTTGACCAGCCCTGCCTTAGCTTTTGAGTAAGTGCTATAAACTGATATTAAGGCAAGTTGTAATGTTTTGCACCTGCATGCTTTGATTTCATATTTTGACTGATGCTACACAATGGTATAAAGCAGGAATGGGGAACCACATCTTCAGAGTGGTCTGTGTGGCTCTTTTCATTCCAACCAGCAAGTAACTATACTGGTCCTTCTCAAAAAATTAGCATATTGTGATAAAGTTAATTCTTTTCCGTAATGTAATGATAAAAATTAAACTTTCATATATTTTAGATTCATTGCACACCAACTGAAATATTTCAAGTCTTTTATTGTTTTAATACTGATGATTTTGGCATACAGCTCATGAAAACCCAAAATTCTCACAAAATTAGCATATTTCATCCGACCAATAAAATAAAAGTCAACCTTCAGATTATTATGTTCATTTATGCACTCAAATACTTGGTCGGGAATCCTTTTGCAGAAATGACTGCTTCAATGCGGCGTGGCATGGAAGCAATCAGCCTGTGGCACTGCTGAGGTGTTATGGAGGCCCAGGATGCTTCGATAGCGGCCTTAAGCTCATCCAGAGTGTTGGGTCTTGCGTCTCTCAACTTCCTCTTCACAATATCGCACAGATTCTCTATCGGGTTCAGGTCAGGAGAGTGGGCAGGCCAGTTGAGCACAGTAATACCATGGTCAGTAAACCATTTACCAGTGGTTTTGGCACTGTGAGCAGGTGCCAGGTCATGCTGAAAAATGAACTCTTCATCTTCATAAAGCTCTTCAGCAGATGGAAGCATGAAGTGCTCCAAAATCTCATGATAGCTAGATGCATTGACCCTGCCCTTGATAAAACACAGTGGACCAACACCAGCAGCTGACATGGCACCCCAGACCATCACTGACTGTGGGTACTTGACACTGGACTTCAGACATTTTGGCATTTCCTTCTCCCCAGTCTTCCTCCAGACTCTGGCACCTTGATTTCCGAATGACATGCAAATTTTCTTTCATCCGAAAAAAGTACTTTGGACCACTGAGCAACAGTCCAGTGCTGCTTCTCTGTAGCCCAGGTCAGGCGCTTCTGCCGCCGTTTCTGGTTCAAAAGTGGCTTGACCTGGGGAATGCGGCACCTGTAGCCCATTTCCTGCACACGCCGGTTGGAATGAACATCTGTAGAGCTAAAGCAGAAGACCACACCAGGTGCCACACCTGTCAGCTAAGAACAGGCAACTGAGGCTCCAAAGCACACGGGCAAAATTGGACAATGGAAGATTTGAAAAACTCTCAGAATTCACTGACATTTTTAATGTCTATTAAAGACCTACAGTGCTTCTATAAAGTCATCCCACTTTGACATGGTCACTTTTTGTCTTCCATCTGATAACCCATTCAAACCTATCTTTCTAGCCTTACAAGATTCCATTAAAAAGACAAAAGTAAACAGTTCTGAAAATTAATAAAGTAATTAAAAATAAATAAATAAATAAAATATAACAAAGTTGGAAAAGTGATCAGGCCATTGATTTAATACGTTGTTACAGCCATCAGTCTGTTTGAACATGTCTCTATCAGCTTTGCACACCTAGATTGGGGAATATTTGCTCTTTCTTCCTTACAGGATTGTTTAAGTTCTGTCAAATTCCGTACAAGTGGCGATGAATTGCTCTCTTTGAGTCCATTCACGGGTTTTCTGTCATTTTTATGTCAGGGCTCTGACTTCTTTAAGCCACTGCTTTGTTGTTATTGGGCTGGAAAGTGAACCATCTGTGGTAAACCTTGTACCACCCACGACATAAGCATAGCATTGTTTCATGTCTTCTTTCTTGCCACCATGCCATACAGGCAAGGGCAGCTTCACAGTCTCACAAAGCTTGTGTATATCACTTCCAGAGATAGTTAAATTATTTTGTGTCCTCCTCCTAATGTGTGGCTTACCTCAGCTTTGTCCCAGATTCCTTTTGAAAAGAACCTTTTCAACATGATGTATTATTTCCATTCCCATGCACTACTAGTAGTAGTGGACTTCTCAAGAAACAGCCCGTTGTATGCTGATTTAATCAAAACCACTACAGTTTGTCAGATGGAGTCCAGTTAGCCTTGTGTGTGTGATCTGGAAGCTGATTGGTTGCACTTGAGCTAGTTTATAATGTGTTACTCTGTAAGGGATGATCACTTACCCAAACCTAATATTTTACCATTGAAATATCAATAACTGATCTGAATTTTTAAAATGTTATTTTCACGTAGATGTTGACGACTATAATGTGCAAGTTAGATTTAATATTCAGGGTGTAATGTAACAAAGTTGAATTATCATAATTAGTTTTTTAATAGGCACAGCAGCAGTTATTTGTTCCCAGATACTGTATAAGATCTGCTGTAGATCTCACTGTCTAACCGATTCAACTTGGAATTCGTGAATTAGGAAGTAGTGTTTAATACCCTGCAACTCAACTTTCAGTACTGATAAAATTTACAATAAGGAAATGTGCTCAAAGGCCCATTTAATAAGCACTGCTTGTAGATAGCCTTGAATGCTTTCAGATGAAAAAAATAATGTTAAGTTGTTTAATTCTTGAATTAATGTATTACTCTTGAGATCAGTATGCTTTATATTATCAGTCAATTCAAATAAGCGACTTTGGAGTAGCCTTGGATGACACCACTTTAGAGAACCTTGATAGTTTTGGTAAACATGAACATGACACTATAAGATCCATTTGAATGCGCTGAAAAAGGAAAGCACAATGATTACAACTGTGTAAAACACTGAATTCCGTATAGGTTTGGAGCATTATTTGCTTATTATTATTGAGCATTATTTGCTAAAACCTGATCTGATCTGATGTATGATGTCTGATTGTCTTTTATTTTTGGAAATATTGTATAAAAATGCTGACGGCTTTGTGGAGTTTGCATGTCCTCCCCTTGTCCGTGTGGGTTTACTCTGGGTTTGCTCCCACATTCCAAAGGTATGTGTGTTAGGTTAACTGGTGTTTCTAAAATGCCCTTTGTGTATATTGGTTGTGGGGGGTGTGTGAGTGTATGTTCCCTACGATGGATTTGCGTTCTGTCTAGGGCTGTTCCTGCCTTGCACCCTGTGACGCCAGCTTTCCCGCGACCTTGACCAGGATTAAATGGATAAGCAGATGAATGAATGATGTAAAAATGTCTTGGGGAAATTCCCTTCTGATTAGTAAATTGACCAGTTTCAGGCTGATTTTTGCCTTCTAAAAGCCCTTATTATTGCTTACGATAATGATTGTATTTATCCATAAAAATGACTAGAGAATCTAAGGTCAGGCTGAAAGAACTAAAGGCTTGTAGAAAAACAAGTCAGACAGTGTTTGCAAGGTTTTAATAAGTTGAATGCCCTGTCAGCAAATACCAAAATGTTGCTACAAATTTAATAAGTTGAACCGGTGAGTAACACTAACGGCCCTTTGGGGTGTAATGGGTTGATTCTCATACTCAAAATATTGCAGTATATGGCATTCTATACCATCTAGGCACTGGGGTGGTGCAGCGGTCTCGTCCACCAATATATTGACCCGTATAAGTCATGGTGATGCCTTTCAGCCAAGTCAGCTGGCACATGCACATACTGGCTGTGTATTAGGGAGTGAAAGGCCAGGTGAGGATAATATCCCCCCTGGTGCTAAAACAGCCAACCCCTGCCAGAATTTTGATTGATCTGCTGACCCAAACCTTGCTCAGATACCTCATGATCTATAAAAATACAAAAATGGGTTAATTTTTGTATTTTTATGGACCATGATGCTGATGCTGATGCTGGACTGTTGGCATACACACCCTTGGGCAACAAAAAATTAGGCCCAAACCAAAATTGTGAAATATTAAGCTTTTAGTGGCCTCATAAGCAAATAATTAGTCAGGAAATTAGCAAGAATTAAACAAATATATAAAGTCAACGTTGGTCCACTCAGGTGTAATGGCTTTGATAATGGACCAAATTCTCTCTACAGGAATGAAATCTGGACTCTGGCCAGGTCTAAACATGAGCTTGACTGACTTGTACTTAACCAACTTCATGGTGGTCTTCGCAGTGTGAGCGGGCGTGTTGTCTTGTTGAAAAATAACGTTATTGGTCCTCTTTAGAATACAACTTTTCAATTGTGGGAAGCTTTCTGCAATATTTTCTATTACTCCAAAGCATTACTTGATGTTTCAGTGATGCAGCTCACCAGTACCAGGAGCTGAAATGCTCCCCACACCATGACACCTACACATCCATGCTTAATGGTTGTAGAGGTGCATTAATTGTTGTACTTCTCACCAGATCTTTGAAGGGACCTCTCTGGACCATCGCCATGAAACTCAAATTGGGATTCTTGAGTACCAACAAATCTGCTGAACCACTCTGAATCAAACTTTCCATATTTTGTCACAAACTTCATTCTGTCCATGAGCTTTTTCTTAGACAGCAATGGCTTTTAACACATCTTAGACAAACTTCTAGTTATTGTTCTTCTTCAAAGAGCATTGTTTTTTTGAAGGCCTTGAATTGTGCTGACAGTTTTTGGAGGCTTTTTTCACTGTCTTTGAGAACTATAAATTTCAGCAGTTCATCTCTGCTTGAAGAGGCTTTGGGCCTTTCATAATCTTTATTCCTGGCAACATCACCTGAAGTTTCAGTGTTAACCTATTCTCTTTATAGCTGATCGTGAAATAGGGATTTGTAGTGCATTTAGGGTCTTGTAATTTTCAGAATATCTGCAGCTGGCCCGATGAAGACCAGCTATGTGGTTTCGGACGGCAACCCCTACATGATATTTTGCTTTTTTGGAGCAGATTTTTTTCACTTGTTTACCTTGGGACTCACAAGGCTGCATATTACAGATCTGTACCTGTAGATATCTTTCACCCTGTTAGTCTGGTTCTATTTAAGAACTTTTTTTCAGATCTCATTATGGGCTGCAACAGGTGTGGCAAACAACATTTAAAAGATTGTAAACACCCAGACATGTGATCTTTATATCAAACATGTAAATCTTTACATGATGTTTTCTGTGTTTACTGTGACTAAGGGTCTGGGTCTGCGTCTTGGACCATTAGCGCTAAGCCTATGTAAGTGAATTTCCCTGTTTCCAGCTCACCCCAACTCCCCCTCACACCAAGAGTTCACTGCAGGAATGAGCAGTTATGAGCAAAGGTCTCAGGAGGGCATTTCTTAGTTCTTGCTAATTTTCTGGCCAAAGATTTGTCATTAGAACAAATAAAATAAGAATAAAAATAGGAATAACAAAATACCAAGAGTGTATTCATGAATTTATTTTCAAACCCACTTAATCCAATTCAGGGTTGATGGGAGCCA
Source organism: Ancistrus triradiatus (assembly GCA_025084515.1). Lineage (NCBI taxonomy): Eukaryota > Metazoa > Chordata > Actinopteri > Siluriformes > Loricariidae > Ancistrus > Ancistrus triradiatus. The sequence goes on along the minus strand of JAJAGP010000431.1, from coordinate 206,368 downwards.
TGCTCTAACCAGACGCACAGCACGCACGGTGGGAACCAACCCTAGACAAGGTGCCAATCCAAAAAGAAACTCACTCAGATACAGGCAGAACATGTGGAGTCTGGGTCAAAAATGGAACCAGGGATCTCTGGAGCTGTGAATAAAACAAAACAAAACAAAACAAAACAAAACAAATATCAGCCACCAGAATTTTAAATAATGCACATCATCTGCAAATCATTTTATTACAGTAATTCAAGACAGTCTCTTTTAGACAATTGGATAAATCAAAGAAAATAAACACATACTTTGTTACATAGCTGACTTTTTCAAATGTTGGAAACTCTGGGGATATTAGGCAACACTTTCCAACAATTGGCTGCATGTACCATGGATATCATCAAACCCATTTTAATATGGCATGTGCCACAGTAAAAATGTTGCTGTGCAGAACTACAGGGCATTGCACACAAATTCACTACAGGCACCATTTCCCATAATGCCCCAGCATCCGTCCAAAAGCTTGAGAGGCTTATGCTTTCAGTCGGGTTTTTGCATGGATTACTGGACAACAGCAAACATTTAAAAGAAAGTCAACCACGCTACAGGCAAGGTAGTAGCTTATATGTGTTTTAGCTAGGCACTTATAACCTACCAAAAGTACATATTAGACCACTAAAGGCATTCATTAAACTAGCATTAGTTACATTAGCATAAACAAAACTAAAGCGAATAATAATAATAATTATAATTAATACAAAATTTGTTCTTCATTTATCATCCATGGCAGATTAACGGCCACTTTAGTGTTAAGTTACTTAATCTATGTAATGTTTAACAGACTCTTTTTTTTATGCACAATTGTGCCCCTACGATTTATTGGCAGACAGATAGGTATCTGTGCCCCTCTAAATTCTGTGTGCCCCAGTGCGACAAGTAGTCTAGAAAGGCCCCTGGTATGTACTTTTATGAATTTAGCACACTTGTAGTCGTTTTTCTGATATTTAATAAATTACGTAAAAGATTATATGTTTGAAATGTAAAAAGTACACAGCAGTTTTGAATGACAGTATTTTGACTAGTGAACATAGATTTCATTTGGAAAACTGGCCACATATACAGTATGCTACGCCTAAATTTAAATGATTAACTTTAAAATAAATGCAGTTTAAAACATTATTAACACCTTTGGACAATCTAAATTCAATGGGCTGCTGTGTAAGATAAAAAAAACTTTAGGAATAAGGTAATTAGGAAGATAAGAACAGAAAATTAGCTAGCTTAATAATGAGACAGGTCGCAGTCTCACGTGACCACTCTGAGCCGCTCAGCTCCATGCGGCGTCGCTTCCACAGGACGGAGCAGAACCGAACCGACCGACTCTCATTTGAAGACGTTTTCTCCATCTGGAGAAATCTTTCCTCCAGCAGTGCCACGTTCTGAGATGATGGCAGGTTATGGGCTGTCGGAAGAGGAGCTGTTCGCTTCTTATCTGTACAACTTCACCTGGGAGAATCCGCTGGAGCAGGTAGGAGACAGTAACCCGGTATACGCTGCTACTGCTGCTTCTACTGTCACTCTAAGCAAACATTCACTTATACCGAGCATGTAGTGCAAGTCTGCAATATAAATATTTACATTTAAAACCTCCTCTGTATGCAGCAACATTGTTTATCACCTTCAAACTCACAACCTTTGCTTTACGGTGAGTCCAGATTTTGTGTATCCCAAAAAGTGATTTACAAACACTGTAGAAGCTAACTCTGTAGTCAGTAATTTGCTCTTTAACAAATGAAGCTGAACGTTTGGAAATTTGGTGTAATATAAGTTGAAATAAAACACGGTAGGGTGTGTAGTTTGTCACACTTTTACACTACACACACCCTGTTGATTATAACTGCAGGTAAAAGTTAATGAACTTCCCACATCCTGCATTGTTCCTTATTTTATTATGTGACATGCCATAGAGGAGTTCATGATACATTGTAGTTCCCTCAGCCTTTTGAGGACCATCAGCTCACAGCATCACACATCCTCCACAGTACTTATCAGTTTATCTTCTTAACAGCCACCCTTTTTACTACAATCCCATCTTTAGTGTTGTCAAAAAGGTCTGGTTCTGTATCATCTGATTATGGACTGAATACGTTTCAGAGTTGCAGCAGCATCTTGTAAACTTCATGGTCTTGTGTGTGTGGTTCAGTGAAGGCTTTCATGTAGCATACAGTGGTGCTTGCAAGGTTGTGAACCCTTTGGATTTTATAAATGTATGCATACATTTGATCTAAAACATCATCAGACTTTCACACAAGTCCTAAAAGTGGATAAAGAGAACTCAGTTAAACAAATGAGACAAATATTATACTTGGTCATTTGTTTATTGAGGAAAATGATCCGATATTACATATTGGTGAGTGGCAAAAGTGTGTGATCCTTTGCTTTCAGTATCTGGTGTGACCCCCTTGTGCAGCAGTAACTGCAGCTAAACATTTCCTGTAACTGTTGATCAGTCCTGCACACTGGCTTGGAGGAATTTTATCACATTCCTTCGTACAGAACAGCTTGAACTCTGGGATGTTGGTGGGTTTCTTCACATTAACTGCTTGCTTCAGGTCCTTCCACAACATTTCGACTGGTTTAAGGTCAGGACTTTGACTTGGCCATTCCAAAACATGAACTTTATTCTTCTTTAACCATTCTTTGGTAGAAAGACCTATGTGCTTCGTGTTGTTGTCTTGCTGCATGACCCACCTTCTCTTGAGATTCAGTTCATGGACAGATGTCCTGATATTTTCCTTTAGAATTCTCTGATATAATTCAGAATTCATTGTTCCATCAATGATGGCAAGTCGTCCTGGCCCAGATGCAGCAAAACAGGCCCAAACCATGATACTACCACCACCATGTTTCTCAGATGGGATAAGGTTCTTATGCTGGATTGCAGTGTTTTCCTTTTTCCAAACAAACAAGCTTTTCTTTTAAACCAGAAAGTTTTATTTTGGTCTCATCCGTCCACAAAACATTCTTCCAATAGCCTTCTGGCTTGTCCACGTGATCTTTAGCAAACTGCAGACGAGCAGCAATGTTCTTTTTGGAGAGCTGTGGCTTTCTCCTTGCAACCCTGTCATGCACACCATTGTTGTTCAGTGTTCTTCTGATGGTGGACTCATGGACATTAACATTAGCCAATATGAGAGAGGCCTTCAGTTGCTTAGAAGTTACCCTGGTGTTCTTGGTGACCTCACCAACTATTACACGCCTTGCTCTTGGAGTGATCTTTGTTGGTCGACCACTCATGGGGAGGGTAACAATGGATATGAATTTCCTCCATTTGTACACACTGTCTGACTGTGGATTGGTGGAGTCCAAACATTGGTTTTGTAACATTTTCCAGCATGATGAGCATCAACAACTCATTTTCTGAGCTCCTCAGAAATCTCTTTTGTTTGTGCAGTGATACACTTCAACAAAGATGTGTTGTGAAGAGCAGACTTTGATAGATCCCTGGTGCCCACTCACAACTGATTGTCATCCCATTGATTGAAAACATTCTAAATTCACCTTCAAATTAATTGCTAATCCTAGAGCTTCACATACATTTGCCACTCACTAATATGTCATATTGGATCATTTTCCTCAATAAATAAATGACCAAGTCTCATTTGTTTAACTGGGTTCTCGTTATCTACTTTTAGGACTTGTGTGAAAATCTGATGATGTTTTAGATCATGTTTGTGCAGAAATATAGAAAATACTTAAGAGTTCACAAACTTTCAAGCACCACTGTAAATGATGCTCAGTTGGACTTACTGGCCGTCGGCCCATTCTCTTGTGACCTCTGGAGTCAACGAGGCATTTTGCCCAGAGAACTGCTGCTCACTGGATATTTTATAATCGTAGAGATGGCTATATGAGAAAATCTCAGTGGTTCATCAGTTTCTGAAATACTCAACCCTTCCCACCTAGCACCAACAACCATGCCACGTTCATAGTCACTTAAATCATCTTTATTTGCCATTCTGACGCTCAGCTTGAACTTTAGTAGGTCATCGTGACCATATCTGCATGCCTAATCCATTGAGTTTCTACCATGTGATTAGATATTTGTGTTAACAAGCAGTTGAACAGGTGTGCCTTAAAGTAGCCGGTGAATGTAAATTTTTGTGCATCAATAGAACGTTACTTTCTCGCCATTTTTATACCAAAGTCCAAGTAAGCTATTGTAAAGTACAACATAAGATAAAGTAAGCTATTCAACATTTAATTTCAGAATATAGTATCTTGCAATGATTGCAACAATTCCAGTTGTTTAGAAACCGTACCACAAATATAAAAAACAATCACTTCTAGTTTTGTATGCTTTTAGGAAAATGGTAAGCAGTACTGCATTGTAACAATATTTTAAAACAATATAAATTAGCCATATGATGCGCTTGTAATGTAAACAGAAATCATAGAAATCATCTTGTGTGTTGTCTTTTTAAAATGTTTATTCCAGCTTTTCCTCACTTTTGTCACGGGGGCACCACCACCTGTCCCCAGAGATCATAGGGTAAAATTTCAAGCCCTATAATTAGTGATCAAACCAGACTTTTGCTGTTTTCTTTAAAGCAGCTCTGGTGGCTAGGTGGTAAGAGCCAGCTGCTGGTAGTGCTTGAGGGCCAGAGTTGGGCGATATATTTACAGAACCCTTGATGCAGTGGCGCACTGTTCAGGGTGTACCTCTGCCTGCACTCATCGTATTTCCGGTTATGCTCCCCTGTGATTTTGACTAGGATAAGCAAGAATAAAATGGGATGTTTGGCCTTTATTTTCTTTGATGTTGTTTGTAGCTGAAACATTCAGTACAGTGGAATCAGAAAGTCTTCAGACCCTTTCACGTCATAATTGTTAGTTCTGGAAGTTTTTGCAGATGGGAGAAACTTCCAGAAGGTCAGCCATCTCCGCAGCACTCCACCAATCTGGGCTGTAGGGCAGAGAGGGATTGCTGCAGTGATGGTTGACCTTATGGAAATTTCTCCTATCTTGCACGCAGGATGTTTGGAACTCAGCTAGAGTTACCATTGCTATTTGGAAAACCTGATTTTTTTTTCAGCACTTCAACAGAATGTGAAAAAACTGAAAGTGCCTGAAGACTTTGTGAATTCATGGCATGTTGCCTTCAAAAGCAACAGAGTGCAGGTGCATGACATCCATTTTTTGCCAGTTAGCTCTGATGCTGTATAGTAATACTAACAGACAGTGGTGCAACAGTCTAACTCACTAGCATACCACCTTAAAAGCCCCTTACCTTGGACCTGTATATTCAATGGCATCTGTGGAGCTGTCATTATTCCATTTTATTGTAGCCCTACTGCATTGTGTGTGTGTGTGTGTGTGTGAAATGGGTGTGTGAGAAAGTGCAAAATTGTTTTACTTTCTCTAGATATCTCCTCACGTGTAATCAAAAAACAAGCAATGTACCCGATAAATAATACATAACAGGTTAGCTGTACATAGATAAATTCTCTCCAGGACTCACATTAATAAAATAAAGCCAGAGAGGCCATGCTTTAAAGCCTGTCATGCAGTAGCATGTTTTCGAACAGTTCTGGAAAGAAATATACTGCTGATCTGTTAGTCAACTTGGTTCAGCCCAGACATCAGAGTTGCAGCAGACTGTACATGGGAACTTGTACTTGATGTGTACTGGGTTAGGCCTGTGTGAGATTTCAAATCATGTGAAAATTTGTTGGTAGGTATAGACCCCTGTATTGGCATGTGGAATTATAGAATGCGAGGCAGGTATTCAGTGCTAGTAGGGTGTATTGGATTTGTTTTGTAAGCACTTAATCTTTTTTTTTTTTTTTTAGATGAAATCCTCTACTTTATTTTTAACAATTTGAGTCCATGCCTCATTTAGATTGAATTCCAAGCAAAGGTAGCATGGGGTTGTTAATAAGAATTCATGAAGTGCAGTTTTCTTGAATGCCTTTATACTGCACAGTCTTTATTAGGCATTAAGGTCACTCAGAACTTGATATGAATACAATATCTTTTTTTCTATTTTGAATATTGTATTTGCATGACATGGCACTTCCACAAAAGGCCATTAAACAGCGAAAAAGTCAGAGGAGCACCTGCACTTTTACCCTCATCAAGCACACAAATATGTAAATTGGAAACACCCCCAACATACATAAATCGTTCTTTTGTCAGCTTTCCAGTAGTGCTGCGTGGCCTTCATTTAATTAATAAGACATTGGTAGGGTTTTATGTGTTATGACAGGTTACACTATAACCATGTCTAATTGCCTGGCATATGTAAGTTACTTCCTTGTACTGGTACACCAAGAGTAGGCATATTGGAACAATGAACATAAATAGTGGTTAAGGCTATGCAAATCTTTGTTATTGCCTTTGCTGTTGTGCCACTAAACAGAATTAAAAAATGGAAAATAAAGGACACATTTTGTGTGTAACATCTGTTTGTTTTTCCCCATATTGACCCCACCTGCCTCCACCTTCACACATGGCCGACTGTGCCTGTGTAACACCCGTCCCTGTAAGGATAGGTCACACTAAATTCTTGTCTCTGTAGCCTAAATAAGCTGTTTTTCAGTGGTTTTTTAATTTTTTTAGTTTTGTAATACAGCATACACATTTCTTATATTTTCTGGTTGTATTCTAATAAAGGAACTGAGAAATGATTATATATGTTCATTATACCATTGCTAAAACAATGGTCTATCTAACCTAATGGTGTCCTAAGACTTTTGCACAGTACTGTATATGAGGAGTAAATAACTGCCTGTAGAGCTGAAAAACAGGATTGTGTGGAGGCACAGATCTAGAGAAGGCTACTGAAAGTTCCCAAGAGCACATTGACCTCTATAATTCTTAAATGGAAGAAGATTGGAACAACCAGGACTCTTCCTAGTGCTGACCACCCACCAACTAAGTAATCGGGGTAGAAGGGCCTTGGTAAGAGAGGTGACCAAGAACCCACAGACTATCAGACTGTACAAAACAAGATTCTCTGTTCTGATGAAACCAAGATTGAGCTTTTTGGTCTCAATTCTAAGCTTCAATTCTAACCAGGTACAGCTCATCACCTGCCCAATACCATCCCTACAGTGAAGCATGGTGATGGCAGCATCATGCTGTTGTGGTGTTTTTTAACGGCTTTAGACTGGTCAGGGTTGAGGGAGAGCTGAATGGAGCGAAGTACAGATATGTTCTTAATGAAAAGACTGGACTGAAGGATCACCTTCCAAAAAGACAATGATCCTAAACACACAGCCAAGACAACACAGGAGTGGTTTAGGGACAACTCTGTGAATGTCCTTGAGTGGCCCAGCCAGAGCCCTGACTTGAACATCTCTAGAGAGACCTGAAAATGGCTGTCCACCAACTCTCCAACCTGATAGAGCTTGAGAGAATCTGCAGAGAAGAATGGCAGAAAATCCCCAAATCCAGGTGTGCAAACCTTGTGGCGTCATAGCCAAGAAGACTGAAGGATGTAATCGCTGCCAAAGGTGCTTCAACTAAGTACTGAGTAAAGGGTCTGAATACTTATGTCAATGCAATGTTTTACTTTTTCAATAAATTTGCAAAAAAGTTTGAAAATTGTAAAAGTAGTGTCATCCAAGACGTGTATTAGCATGGTGTTTGCCCCCCACATTTGTTCAGCCTTTGTTCTGTTAAGAGGCCTTTCCACTTTGGAAAGCTCTGCCTCACTTTTGGCTTTCTAGAACAATTTCAAGGTGTCTGATGGAGTTAAGTTTAAGGTTCTGTGCAAGGCAGCCAAGTTCTCAATCAAAGTTGGCAAACCAATTCTGTAGTGACTTTGGTTAAGGACAGCAGGGCAGAATGTCGATGAACTCACTTGTTGGAAGTGGAAACCTATAAATGAGTCATATTGAGAATCACTGAGGTCTCTCTTAGGTTAAAAACTCCTGTAGTTACTCAGTTGGATTGCATTCTTGTAAATGCGAAGGCAAAAATCATTTGCATAATTTTCACACTCCTCAAACATTTTGGTGACCCTTTGTGCCCTGTGGAAGGGGCATTGGGCTTTTGGAAGAGTCACTTCCATCAGGATAGAAATTTTCCATCCAAGTGATCAACTGCTCAGTCAGAATATCTTTATATTGATTTGCAGTGACCCTTCTTTCTTGGACCCTTCAAAATGGAGTCTTTTTTTTTCATAGAGCTGGTGAACTTAGTTCTTTCTGTAGATTTTTCCTTTCATTTTCCACCTGTCTGTATGCAGTGTTGTAGAACATGCTGGTAAAGAGAAGTTACTTTATCAGCAAAGCAATGTTTTAAACTTTATTCTCAGTCAAGGTCTTGAAACCAGGAACTATTTATAACTATGTTTATATTGTAACGATTGACGTAGGTGTGATTGTTTGGGGTTTATTCATAAAAGACTTGGTGTAGACAAGGTAAACACTGAGAGGGGCAAGAAACAAAGCTGGTAACCAACAATTCTAATAGACATGGACACCTGCTAACAAGCCAAAGCTACCAGAGAAGGTGCTAATGCAGGTGAATAAAATTAAACCAATCAGATGAGGCTATCAAGACCAGGGAGTGCCAATACAAATGGACAGTACTAATAAGCATTCAGTGCTAAAACAAACAGACAATGCTTATGTAACCAGACAGTGCTAATACAAACATACAGTGCTAAAACCGCCAAAGAGGAAATACCAACTAACTATGCTAATATGCTAACAAAAAAAGAACAGAACACAGAAACATAGAACAGTACAAGAACCGGTAACAGATGCAATCAAATCAGGCATGGAGAAAACCAGGAGCCAGGAAACCAGGTTTAAGTGAAAAGTGAACAGGAATGGGGATGTTGTATTTATGGGAAGGGAACAACAGGCTGTAATGGAACATTGCCTGTATTTGGACAGTATGAAAATGTGTAAATGCAATGTGTTTTGAATTTACTTTTATTTTTACACTGTTTGGCCAAAAAAAAGGTCATACACTAATATTTCATTGGACCACCTTTACCTTTGATTATGGCACACATTCACTGTGGCATCGGTTCCACAAGCTTCTGCAATGTCACATCCATTATATCTGTCCAGAATTGCATTAATGTTGCCCCAATATCTTGTATTTATGATGGGAGATTTGGAAAACTGAACAAAGTCTTCTCCAGCACATCCCAAACATTCTCAATGGGGTTCAGGTCTGGACTCTGTGGTGGGCAATGCATGTGTGAAAATGATGTCTCATGCTCTCTGAACCACTCTTTGACCCTTCTGAAACAGATTAACATCTTTTCCACCACCACAGGATGTGTCTTTCGACCTGGTTGTTTAATAAATGAGAAGCTACTCACTGCTTCTCATTTAGGGATAAATAACTTGTTGGCAGCTGCAACATAATCACCAACGCAGTAATTATCCGATGGGAGGCTCTTTTTTTTTAACTATTTAACTATTTGCTTAGTTAAATCCAGGTGGTGACCAGGGAATTTGGTCAACATTATTTTATTTTTTGATATACATCCATTTCAGACCTGTAATGCATTCAAAAAAAGTTGGGATGGAGCCCATTTAGGGTTAGTAACGAGGTAAAATAGTAATGATGAAATTTCAAATGGGTGATGTCAATAGGTGATTGTAATCATTCTTTCATTCATTCATTTTCTTATCCGCTTAATCCTGAATAGAGTCGCAGGAAAGCTGGTACTTGGGGACAGCACAAGGCAGGGACATCCCTAGACAGGGCATTAATCCATCATAGGACATGCGCACTTACATTCACTCACACAATAGGGGCACCTTAGACACACCAATCAGCCTAACACGTATGCCTTTGGTCATGTCAATAGCTGATGTAACTACATGGGAAAGGGAAACCTTTGGCAAGCACTACAATATGGAGTTACATTCACATATGCCACTTAAAACGTTACTGTGCCAAAACCAATCCTTATTATAACCATCTGCAGATGTGGTTTCAACTTCTCTGGGCTCTGAGAAGTGGAAATGTGTATTGTGTTCAGAAGAATCAGCATCTTCTTTTTGGAAGAAATTGACGCCATGTGTTTCGGACCAAAGACCAAAAGGACCATCCAGACTATTACCAGCAATAAATGGTTGTGTCGGCTCTCTTTGCAAAGATAATTTATGGTAGCATTAATGCAGAAAAGTACGCTGAGATTTTAGAGATTTTAGAACACTGCCTTCAACATTTATTCCAGGGACGTTCATTCATTTTTCAACAAGACAATGCAAAACCATATTCTGCACATGTTACAAAGCCATGGCTGTGGCAGAATTGGTTGGGGGTACTGGACTGGCCTGCCTGCAATCCTGAGTTGTTCCCAAATACAGAATGTGTGGATAATAACAAAATAACACCTGAAATAGACAGAACATGAAATATCTTGGATCCATATTATCTGCACTGAGGTAAAAGTAAAATGAAATGTGAGAAACTCTGCTGGATTGTCTTTATTTGCATTTTCCATACTGCCCCAACTTTTTTTGATTTGGGGTTGTATAAAGGGCTGTTTATTATAAGAATCATTCCATGACTAACAGGCTTACATGATAAGCTCCAAATTTGAGGTGCTTCTGAATGCAGTGGTTCTGTATCCTGTGAAAATGGACTATTACAAACATCACATGCTGAGAAAGCCTCTATAGTTTAATATTAATAAGAGTTTTGTGCCAACTGAAAATTCCATGTCCTTCGAGACTGTATAATGAACATCGAGAAGCTCCAGTGACTGACACTCTCGGTACTACTGGCATATTCATACATTCGGTGCCATTGTTTCAGTAGCTTGCCCATGCATGAGCATCAATTGACAAAAGCTTTCTATAAAGCAGATTTATCCCTGTCAAGTAATGACCAATTCTCTAAAAAGCAATTTTGCTACGGTATTTATGCATCAAACAATAGCCACTGAAGAGCCATTTTGTAAAATGCTATGTAATTGCGCCGTCAGAAAGGCTGCAGGATGCACAATTTCTCACAAACTGCTAAAATGGGTGGAAAACCGAATTAAGCTAGGTAATTAAAAACCAGGGGTGCTCTTCATTTCCCGCACAATCATATCCAATTATTCTCCCAATGCATCAAGAAGCATGTGCTCCTCAGGCGTGTGAGCCACAGTGGGGTGATGGAACCTAAAAGCTTCTTAAAAGTGCTTTTCCATAAAAGAAGCTGAAAGAAAATAGAAAAATGCTTGCATGAGAGTAAGAGGAGGTTTTTGCCTGCCTACTGAAATGGGGGGTGTAAATAAATAAATAAGTGCAGTGTTGACACAGTGTGGCCTCGTGGCCAGATTATCCACTCATGCTTGAGCGGTGGGTAAAGCCTTTACATTATTCACTTGGTTGTGCACAGCATGCTGGGCCTGAGCTTGGCCAGAGCTGTGAAATCACTGGGTGCTGTCACGAGTCCCTTGGAGTTGGACTTAGACTCCCTTCAGGGGGTTTTCCTGGACTTATTTCTTTCTGGAGTGTGCTCTGTGCTTTGCAGCTGCTATAGTCTAACAACAAAAGTTAAAAGAGTGCAGAAGATCAAACATGCAGGAGCCCGGTTCGCCGCTGTACTCGTGCCGGCTTTTGGTGCAGCTGTCCATGGTCCTGAAAATTTTATCAGCTGTTTTGTGCACGCCTTTGAAAGACCACTGTCTGTCCTAGTTTTTCATGAGGAGTGTACCAGGTTTGCTTTGACAAAACGGGAATTGAGGTCCACCCCAACGAAGATTTCAAAGCACCTTACAGGTTGAAAATGTCTCAAAGCATTTCAGCCTGATTGTTCAGGAGTGAAATGAGATGTCTAAAAGGAAAATTGAACACTTTTGCAAAACACGAGGGCGAATAGTGGATTTGGGCTGCTTGTGCTTTCGGAAGACGTGAATAGTTCGAACGAATCGGTGTTTGAACTGCCTTCTGGAACCATTTTTGAATTCCCGAGGTTCAACTGTATTATTTATTGGCGTGTTGTTAAAGCAAACTAATCACACATTGTTAGTAATTATTGTACAACACAGTGGCACAGCAGGTTGTGTTTGTGTTGCATAGCTTCAGGACCTTGATGATGCACTCTGCTCATGAATCTGTGAAAACATTTTGTTTATTTCTGAGGAATAACAATTCAAAGTAATGGGTACTTTTCTCGAATACAACTTTAAACAGAAATAATAGTTAGTTTTAAATAATGCTCCTGCAGATATGTGCTATTGTGGCAATTTCACCAAATTTAAATAACGAAGCGCTGTTGTAAATTGAAAATGAAAGTAAACAACCAAGCTTGCTGAGCCTTTAAACATCGTCTATCAAATTAATCTGTACCTTAACAAGCTTACAGTTGCAGACAGGTGGTATGTAAGGGAGCATGGTGTATGATTGCGCCCTCTGGTGTCCAAAAATGAAATTGCATTAGATGGTGTAATAGAACACGAAACTGACATCAAATATTTGATGCACATTGTGACATTTTTGGACTCTTACTCCCCTACTGACTTCTAGTTTTGGTTTACATTTACAGCATTTAGCAGACGCCCTTATCCAGAGCGACTTACAATTGACACAGTCTTACAATCCAAGCAGTTGTGAGTTAAGGGTCTTGCTCAAGAACCCAACAGTGGCAACTTGGCAGAGGCGGGATTTGAACCCGGGACCTTCTGGTCCAGAGTCCAGTACCTTAACTGCTAGGCTTGTTTAGAGTTTGGCACATTAATCGCCTCCCATGCACAGATGCAGGTGTTTGGAATTCAGTCCATCTCCCCCAGAGGGCAGAACCAGATTCTCTTAGGCTGTTGGCTGTGAATGACTACGGCATCTTCAGGGCCTTTACACATGGTTTTTTTTCAGACACAGTATTTCAGAAACTCAGAAGCAAATGGTTCCCTTGCATAGCATGCCTGCATTGGGGGATTTTTCACAATACAAAATGGGTTGTAAAAAATGCATCTGCATCACGTTATATGCTAATGCTCTACTTCTTCATGGACCAAATAACAGAAATAGAACAGGCCAGGTATGACTTTGTTGCAGCTACCATAAGAATACTGATTTGATAGGCATCCATAACCGGCACGGTAATGGGCCGCAAAGCACAGGCAAGATGGAGTAAAGGCGACTGTTTCTGGTTCCACACCATGTTTACATTTAATGTATATATTTAAGAACACCATGGAAGAGGAGCTCTCCTTCCAAAAGTTTAGCACCTAAAGGGCTCTTTGTGATTAAAGCATATGTAAAATGTGTGTTTACTCAGCAAACAAGGTTGCTTTTTGATGATGCATTCTTAAGCTGTTAAACAGATGTTCCTCAGATCCAGCGTTTTGCCCAGGCATGGTGCCTCTATTTGATCATTGCAACAGTGTCTTAATTACTTTCCAAAGTCTTACAGAGGGGAAAAAATGGTGTTTTGGTTTTTTGTGTGTGTGAATTTCTGTTCTCACTGTGAATCTTTTTCTCCTTCACATACATTTACCAGCAAATGAGACATGAAAGCGTTTGTGTTTCGCATCTCCAATTACTGCCTTCCCTACTTTCATTTTGCAAAGGTTGTTGTTATTACCACAATCAATACGATTCACATGTTTGTTTTCTTCTATGCTATACCACAGGGCACTGTGCCCAATTATTCTGCAGGCTTTCACCTTATTATGCCAAGCCTCGTCTGGTTTAACTGTTGCTGGTGTATTAATTTCCAAGGCTGGCTTGTGGTGAAGGGATGAGATGAATTTGCGGTAGGTGGACTTTTTGCCGTGTAAATGTATTCTGTGTCATAAAAACAGTCAGTGGCACTATCTCTAGGTCACCAGGAGAGGTGGAGGGAATTTTTATGCAGGCAATATTACGTTGCCACTTTTGAACTGTCCTTATTCAGTGATTAAATAGATTTTGGCCTTGAAATCTGCTGCTCCAGCACTTTCTTCAATTCTCTCACCTTCTTTTTTTTTTTTTTTCCGGCTCTCCTTCCAAGCCTGCCACCCCCCCCATGTTGCACGGACCCCTTTAAGAGCCCATACACTTCCAGATCTATATGAAAAAAGCTCCCCTGTCACCTCCCATTTGTCCTTGGCCTTTTTAGGACATCCTGGAGGCAGATCCATTTCCCATTTTGATGATTTATATGGATCTTCATGGCAGAATACTTTCTTTCAGTGCATGGACTTGAAGTCATTTGGCAAAGGATGACTGTGGCACGATACAAAAAAAGTTGTGTTTTCACAATGTAGCTGCTATCCCCTCTCTATTTTTTCTCCTGCTTGAGTGATGCGTCGTGAAGGAGCTTGGCAAAGACTTAATCAGATGCTAACTGTTTGCTAAGCTGTTGTTGTTGGAGTGGATCTGATCACAATCTTGCATAATCCTCCAATCCCTCTTCCAAAAGAATTTGTCGAGCTTGTGTGTTTCTATTTACTTGGGCCTTGTCTAAAGATTTCTGAGAATGCTGACATCTGTCTTTCTGTGGTATCTCCCACACTTGTCAGACTGATCTCAGCTCCAACGCATCTGAAATGGTTGTCTTTTTAGAAGCCCTTTGACATCATCCTACATCCAAAGAAAGCTGTTTGGCTGCATCTAGAACCACATCCTACCATGCTCATTTCCTTCATGTTGTTAATGTGTTGTTGGGGATGCAGCCTCTGTATTGTTTTTTCAGAAAAGCTGAGTTGGGTCAATACAGTCGCCTTAGGATGCTTGACTCACAATCCTGAATTGTCAAGATATCTAAAAATGCATGTTGGGATGTGATATGTGTTGTCTACGATAATATGGTGGAACCTCAGAATTCGAACGCCTCATCACTCGAACAATTCGGACATTGAATGGTCCGTCAAATTTGACTAAAAATGCAGACTTTGAGCATGGATGTTAGGTTTGGGTATCGTTTGCATTTTATCGATTCCAACTCTGATTCTGCATATTGATTCTGGTTCTATTCGATTCCAAGATTCAGTTCCAAAATGGTGAAAAAATGTGCCAAATGTTTTAAGTATGAAGTATATCTTATTTTTTTCTGTTTCAACTTCAAGTAAAAAGCGTAACGTGGCTTAATGTTTCTAAAAGAATGCAATTGGAACACCGAACTTTCTCTCAGTTACTACTGATTATAAGTACCCGTATTTTCCGGACCATAAAGCGCACCGGGTTATAAGACGCAATATCAACGATCGGCTGCTAACGGATCTATTTTCAATACTAAAGTGCACCGGGTTATAAGACGCATGAAATGAAACAAAACTCTTAAGTTCCGTCGGAAGCTCAGTTTTGGTCTTTACCTGGCGCAGGGCGTCTTCTTGCTTCCTCCAGTTTCCGTACCATTGATTCGTTAATGTTGAAATTCTCTCGCAGCTGCTCTATGTCCATGTTGTACTGCGTGAACTGATAGCGTTGTGTTTGAAATCCGCTTCGATAATGAATGAATGAATGCACGTACCCTAATGCTGAAGCACATACCGTATTACTACTCCGCGATGCTGCGCACTACGGTGGGCCGTAAGCTCCGTAACCTACCAAGGCTGTGCTAAAACATTTTTGACAGATTTATGAGCGCCGTGGTACCATCTACAATCGGTTCTAGGTCAGAAAGCACAACCAAGAAATTAATTCATACATTAGGGCGCAGCGCATTTAAAGGCGCACTGTTCGATTTTTGAGAAGATTAAAGGATTTTAAGTGTTTGCCTTATGGTCCGAAAAAAATACGGTAAAGCTCAAAAACTCTACTGCTGAAATGAACATGTTGTACAAAGGGAAAGTAACCAATATTTACGTTAAACTTTTTTTTTTTTTACTTATAATAGGAATGGGAAGAAAAAGCTTAATGTAAAACTACTTGCTTTCCTCTTGATGGACCATCATTTCACCAGTAGAGGCTATTTATGACCAGTAGTAATTAAAAGAAAGTTTAGTGTTCTTTATGTCATTGTTTTAGGACATTAAACCACTTTAAGCTTTGTTCACATTAATAGTTAGTCCCTCCTCCGGCTAACTCAGTTCAGTTGAGCTAGCAAACCACAGTAACAGTTGAACACGGTAACAAGCTCAATATCATGCTGATCTTTTCAGATTTTCAGAACTTTTCAGATCTTTACCACACTTACATCTGCTTTCACCACAAATACAGTGGGGCAAAAAGTATTTAGTCAGCCACTGATTGTGCAAGTTCTTTTACTTAGAAAGATGAGAGAGGTCTGTAATTTTCATCATAGGTACACTTCAACTATGAGAGACAAAATGAGAAAAAAAATCCAGGTAATCACATTGTAGGATTTTTAAAGAATTTATTGTAAATCATGGTGAAAATAAATATTTGGTCAGCCACAAACAAGCAAGAATTTCTGGCTCTCACAGACCTGTAACTTCTTCTTTAATAAGCTCTTCTGTCCTCCCACTCGTTATCTGTATTAATGCCACCTGTTTGACCTCATTGTCTGTGTGTGGTGTCTGTGTTGTGTCTGTGTGTGTGTCTGTGTGTGTGTGTGTGTGTGTGTGTGTGTGTGTATATATATATATATATATATATATATATATATATATATATATATATATATATATATATATAATGAGGTCAAACAGGTAACGAGTGGAGGACAGATTTGGTAATGTGAATAGTTTTTGCCAGTGCTGGGGTATGTATTTGTATCTTTATATATTGTAGTCAAATTGTAGTTTTTGGGTGTTATTTATTTGTATACCTCTGGCTGGCACAACAATTTTCCTCTCAAGGTTAATAAAGATTGAAATGAAATGAAGATTCCAACAACTGTGGGTGAAACACACTGTCTAGGACCGATATGGCAGATTTTTGGCTGCTTAACCATAAATCTGTTGTTGTGGAAAAATGTGAAACTTTCTGCAGTTTTTAATTGACTGCTTTAGTTTCAAGTAAATAAGACCTATTTTCATTACATTTAAATTCCTTTCAATGTTATTTCTAATGACATCATTAGTAAGCAGCAATTAGTTTTACAACAACTACCTTTTAACAAGAGCAACTTAGTACAATGTAATACTTTTACAAACATATCTTTGAATGATGCAAAATGTCATCTAATTATTGTTACTGATATTTTTTCCATAAAAATATCGAGATGGTATCACACACCTGTAATGTATGTTAAATGCATTAAAAATGAGAAGAGAGATGAAAGTAACAATGCAAAGCATTTTCTTAGCCCTTTCTCTAGCCCTCTGCAATTAAAATAGTGTCTAGAGTAAGGGTAAATGCATGTAGAAAGCTCAGGTGAAATTAGAACTTGTATTGCAGATATAAATACAGATATGTGGAATGTGGAAATTTGGTTTAGATTGATTTAGGCTCTGTCCAACAGTTGCATCTACACTTTTGCACACTCGCCTCTGCATATGAGCTATTATCAGTGGACCCTGCTAGTGTGTAGGATTCAGAATGTTGTTCAATATAGAGCCTATGTGCACATTTGGTTACATCATGGCGATGTGAATGATGTAAACAAATGTTCACAAATTACGTCAGGCACTGCCGAGTGCTGGGGAGTACTGTTGAGTATAATGTACATTGAACACATTTAAAACACAATCGTGACCACCACTACAGTTGGGCAAAGTCATTAACATGAAGCATATTTTGTAATAAAATATTGAATATCTCATGTAATTTATTGAATAGTGTACAGGGTGGGCCATTTATATGGATACACCTAAATAAAATGGGAATGGTTGGTGATATCCACTTCCTGTTTGTTGCACATTAGTATATGGGAAGGGGGAAACTTTTCAAGATGGGTGTTGACCATGGTGGCCATTTTGAAGGTGGCCATTTTGAAGTCGGCCATATTGGATCCAACTTTATTATTTCCAATGGGAAGAGGGTCATGTAACACGTCAAACCTACTGAGAATTTCACAAGAAAAACAATGGTGTGCTTGGTTTTAACGGAACTTTATTCTTTCATGAGTTATTTATAAGTTTATGACCACTTGTAAAGTGTGTTCAAAGTGCTGCCCATTGTGTTGGATTGTCAATGCAACTCTCTTCTCCCACTCTTGACACACTGATAGCAACACTGCAGAAGAAATGCTAGCACAGGCTTCCAGTATCCGTTGTTTCAGATGCTGCACATCTTGTACCTTCACAGCATAGACAATTGCCTTTAGATGACCCCAAAGATTAAAGTTTAAGTGGGTCAGATCGGGAGAGCATTTCTTCTGCGGTGTTCCTATCAGTGTGTCAAGAGTGGGAGAAGAGGGTTGTTAATTTGAAGGTGAAATTAGTCAGGTGTTTTCAATCAATGGGATGACAATCAGGTGTGAGTGGGCACCCTGTTTTATTTAAAGAACAGGGATCTATCAATGTCTGCTGTTCACAACACGTTTGTGGAAGTGTATCATGGCACGAAGAAAGGAGATTTTTGAGGACCTCAGAAAAAGAGTTGTTGATGCTCATCATCCTGGAAAGGTTACAAAACCATCCCTAAAGAGTTTGGACTCCAACATTTCACAGTCAGACAGATTGTGTACAAATGGAGGAAATTCAAGACCATTGTTACCCTCCCCAGGAGTGGTCGACCAACAAAGATCACTTCAAGAGCAAAGCGTGTAATAGTTGTTGAGGTCACAAAGGACCCCAGGGTAACTTTTAAGCAACTGAAGGCCTCTCTCACATTGTTAAATGTTAATGTTCATGAGTCCACCATCAGAAGAACAACAATGGTGTGCATGGCAGGGTTGCAAGGAGAAAGCCACTGCTCTCCAAAAAGAACATTGCTGCTTGTCTGCAGTTTGCTGAAGATCACGTGGACAAGCCAGAAGGCTATTGGAAGAATGTTTTTTTGGACGGATGAGACCAAAAAAATAACTTTTTGTTTTAAAAGAAAAGTTTGGAGAAAGGAAAACACTGTATTCCAGCATAAGAACCTTATCCCATCTGAGAATCACGGTGGTGATAGTATCATGGTTTGGGCCTGTTTTGCTGCATCTGGGTCAGGACGGCTTGCCATCATTGATGGAACAATGAATTCTGAATTATATCAGAAAATTCAAAAGGAAAATGTCAGGACATCTGTCCATGAAGTGAATCTCAAGAGAAGGTGGGTCATGCAGCAAGACAACGACCCTAAGCACACAAAGAATGGTTAAAGAAGAATAAAGGTGATGTGATGTCTTAATATAATCGAAATGTTGTGGAAGGACCTGAAGCGAGAAACTCACAAACATCCCAGAGTTGAAGCTGTTCTGTACGGAGGAATTGGTTAAAATTCCTCCAAGCTGGTGTGCAGGACTGATCAACAGTTACAGGAAACGTTAAGTTGCAGTTATTGTTGCACAGGGGGGTCACAGCAGATACTGAAAGCAAAGGTTCACATACTTTTGCCACTCACTAATATGTAATGTTGGATCATTTTCCTCAATAAATAAATGACCAAGCATAATAGTTTTGTCTCATTTGTTTAACTGGGTTCTCTTTATCTACTTTTAGGACTTGCGTGAAAATCTGAGGATGTTTTTTATCATATTTTTGCAGAAGTATAGAAAACTCTTCAGGGTTCACAAACTTTCAAGCACCACTGTATGTCTATTAGACCCCAGAAGAATAGTGGCCACTGAGATAACAGCTAAGAGCGATCCTAATAATAAAACAAAGAAAAAGAGCAAAGCAGGTTTGCAGAAACTGTAGTTCTGTAGTGCTCGACTTAATTTGTTTATTTCCTTGCTGTACTTATCTATTCAATTAGCGTCACTGAAATTCAGCACTTTTGAAGGTAATGTTCAAGTCCAGACTTGTTAAGTTGAGCTCTGTGGGGTTCCTGTCTGTATGACAGGATAGCTTTGAGCCAGCCAAACAGTCTCTCTCTCTCTCTTTCTCTCCTTCTCATCGTTGTCCCATGCTGACTCCCCCTTTCAGTGCAGAGAGCCAGGTGGAGTTGAGTTAATTGAGCTGGGAGACCCTGCAGAGAGAGAAACATTTCCCCAGAGAAGTTACGTCACTTCCTCTCAGCTCTGTCCATAAATGCACACAATGCAATGCCACATTACTTTGTTTCTTCAAATCGTACAGCAGCAGAATCAACGATAAGATGGATTATGAGCGTGCCAAGCAAAGCAACTATTTGCGTCTGTGTTTAATTGCTGCCTTTGAATATCACAACCAAAGTAGTTGAAGATGGTTTGAGTCAAGCAGTCAGTTAATGTTTTTCTTTATTGCAGATAAGCAGGCGTACATTGGCAAAACAATGCAATCTGTTTCAGGATAATCAGACAGTTTTCGCTGTAGCTGAACTCCAGAGGGCAATCAGTAGAGCCATGGAAAGTTGTGAAAAGAGACACCGGAGACCTGTTTTCCTAAAGCTGCGCAGAGTGATTAGCATGAAAGTTAACTTATTTTAGGCGACCAGCTTAATGCAGTTTGGGGAGTACTTCTCAGCAATTAAAAGAAGACCTACTCCATATTTTCTTGTTTTGTTTTCCTGTAGTTTGTACGTCTTGCTTCACAAAGGTTAATGGTTTTTTGTTTGTATACCAAAAATAGTCATTTTTTATTGTTACATGACCTTTTACCAGTTGCGTTTCTTAAAAGGAAATGGGCTTCAAGTCTGTTTGAATTAAGTCTATTCAGATATAGTATTGTAAAATTCTGTACTACAATACTACCAAAGAGAATAATACATAGTGTGACCAGATGTCCTGTTTTTGTCGGGACAATTCTCTATTTCAGATGTCCCAAATTTTTTTTTTAAATATGTAAATTTGTCCTGTATGTCAGAAAATGACAAATTTATGCTGTAATGAACATTAGCAGAAAATCATCACCCAAACGCTTGAGTTTATTCAAAAGGAACACTCCAATTATTTCACAAGTTACTGTACACGTCTAACCACAAAATGGCCAATCACGTTTGTTGATTTTGCAAATTAATATAATTCAACCAATTATCAGCTGCCCTTCACTGATGTGACTTGATGCCCTCACTTACTATGGCTCTCACTTAATATGGCTGCTGACATGGCTAAATGAATAAGTACGTTTAACCACCAGCTTCAAAAAGAATATACATTTCTGAGACAACATAGACCGAGAGTGGTGAGCTAAGTTTCCTCATCCATGTCAACACTACGATACTGTACATGCAGCGTCCCGCATGTCATTATCGAAAATCTGGTCACTCTAATACTAGAAATCTTTATCCCAATAGCTATTTTTTCCAACAATTTTTAATAGTTCAGTTTTTTTTTTATTTTATTTTTATTATTATTATTATTTTTTTTTTTTTATAGACTGTATCACACTCAGTTATTTTTGATCACTCAAATGAATTTTAATATTTTACTGGATTTTTTTTTTTAGTAATGTGTATACTTTTTTCAGTGTTGGTGTGTATATTTCTATATTAATGTAATTTATTGTAGTCAAATTGTAGTTTTTGAGTGTTATTTATTTGTATATCTCTGGCTGGCACAAGAATTTGCCTCTCGAGGTTAATAAAGATTGAAATGAAGATTATGACAAACCTTGTGGATGAAATGCACTGTCTAGGACAGGTATGGCAGATTTATGGCGGCTTAACCATAAATCTGTTGTTGTGGCAAAATGCTAAATCTTCTGCAGTTTATGCGCTGCAGTTTTAACTTGAATGCTTCAGTTTTAAGTAATAAATAAGACCTGTTCTCCTTACATTTAAATTCCCTTTAATATGATTTCCATTGATGTAATTATTTATCGATATTGTTCCATAACAAAGTAAAATCTCCTAGCCCCCCTGCAATTAAAACAATATCGAGAGTAATGGTAAATGCATGGTAAAATTAAGACTTATTATATTTAATGTTTGGAGTGATGTCTCTGTGCAAACAAAACTACAAGGCACGTATCACAACTGCTCCGGGTCTGAGGAAATTTTTAAAGAAACGGACAAACACGGCTACAGGAGGACATAGCTGCTGTGTCAAAGGAAATTAAAAAGCTTAAAAGCGAAGTGTAAAGAAACAGAGGACGCAACCCAAACCAAAGAAGTGGTTGTGGAAGAGTAACGTACCTGTAAAGTGCCTGTTAAAGTTTTCTCAGTACTGTTTACTATTGCACATGCGTGTGTGGTTAGGAGCGCGAAATGTTCAGATGAATGTCGGGTGGTGTGAACAGAAAAAGATGGTGTGAAGAGCCTAAAAAAATCAGATTTGGTGAGAAAAAATTATTTGTGCCACTTTGCCTGCTCTGTATTACGTGGTAATTTCTGTATTTCCTATTCATGTTCTTGATCTGCCATTTATGTTATGTTAAACTGTTTAAAGTCTAATCTGTAATATTTCAACAATTTTGTAATGGATGACAACTGTATCGCAGTGCTGACTGTTAAGTACTGCATCTGCCTATACATTATCATATAGCCTGACTTAATCCTTGTGTGTCCTGTTTGCAATAAAGTGATGAACTCAGTCAGACAATGAATGATGAATGTGAGCCACAGAACAGCCACTCTGTTACCTATGTTTGTGATTAAACAGAAGTGATAAGTACACTTTTGAGTAATGGAGAATGGAGAGAAAAGCCATTAGGGGCCATCTGGAGAATCCCCTATGTCTTCTTACAATCTCAAAATAAGAGGCCACCCAGCCAACTATGAATAAACTGTTAGCTTGTATTTGCCTTGGGTAGACATAAGTGGTCACAGTATTGGAGTCACATTCTCTGTCTTATTTAATGCTCATACATTTACTCTCATATAATGAGTCAAGACTGGTCCGAGCAAAACCGACCAGTTTATGACAGTGCTTGAAATAAGTATGGAATAGCTACCAAAATAGAATAGCTATCATTTTAACTAGATGCCATAAACTGGTTTGGCTGGATGCCACAGTCTGCTGTACTAAATAGTAAATCAAATTGGATTGCTGTACCAATTATATCATTACTATTCTGACACAGTATGAAGAATAAAGAGTGGAATCTGGATGCAACCTTTTGTTCACTGCTAGTCGTATATTCAGACCTGCTATCTCCCCATGGGAAAATTCATAAAGAAAATGGGAAAAGTCATAAAGGAGGTCTTAATATCTCTGTAGTTTCTGCTGCACAAATGTGAGAAAGAAACAGTTTCCCTCTTCTCAGACTTTTCTCCTGAGAAGAGTGAGACTCTCTTTCTCAATTGTGTGTCGAATTCTGAGGTTTAGCCGAGTTATCAATAAAGACTTGATTTGTATACCGATCTGACAGCATCTTGTTTCTCATATTTCTGTTGCTGAAAACAACCCAAACTCTCAAAATGAACTTAAACATTTCTCACCCATACTAACAGTTTACTTAGTTTAATGCAAAGTACTTTTACACAGTATTATATGACAACTTGTTCTGACCCTACAGTCTGATTGGTTGAGAAGAATTCTTTTTTCACACAAACGGTATCACTCCACTGACGCATTGCCAAGTATCGGCAAGCTTTATGCACACAAATTACCCTTAGAAATCCTTCATCTTTGCTTATTTGCACCTTATATAAACCTTATGCTTTTTGTACCATACTGTGTTAGAGCAGGGTAGGGAATTGTTATCGTTACATAGCAACAACTCCTTTGTCGAGGACCTACTGTTTTGGCAGATGGTATTGTCAGTATTAAATCATATTCAGTATGAGATTCAGGGCTTCTTTGATTTATTTTGTTGTATTAAAAACCTGTTGTATAAAAGTCATAGAACACTCGAGACTGTGTGTTATTGTGACAGTCTACAGCACTCACCTTCTTCCCTTGAACAGTTTGGCCTTGAATGGTCTGTTTTGCCCGCAAATTCAAACAAACTTTTCCAACTTTGAACATGGGCACCCTAAACAAATCGCACGTAAAAATGCACGTAATCCAGTCCAGTTGGTGGCATTAATGAATAACAACTAGGGTGCCATCATGGGCATATTATGTATGCTATATTATTTTATTTTATTTTGTTATCTTATGTATATTATATCAGTATTAGTGGGATTTCAGTCTCGACTCCACTGTTCCAGTGATCATCATCATCATCATCATTCTGGCACTTGTCCCGCCAGTGCAGGGTCCTCCCACTGCCATTTGATGTGCTCGAGAATACTCCAGCCGATGGTCACTCCGTCTGTCGCCAGAGACCACACTCAAACCATGCCAATTTAGCGTAATCAATTAACCTAAAATGCATGACTTTGTACTGTGGGAGGAAACTGGTGTGTCCAGAGTAAACCCATACAGGCACGGGGAGGGCATGCAGACTGCAGAAGGGACCAAGGTCACCCCACCCTGGGATTGAACCCAGGACCTTCTTGCTGTGAGCCACCAAGCCACTGTGCTGCCCTCTGCCGTTCCAGTTATAAGACGTGCCAAATATGCATTCACTTCAGTGACTATAAAGTTTCACTTTATTTTCACTTTTTTCATGTCTTCATATGTTCTTTACTTCATGTATTTATTGATTGTTATTTTTGTATTACATTTCTTTGCTTTATTCATTTTTTTTATATAAGAATATTCATTTAACATATGAATGAACATATCATACTGGTGTAAAAATCAATCATTCGGGGCTCGGGAACGGATTCATCCTATTTACATTACTTATGGGGAAATTTGATTCTGACTTCGAACAAATCAGAGTTCGAAGGCCTTCTGGAACCAGTTAAGGCGGTGAGTTCTGTCTGGTTCGGGTGTCACACATTGGCATAATTTTCTGTATATGAGGGAGCTGAGGCTGGACATTCCTTGGTACTGCCGGAACTTTCTCTACCCAGCCCTGCGACGGACTGACATCATACACAGCGTTCCCTCTTCTGCGGGGGATAAGCACCACAGCCCCTGTGACCCTGACCAGGAATAATCTGGGTCAAATGTGGAAGATCATTAGTAGCAGTACCTTCTTAACATTATTATGGCCACAGTTGTGCCATCCACTAATTAGCATTGTGGTACCATGCACAGATGTGGTATACTGACCCATGCTCAGGCCCCCTTGAAGAGGTGGGCTCAGGCATGAACTGTAGTGTGATTGCTAACTATGCCCAAGCATAGAACACAACGTTAGCTGCTTTCGTAAAAATCTTCTTATTCATGCTGCAGGATTAGCTGAAAATTGCTGGTTAACATAATCAATAAATCTATAAGGCATATGAGAGGACTGTGTATCAGCACCCCCAAAATGAGGCCAAAAAGCCACAGAGTACAACCATGAAGTCCATTGTGCTGTGCAAGCAGCCTTTCTCCTTCACAAAAACTAGCATTGTGATGACGTAGGCATGCTTGGGCCCACAACGTTTAACCACAATGTGAGTCCAGGCCAGTGGGGGCTGGGGAGCAGAGACAGTCGTGCTCAGGCATGGTACAAGACAGCTGGGAATAATGAGTCCGTCCACAGTTTTGGTTAATTTATGTTGTTTTTCATTGTTTTATTGGAGTAGAAGCCATTGCTCCTAGGCGGGTTTAATAACGCAAAACTTTGTGTGACAAAGGAAGCTGAAAACGAGCCACTGTCTTCTGACAGAGGAAATCGGCCACCACCATTTGTGCCCACTTGTGCAAGCTACTTGAACTTGAAATACAAATCAGGTTACAAATCAGGGAGTATTACAGCCTTGCTGGATCTTTTTTTTTCTTCAATATTCCTTTAGAAGCTACACACAATGGCAAACTTAAAAACGTAAAACTTTATTACTATGGAAGTCAGAGATCACACACTTAAAAGCTTTTCAGCTTGTTGTTTCAAAGGTAATTCAGCCTGTGTTCACTACACACACAAGAATGGGACCAGAGGTACAGACAGGTTAAAAATGGATGATCAGCTTTTCATTAGGACCCCCCCCAGTGAACGCAAGTATTTGGAATTTACATATGTTATTTCATAATGTAGATGACATTAGGACATGCAGTACTGGGCAAAAGTCTTAAGCTACTATTAGATTTGTTGTTTTAGCAATCATCTAATGACTATTTGTGTTAGCAGTGGTTTTAATGACCATAACACAGTGACGAATGGACTCTCATTTCAATCTTGGATTCATGACTTCATAATACTCTCTTACCATGATCTTCATTTTGTTCTTTGTGAGCTTTAGTGTATCTTAGCCTTTTCACCTAGTTTCCTTCTGAAAAAGTTTCAAAGGTTTTTTTAATACTGCATACAAATGTCCTGTATTTTCTAGTTGTATTCTATTGAAGAGATTCCGAAGTAATTATATATGGTCTAGGGATGTGCTAAAAAATCGTTACAGCATCGATTTTCAGCCCAAAATATATTTTCTTAAAGTAAAAAAAAAAAAAAAAACATCTTAAATGGAGTATAAATTAAAATCTACGTTCTTGTAGAAGTCGCAGTACTGTGTTTTGACTGTGTTCCACTGAATTATCGATAAACACGGCGGGGATCGGATCTGTCTCAGCACGCATGCGCATCCTACACACTTAGTGAGACCTCATCCGTCTCATTGCGTCCGAACTTTGACTTTTGTGCTAAATCCAGGGATAGAGGTAGCTGGGGGTTTGAAGACCCCCAGTAATCGTACGGTCAGGAGGCCGGAGGTAACTGGCAGGGTTTTAGAAGCCAGGGTAGGGAAAGGTCCCACCGCTCGCTTCCCTCGCTGCCCCACCATTTCCTCGGTGGCTTCGGCTCAGGATCGAACCCTGGGCGCTGGCGTTGGTAGAGCCTGCGCTCACTAAAAGTGCCACTCAGCCGCTGAGGGGAGAAAAGGAAAAAATGAAATAAAAGGAAGCGTCGAAAGTGCTCAGGGCACCCGAGCTGAGCCGTGCTTACCGAACCATAACAATAAGGTATCGTGACCCATGTATCGTGATGCATATCGTGAAGTCCTTTCCAATACATATCTCTAATATGGTCATTATCCCATTGCTAAAACAATGGTATATCTCATCTAATGGTGGCCTGAGACTTTTGCACAGTACTGTAGCCAACTACATGCTAATAAATTACCTCAAAGTCTTTCCAGGACCTTGTCTCATTCTAATGATTTGAATTTCAGACTGGCTTAATGCCTTTTCTTCAGTTGCTATAAAATGCAATTTCTTGGCCAGTACTCTACATTTCACTGGTGATCTCCAGAACAGGAGTTCAAGTTGTGATGCATAAACTCTCAAAGACCAGAATTGCTTGGGAAGTCTGTTTTTAATGCTAGCATCTGAATTTTGTTCTTTGCTGACAAATGTGACAGAAACACACCTCTGCACACCAGTCTAATCAAATTGTATATTATTTTTTTGTTCAGAAGGATTTTAATTTCTCAAATTTTACTCTTATTATTTTTTACCTGTAGTCAGAGTTCTCTCTTTCCTCAGGTTTACTTACCCAGTGTTAGTAGATGATATTACGCACAACTCCAGTATCAGCACTGACTTCAGAGCGCAGTGACTCGCCGATGGTCTACACTGTAATAATGTTTACCAGAGCAATCATAGACTGATGGCCTACACTGCAATAATGTTTACCAGAGCAACCATTAGTTCTTCAGACAGCTATGCTGCCGCTAAGCCTTAATGGAACGCTGTTAAAACTGAGAGACTTCAATAAATGCTTTGCCTTGCAGGGAAAATGTTTGGTAAAACAAGCATTTGTTATTGAAGTGGGTAGAATTAAGCTATTCTAAACATATGGACAGACATAAATACTCTAAAATCCTGCAAGGTTATTTATGCTACCTGTCGCACTTTGCAAGAAATGTTCTTTTCTCACGGGTTCTGCCAACCAGGTGTTCGAGTAGATTTCTCAGTATTATCAGAACAATTTTGCATGGGGTGGTGGGAGTTTGGGCCCAGGTTGTAGAGCTTGAGAATGCCCCAAGTGGTGGGACCTTTATAACTTAAGATATTTACCTTTGTGTATGTATCTTGTCTTGCTATACTTTAGGAAAACCTCTCGAGTTGTGAGGACCATTTTGACTAGGGCTGTGCTAAAAACGCAGTATATCGCAATATTTATTTTCGTGATATACTACATCGATTTTCAGCTCAGTCTTTTTTTTTTTTTTTTTTTGAGGAAAAACATTTTATATGAGGTGTAAACT
The DNA here is from genome assembly GCA_025084515.1 of Ancistrus triradiatus. Classification (NCBI taxonomy): domain Eukaryota; kingdom Metazoa; phylum Chordata; class Actinopteri; order Siluriformes; family Loricariidae; genus Ancistrus; species Ancistrus triradiatus. The sequence continues at coordinate 178,403 of JAJAGP010000431.1, read as the reverse complement.
ACAATCTCTGCTCCTCTTGATGTCAAAATACAGTGTTTTGACCCAATTTGTCCGCTGAATTATCAATGTGATGTATTAAGATTGTACACTGTAACTTGTATTTCAGCTGTTTTTATATTTTCAGTGAACTATGTCATGATGTATCACAAGATATCATAATGTGTCGTGATGCGTATCGTATCGTGAAGTCCTTTCCCATACGCACCCTTACTGTAGAAGCACACCTGCTCTGCAAGAGCTTCTTCAAAATCATCGGTTTTGAATGAAGCACTACCCTGCTCTTTTACCCTTTTCGTGGGCGTCGGCTTTTAAGATGCTTAAATAGCCTGCAGAGCAGCTGCTGCTCATTCACATTGATTACCAATCATTGCATCCTGTAGAATGAAGATGCTTTTGGTCATTGCAACAGTTTAAATTGAGCACCTCTGCTGTCATCTGGTGGCAAAGAGGTGACACAGTAGACTAGGGGTTGGCAATGGACGATATTGCATCGTATCTTGATAAATTTGCTATTGTGATAGACGATATGGTTTTCTGAGCATGTCGAAGATATTGTCAGTGCTTGAAGAACACTGACCAACAGCATGCTTAATGGTGAAGAGTTTAATTAGTCATGTTTAATTGGATGAAGTGCAGCACATTTTGAATGTAAATAACTTTACTAAATGGGATGATATTTGAATAATAATCTGAATTTGACATTTGAGAATCTGTCGCTACTGATGCATTTTGTCTGTGATCACATATACCATGATATATATAGTGCATTGTGACAATGTCTTTAAATATTGTGATTATAATTCTTTTAACATATCGCCCACCCTTACTGTAGACCGTGTTACAATTTTAAATGGAGACTTTTCTCATAAAATGGAAAAACTATTTCTATGGATAGCACAATACATGTGGTGCACTCTATTCCGGAAAGTTCCAAATAAACTTGCATTAGCTAATCAGCAGGCTCTACACTGAATCCATAGGAATGAAGTTATGTGTAGGCATACCCTGCTGTAGGGGGCATCCAGGAACCAATCCCGCATGGATACTGAAGGCTGACTGTGCATGAATTTGTTTGTCTATACACTGAAGAATTTTAATCCTTTTAGATGACCATGACAATAACTTAACCTGGCCAGCTGAATTTATTATAGTGTAACCTCTACAGTCTCACACAGTCATGTCTCTTGCTGGTTAGATTAGCTAATGAAGTGGATTGAGTTTGGGGGTGATGTTGTCTCTGTAAATTGCTGTGGTGGCACTTCCTTAGGAACACTGTGTCCTGTACGTACCTGTCTAAGGACACCGGAGAGTGAGAGGAAGTGGTCACCTTACCTCAGGGCTCATTTTGCGACAGCAGAAAGCTGTGTGTCACCTGAGCATACCATCGGAAATCAATACGTGAATGCTTTAATTGTATTTAATTGTAAATTCACAGCTGAACATCATCTGTTAGGACAGATTGACTTTATACCACACTCTTTCTCTCTCCTTTTCCCCTCCTCCATCTAATTTCTACTCACTCGGTGGATAAGTTGAATACGATTGCTTATCAGTGGGTAGATTATGAAAATTGAGCATTCTGTCTGCATTCCTGGCCCATTTGAAATGCATAGAACCAAAGTGTAGCACGGATTAGAGCAAAGTGCCACAGGCATCTTAAAGTCCTGTATCTCAGGCAATGGTTCTCACTTCATGCTCGAGTTTGGCTGCTGTGCAGATGATGCATAATAATGACTTAGTTTATTCTGTACAGATGCTTGTCTGATGGCAGAATTTTTTATTAAGCTCTCCAGTATTGTGTTTTGTACACAGTGTGTGGAAATTCAAAACGACATTATGACTTGGATTCCTTGAATTTTAAAATCTGTGAAAAGACTTGGAGAATAAAAAAACTGCTTATCAATAGCAGTGATCTATATAGAAAGTCATTTGTCCAATTTCATTATGCTTTAAACCCCCCCACCCCCGTTCATACTCTTTGTCAGCTTGTCAGCTTTGTCACTGAGAGGTTCTAAATCACCCAGAACATAATGCTTCTTTTTCCTTTTGAGCATGTTTCAGCATTTGTATTTAGCCAGATCACAAATTGGACCCCTCAAACTTCAATTGTTTGCTTCCAGAGTGACTTACAACTGATAAGGTTTTACAATGTTCAATTTAAGCAACTGTGGATTATAAACCTTATTCAGTGGCCCAACAGTGGCAGTTTGGACATGATGGTTGTTGAGCCCTGGACCTTCTGGTCCATAGTTCAGTACCATAAGTCAGTACTGCATCAGAACATCTGCTATTGCTAGCATAGTTTGCATGGTTTTTAATTGTTAAAAACGCTTCATTCTGGTGAACTTGAATCACTGACACTGTCACTGTCTTCACTAGATTAAAGGTATGGATCATAAACCAATTGACTAGTTCATGCTGAATGTAATACTACTTTGTGCTGGGTGATATGACTAAACATTTGTATCACATTTGTTTTAAATATTCTGAAGGCTTCATGGTATATCACATTTTTATTTTTAGTTTATTGCTTTTTTTTCTTTGGAATGAGTGGGTTTTATATAGGTTTCTGGCTTATTCTACTGTCAGGAGTACATAGAATACAGCAGTGCTTGAAAGTTTGTGAACTCTTTAGAGTTTTCTATATTTCTGCATAAATATGACCTAAAACATCAGATTTTCACACAAGTCCTAAAAGTAGATAAAGAGAAGCCAGTTAAACAAATGAGACAAAAATATTATACTTGGTCATTTATTTATAAATATAAATGATAAAATATTACATATTAGTGAGTGGCAAAAAGTATGTGAACCTTTCTTTTAGTATCTGGTGTGACCCCCCCTGTGCAGCAATAACTGCAGCTAAACGTTTCCTGTAACTGTTGATCAGTCCTGCACACCGGCCTGGAGGAATTTTAGCCTATTCCTCCGTACAGAACAGCTTCAGCTCTGGGATGTTGGTGGGTTTCCTCACATTAACTGCTTGCTTCGGGTCCTTCCACAACAATTCAATTGGATTAAGGTCTGGACATTGAGATTCAGTTCATGGACAGATGTCCTGACATTTTCCTTTATAATTCTCTGATATAATTTAGAATCCATTGTTCCATCAATGATGGCAAGTCATCCTAGCCCAGATGCAGCAAAAACGGGCCCAAACCATGATCCTACCACCACCATGTTTCACAGATGGGATAAGGTTTTTATGCTGGAATGCAGTGTTTTCCTTTCTCCAAACATAACGCTTTTTTTTTTTTTTTAAACCAAAAGGTTTTATTTTGGTCTTATCTGTCCACAAAACATTCTTCCAATAGCCTTCTGACTTGTCTACGCGATCTTTAACAAACTGCAGGTGAGCAGCAATGTTCTTTTTGGAGAGCTGTGGCTTACTCCTTGCAACCCTGCCATGCACACCATTGTTGTTCAGTCTTCTTCTTCAACGTGAGAGAGGCCTTTAGTTGCTTGGAAGTTACCCTGGGGTCCTTTCTGACCTCGCCAACTGTTACACACCTTGCTCTTGGAGTGATCTTTGTTGGTCGACCACTCCTGGGGAGGGTAACAATGGTCTTGAATTTCCTCCATTTGTACACAATCTGTCTGACTGTGGATTGGTGGAGTCCAAACTCTTTAGGGATGGTTTTGTAACATTTTCCAGCCTGATGAGCATCAACAACTCTTTTTCTGAGGTCCTCAGAAATCTCCTTTGTTTGTGCCATGATACACTTCTACAAACGTGCTATGACGAGCAGATTTTGATAGATCCCTGTTCTTTAAATAATACAGGGTACCCACTCACACCTGATCCCATTGATTGAAAACACCTGACTCTAATTTAACCTTCAAATTAACTGCTAATCCTAGAGGTTCACATACTTATGCCAGTCACTAACATGTAATATTGCAACACCCACCAACATCCCAGAGTTGAAGCTGTTCTGTTGTTGTCCCCAATAAATAGGCCATATTTATGCAGAAATATATAAAATTCTAAAGGGTTCACAAACTTTCAAGCACCACTGTATAAAAAAATCATCATCATGTATATGATGAAGGCTTTAATTACTATAGAGTTTACTTTTCCTAACAAAATTACTCAATATATAAAATAATGAGTATTCATGAAACAGCCGTGAAATGTAAGCAGTTTTTATTGTGCAACCTGGAACGTATTAAAAGCTACTTAATAATAGAGAGATGCTTTTTATTGGCTGAAGTATTTTTGCCCTGTCAAAGCCAGGGTTATGCTGTGTAATTTTTACCCTGATTTTAACACCCATTCTTAGTCTAGTCAAGTCGGCCCTAGTCTGTAGATTTTCCACCAGTCTGAGTCGACAGTTGGAGGAAGAATTGAGTAGTGTGTGAGGAGCACAATTTTTACCCTCCCGATCGCGTTTCAGACCAGTCGGAGCATATCAAACGACCTGATTCTGAGCGTCATCTAATAGTGTATACTGGTCACTGAGTCAATCTGAACGATTCCATTCAACATCCAATGAAAATTGAGCACAAAAAGTCAGCTGTGTTTACTTTTTGTATTCAAATGTATCCTTCACATGTACAGTGGTCCTACAATGGAGGATAAGTTAACTGAGTTGTGGCAGGAGTGCCTGTACAATGTACGTTACAAGAACTGCCACAACCACGCAGATAAGGAGAAAAGCTGGGCTGCAATTTCTGAAGCCTTGAACCAACGAGGTGGGTTAAAAATGCTACATTGCTGGCTGATTACTAGAACAGCAACTAGTTCCGGTTAGATTATTTTTGTATGTGGAGAAAGAGGAAAAAAAAAGAGACAGAACTATAGCTGTATGAGCGTTAATAGTTGTTTAGGTAGTTTTTGCTATAATTGTGTGCATGGGTGTGTGAAAGCTGTTGTACCTCCACGTTTACTTTGGGTCTCCTAGGTAAGGCGAGGCACACGTTTTGGGGCAGGTTCGGTTCACCAGCAGGTTCGGTTCGGTGTGAGATGGACAGTCTTTTTATATCTGCTATTACGTTAAAAGTCGCGTAGGCTACTCAAAGCTTAAGACACAACTTGAATCCAGTGCTCCAACCCTTGTTCTTCATGAAGAAAGCAGAAAATGCCTCTTCAAGTGATGTCTGAGCCTTTGGCTTCACTGTTTCTGTGCTGTTATTTAACAGTATCGAATATGATAACTGTAATCGCATAGTCTTGGTATTCTTCTAAAACCTTCGAGTACCACCTAAAAGTGGCACAGAAACCCGCGCACACACATGTACACAGTAGGCATATACAGTATAGCCGAGACTGCAGGTTTTTCCTTCAAATTCATTTATTTATTCATCTTTATTTATTATTTATTCAAGGCATTTATTTTTAGCTATTGTTTCAGACCCATGCAAAAGACTTACTGATAATGTCTCATTTACATTTATAGCATTTAGCAGACGCTCTTATCCAGAGCGACTTACAATTGGTACAATCTTACAATCCAAGCAGTTGTGGGTTAAGGGTCTTGCTCACGGTCCCAACAGTGGCAGCTTGGCTGAGGTGGGATTTGAACCCTGGACCTTATGGGCCAGAGTCCAGTAGTTTAACCACTAGGCTACCACAGACTCATAAAATGCGAATTTTGGGAACCAGTTAGCAAGACATAGACGTAATGAAATATGGGTGTCTGTGTAGCCCACATGGTATTTTTTAAACACAAAACACTAATTATATTAAAACAAAAATTACACATGACAAATGTTGATTGTTAATAATGAAATAATTTCTTAGTTTTTAAAAAATGATTAAGTACAGTTTCCGAGGTCATCTGGTATACCGCCTCGTGCTCCTTCAAGTACCATCAGTGGTACTTGTACCACAGTTTGAGAACCACTGCTGTATATTATGCTTCCTGCTTAGCTAGCAAGCTGTACCCAGCATGATGTTCGGCGATGGTGTTCTGTGCATTGCTCCATAGCACTTCTAGTGGTGGACAATATTATATAATTTGCTGCTTTTTGAAGCGTTACACCTGTTGTTTCTGCTATGCTACAATATGGTAGTATTCATAAAGTAGAAGGAAATTAAAACCTGTATACCAGATGAACTGGTACACCACCCAGCATTAGAAATACTGTTGTAAAAAAAGTATTTTGATTTCGTCAGATGTGAGACTGTGTGGGCCAAAAGCCTTCCAATACATGCACTCATTACTATCTCACATATGCTAGCTCACCACACAGACTCGAGTACGGTGTTCCTGTCTGGTCAGGCCCTGCATAGACACAATTGGTCATTTCTAAGGGAGAGAAGACCTGACAAGGGATCATCATACTGCCACTACAACAGGCAGTTGAAAAAAGTAATTTATTCTTTTGCTGTGCATTTCCAGTTGGAGGTTTTGGAGGGATTCTCACATTTTAATCAAACCTTCCATGATCACATGTTTGTATTGTTATTGGTCTTGGTATTTTTTATATTCCTGTTATTTGAATCAATTAGTGGTCATGAATTAATGTCTCATGACTAGGCTATTATTGAGGCTACAGTTCATTTTAATAAAATATGATGGATGAAATGACTTTGCAGTAGTAAAATTTTGATTTTGAATGTACTTACAATTGGACTGGGAGCTGCTTGGTGGAACTTGGCTTTGAACTCACATCTTTCCTATTAGTAGTACAATGGCATAACCATAACCCCAGTCCAGTTCATGATCATTTCTCTACAAGCTTATATTCATATTTTTATCATCTCCAACATTCAGTCCATGCCTACAAATTTTGTGAAAATCATTTAAACGTCAAGTAATTTACAGCTGATTTGAGCAGGGAAGACCTGCATCTCTCTGTAGACTTGCATTGAATTACGATGGCGCCATGACCTTTGAACATGGTTGATGTATTGGTGTAGTTAGCAACAGTATCAAATGTGGCCCCTACCATTACTTCATCTGTTATAGATATAATAGACTGATATAACAGCTAAACACTTTAGTCCAGCATTGTAGTTCAAATCACTCTCAAAAAGTCTCCAAGTCTCTAAGATGTGATGTACAATATCTGTATACAAGTAGGGTTGAATATTGAAATCTGGTTCCAAAATTCCCAGGACCAGGTATCAGCTGGGTTTATCAGTTTCTACAAACCCATTTTATACTTCAAATACACGACTGTTAGTCCAAACAAATACTTCTGTATTAATGAAGAACATATTTGCCAGGACTGGTGCGTCATATAATCATGTACATCATCACGTAGTTTTGTTTTGAAGACTGACATTCAGAAGCGCTCAAAATTTGACTCCACTTTGAGAGAAAATGAATATATATAGAGAGCTGGATTATAATGTATGTATGTAATATTCTTCTTAGCCTGATGCACCTATCACTCCAGGGTAAATTCGAACTTATCAGACCACATTACATTCTTCCATTGCACCAGAGTCCAATCTTTATGCTCCCTAGCAAATTGACACTGTTTTTGGTGGTTAGCCTCACTGACACGTGGTTTTCTTAAGGCTACACAGATCATGGTGGAAAATAAGTATTTGGTCACCCACAAACAAGCAAGATTTCTGGCTCTCACAGACCTGTAACAACTTCTTTAGGAAGCTCTTCTGTCCTCCACTAGTTACCTGTATTAATGGCACCTGTTTGACCTCGTTATTGTAAATTATGGTCCAAAAAAAGTCTTTGGTCAATAACAAAAGTTCAACGCAATACTTTGTAACATAACCTTTATTGAATTTTCACCAGGTTTGCACACACTGTAGCTGGTATTTTGGCCTATTCCTCCATGCAGATCTTCTTTAGAGCGGTGTGTTTGGGATCATTGTCATGCTGGAAGACCCAACCACGTTCTATCTTCAATGCTCTCACTGATGGAAGGAGGCTTTGGCTTAAAATCTCACGATACACGGCCCCGTTCATTCTTCCCTTAACACAGACCAGTTGTCCTGTCCCCTTTGCAGAAAAACAGCCCCAAAGCATGATGTTTCCACCCCCATGCTTCACAGTAAATATGGTGTTCTTGGGATGCAACTCAGCATTCTTCTTCCTCCAGTTGGGTTTGTACCAAAAAGTTATTTTTTGGTTTCATCTGACGACATGATATTCTCCCAATCCTCTTCCATATGCTCTCTGGCAAACTTCAGACGGGCCTGGACATGTACTGGCTTAAGCAGGGGGGCACGCCTGGCACTGCAGGATCTGAGTCCCTCTCGGCGTAGTGTGTTACTTATAATAGCCTTTGTTACTTTGGTCCCAGCTCTCTGCAGGTTATTCATCAGGTCTCTTCGTGTAGTTCTGGGGTTATTGCTCACTGCTCTCATGATCATTTAGACCCCACGGGATGAGATCTTTCGTGGAGCATCGAGGGAGATTATCAATGGTCTTGTATGTCTTCTAATTTCTTACAATTGCTCCCACAGTTGATTTATTCACACCTGCTTGCCTATTGTAGATTCACTCTTCCCAGCCTGGTGCAGGTCTCCAGTTTTCTTCCTGGTGTTCTTCGACAGCTCTTTGGTCTTGACCATGGTTGAGTTTGGAGTCTGACTGTGGACAGGTGTCTTTTATACAGATAACGAGGTCAAACAGGTTCCATTAATACAGGTAATGAGTGGAGGACAGAAGAGCTTCCTCAAGAAGTTGTTACAGGCTTGTTTGTGGGCGACCAATTACTTATTTTTCACCATGTTTTACAATTAAATTCTTTAAAAATCTTACAATGTGATTTCCTGGATTTTTTTTCTCATTTTGTCTGTCATAGTTGGTGTATCTATGATGAAAATTACAGACCTTTCTGATCTTTCTAAGTAGGAGAACTTGCACAGTGGCTGACTAAATACTTTTTTGCCCCACTGTGTGTGTGTGTGTGTGTGTGTGTGTGTGTGTGTGTGTGTGTGTGTGTGTGTGTGTGTGTGTGTGTATAGGGGGGTGTGTGGTATGGATAGGATAGAGAGAGATAGAGATAGATAGAGATGATAGATAGAGGGAGAGAGATATAGATAGAGATTCATATGATAGAGATATATATCATACGTACATACATACACATCTATTATATAGAGATATATATATATATTATAGCATCTATATTATATATATATATATATATATATTATATATATATATATATATATATATATACATACGCATATATAGGTCTATATATGTCTCTTAACTGGAATCGGAAACTGGAATCGGAGAGCATGCAAAATTTAGTAAAATGTCCCAGTCAGAGTCATTAACTTGAGTGCAACTTCAGTATCATGTCATAGACAAGTACGATACAGGATTTGAGTGCTACATCACTGATTTAATTCTAGAATGCACATCTGTCAGTGATGGAGTGGTGTAACGAGAGCCCTTTTGCACTACAAATCTAAGCCATGAAACCTGTAAATAGCTCCAGTGAGCACAGCATTAGTGACTGTCTTTAAAGAAACAGAAATTTGAAAGCTGTGGTTTCACTATGGTAATATTTCTAAGAGTGAAAAAAAGATAGTAATAGTCACTTTTTGTAAATATGCAAAACAAATGCTTGGATTGGCAAGGTCTTTTCTTTACTGCCATTAAATTTTTTTTACAGTGAAGCAGTCTGAAGATGAAAGGTGATTATCGTGAGTGGTTAAAGCAGGAGGACATGGACATACACATGACAGGACAAACCCTATATTTACCTGAGCTTGTGTCAGGTTTAGATATTCTTTTAAAACAAAGAACAGATCTCATATGGGATTATCTACCTCATATAGGTATACTAACTGACAACTTTATGAAATATATCTTACTACTACCGGGTTGGTCCCCATTTGCCTTCAGAACTGCCTTAATTCTTAGTGGCATAGATTTAACTAGCTCCATATTGACATAATAGGATCAGTTGCTGCACATCCATGATGTGAATGTCCCATTCCACCATATCCCAAAGGTGCGCCGTTGGATTCAGATCTGGTGACTGTGGAGGCTATTTGAGTACTGTGAACTCATGTTCAAGAAACCAGTTTGAGATAATTTGAGCTTTGTGACATAGTGCTTTATTGTGCTGGAAGTAGCCATCAGAAGATGGTACACTGGTCATAATGGGATGGACATGGTCAGCAAGAATACTCAGGCAGGCTGTGGTGTTTAAACAATGAAAATATCCCTCACACCATAACACCAATGCCACCAGCATGATCAGTTGATACAAGGCATGCTTTCATGTTGTTTATGCTAAATTCTGACCATACCATCTGAAAGCTGCAGTAGAAATCGAGACTCATCAGACCAGACAACTTTTTCCAATCTTCTGTTATTCAGTTTGGTGAACCCCTGCGAATTGTAGCCTCAGTTGCCTGTTCTTAGCCAACACGAGTGGCAACCGATGTGTTCTCTTGCTGCTGTAGCCCATCTGCTTCAAAGTTTGACGTGTTGTGCATTCAGTGATGTTCTTCTGCATACCTTGGTTGTAACAAGTGGTTATTTTAGTTAATGTTGAATTTCTATCAGCTCAAACCACCACTTTGGTTTATTGACCTTGGCAATAATAAGGCATTTTCACCCAGAGAACTTCCACTCACTGGACAATTTTTCTTTTTCGGACCATTCTCTGTAAACCCTAAAGCTGGCTGTTTGTGAAAATCCCAGTGGATCAGATGCTGCCATGTGATTGACTGATTAGATATTTTTTTTAAATTAACGAACAGTTGAACAGGTGTATCTAATAAAGTGGTCAGTGAGTGTATATTATCCGTTTTTTTAAACATGTAATAAACAAGACATTTCTAAGTAGCTTCTTGTTTACAACACTGAGCACATTACGCGTAGCCATTTTTACGCAACAGAATGATCCTGTCAGCATTTTGATTAGGAAATTACAGATTTCTTTGAAATATGTAATAGTTAAATGTAATACTAAAGCTATTTTTACATTATACAGATTTACAATTCAGAAATAATGTCACACTCCATAGTATTCCCTACTTTGGTTGAACAATGGCCCAATCAGACTTGAGGGAAAGAGATAATCGGAGCTGACTTCAGTATGACAGCCAGTCTGTATGGATTCATTGTTTTGCATTGATTTTCACCACCCAGTGAATTTAATTACTTTTATATGTTCCACAATATACAGGTAGGTAAGTCTGTGCAGTGAATCGCCGTATAGCAGACTTGCAATGAATAACAAATTTTAACACGTTTAAGCAGACGCAGATTCCTGGGCCGACACGTGATGCCAGATAAAAGGTTGCCTAATTAAAGACAAATGATATAAATACATTTATTTTTGTTTCTCTAAAGTATCTGTTCTAAATTTAGTCTTCATAGACTAGAAACGTAAATTCTCTGTGAAATGGAAATTGTTCCTCTCTATCAGAGCAACTGAATCCACCCTTGGGAAGAAGGATGGCACATGTGAACAGATCATATTTGATTAGGATAGCAGCTTTTAAAAGATGCCTGTGGCGCCTCTATAGAAACAAACAGTGGGTTTGGACTCCTCAGGGAAGACTGTTATCTCTTTCTCTCTCACTCAAGAAAGCAGCCCAAGGGAAGTTATTTTATCTTCTGCTACCGGTAATTTTGGGATTTAAACACTCCAGCTGCCAACTTGTTCTTGTTGTTCGTTTTAGCAGAGAGCAGCACCTGGTAGGCCGTGTCTAAATTGCGACAAAGGGAAGCGAGCAATGGCTATCCTAAAATCAACTTAATCTGATATTCATCAGGGAGTGCTTTCTAATTTTTGTAACTGCCCCACTCGCTGCTCATAGTGAATTTACATATATAGTGTCTGCTAAGCATATTTTTGTGTAGCTCATGCAACGTTGCACATTACGATGCTAAACATAAAAAGATGAGAAATGTGGGTGGTGTGTTTGTGATATCTGTTTTTAAGGGGGAAAAATATTGCATAGGGATATGGGGAGGAAGGAAGAAGGGGGTGGTGGAGGGGGTAAGAGTGTGAGCTCACACAGGAGATCTGTCTCCACATGTCAGGAGGATTTACGGTGCAGGTGTGGAGCCATCAATCACACGAGTGTGCTCCAAAGACAACGTTGTGTCTCGCTGCCATTTGTACGCCTGTCCACACAAATTGATCCTTAACAAGGTGCCTCTCCTCCCCTTCTAAAGGACGACTAGCCGCCTAACAGGCCCATGAGTGCTGTGTTTGCTTACTTGAAAATCCAGGTGAAAATTAAATGCAGTCATTTGCGAAGGGATACAGAACGAAGACTGGTCTCACACGGTCACTGTGATTGATGATTAAAGCTGAGCATAAGCTACACCGATCGGCCATAACATTAAAACCAACAGCCTAATTTTGTGTAGGTCCCCCACGAACATTATCCTTCTGGAAGAGGTCACTGAAATTAGAGAATGCCGTTGCCACGAAGGGGTGTACTTGGTCTGTAACTGTGAGTGCGTTTACATGCACATAATAATCTGTTCATAGTCGGATTTCTGCAGTCATCTGATTATTTAAGTGGTCATGTATACAGCATACTCTGATCTACAAATCAGATTATGAAATCCGATAGAGAGCGCTGAATTTTATTCCAGAAATTGGATTACTCATAGCATGTATAACCAATTATAATCGATGTTTCAGTCTACGCCTGTGCACGAGCTTTCCCCATGGTTGCCAGGTCCATGTGTTCTAAAGCCTCTTTTTACATTGACTTTAGCAGTTTCCTATTTTTTGGCCACTCATCTTTGCAGAATCGTTGTAATTCAGCCACACTGGAGGGTTTTCGATCATGAACGGCTTTTTTAAGGTCATGCCACAGCATCTCAATTCAGGTCAGGACTTTGACTAGGCCTCTCAAGTCTTCATTTTGTTTTTCTTCAGCCATTCAGAGCTGGACTTGCTGGTGTGTTTTGGATCATTGTCCTGCTGCAGAACCCAAGTTCGTTTCAGCTTGAGGTCACAAACAGATGGCCAGACATTCTCCTTCAGGATTTTTTGTTAGACAGCAGAATTCATAGTTCCATTTTTCACAGCAAGTCTTCCAGGTCGTGAAGCAGCAAAACAGCCCCAGACCATCACACTACCACCACCATATTTTACTGTTGCTATAATGTTCTTTTTCTGAAATGCTGTTACTTTTACACCAGATGTAATGGGACACACACCTTCCAAAGAGTTCAAGTTTTGTCTCGTCAGTCCACAGAATGTTTTCCCAAAAGTCTTGAGGACCATCAAGATGTGTTCTGGAAAAATTGAGACGAGCTTTAATGTTCTTTTTGCTCAGCAGTGGTTTTTGTCTTGGATCTCTGCCATGCCAGCCATTTTTGCCCAGTCTCTTTCTTATGGTGGAGGCATGAACACTGACCTTAACTGAGGCAAGTGAGGCCTGCAGTTCTTTGGATGATGTTGTGGGGTCTTTTGTGACCTCTTGGATGAGTCGTCGGTGCACTCTTGGGGTAATTTTGCTCGGCCGGCCACTCCTGGGACGGTTCACCACTGTTCCATGTCTTTACCATTTGTAGATAATGGCTCTCACTGTGGTTTGCTGGAGTCCTAAAGCTTTAGAAATGGCTTTATAACCCTTTCCAGACTGATGGATCTGAATTGTACATGTGTAGGCAGGTCCTATTTAAGTGATGTCCTGATTGAGAACAGGTGTGGCAATAATCAGGCCTGGGTGTGGCTAGAGACACTGAGCTCAGGTATGATAAACCATAGTTAAGTTATGTTTTAACAAGGGGGAGGCTATCACTGTAGGTTTGGATTTTTTTTCTCCCTTAATAATAACCACCTTCATTTAAAAACTACTTTTCGTGTTTACTTGCGTTGCCTTTGACTAATATTTAAATTGGTTTGATGTTCTGAAACAAAGTGTGACAAACATGCAAACAATAGGAAATAAGGAAGGGGGCAAACACTTTTACACACCACTGTATGTTAAAACTTGACAAGCTCAAGAATCAAGAAAAGTATGCCATTTTGAGACAGTTGGTTGTCCATTGTCTCCATCATTTCCCCCTCACACTAGCGAAGTATACTTGGAGTCCTCCATCTGACAATTTCCAATGCGTAAGACATTTGAAACTATATTATGGCCCAAATTGTACTTAATGTTATTTTAACTGTATTATAACTGAATTCTGTTTGGTTTTCATAGTGATGGGGATGTTAATATTCGGTTCATAACCTTGCTCTTGTTGTGAATAGCCATTGATGCTCATGCAGCTTCAAATAAACAAAAAAAATCCAATCCCATCTTAATGGATAACAAAGGAACTTTACATGTGTACAACCTAATTTCTTACACAAGAGAAACGAGAAATGTTCAAAGATATCGGCCATATTCCTGGAGCGCAACAAAATATAAATATATATATATATGGATGACAATTTGCTGGCATTCATTTTATTTATGGAGTCCCAATAGTTTTGTCACTCAAGTTTTTGAAATACAAAAAAAAATAACTGTTTTAACCTATTATTGAATAAGCAATATCTTGTGAGAATGATTGTTGTTAGAGGAATCACATGTATTCTAAAGATCAGGATCACTGTGTGTACTGTTGAGTTTGTATGATAACGTTTGCCCAGTTCTCTCAAAGGGCGCAAAACATTCTGAAGCTGATAGTATGTTTAGAAAATGTAAAGCAAACCCAGTTCAGACACATTCCTCTGGAAGGTTTAATGAGGTGCTAAATTTGGCATCATGAAAACCTTATTCTTTCTCCTGCGTGTTGCAGTACAATTCACTGTGGTTAACCATAATAGTTTCTTATTTAAAAAATGACCTGAGTCAAAAGTTGCTTTTCATTATCCCCTTTGAATCTTGTTAATTCCAACTGAAATGGAGATCGTCTGTATTCTAAAACAGAACAATCAAGAAAATGGTTTCTTGGACAAAGAAATCAGCTCTGATTATGCTCCCAGTTGGCCAGCTAATGCCTAACACTTTATTTTAAAATAAGCCTTGTAAATTTGAATTAACGCTATCATTTAATCTCCAGACGGGAAAAAAAAATCAAAGCTCAGAAAATAGCTAGTCTTATTTCAGTGGCAACAGTGGGAATGTGACAGAAATAAAATTACAGTTTAAGTGAATGGTAGACATGTACATTATAGAGACTAGTGATTACCATCTCATTAGTAATATTCTCATATTGCTGTGCATCTCTACCACTGGACAACGCCTGAACGCTTTGGGTTGTGTTTTATGGATTTTGGGCTGCTGAATCATATCACAAACATTTCTTTTTAATTCCCATCGTGTACTAGTATATTGCCCACAAAGCAAGCTGTTTTGGCCAGTCCAGGCATGCCTGGGTGTGCACTCAGTGTAGATGATATGCAAATGTTGTCTTAGGCATTCTTGGGCATTCTTAGTCAGGGTAGATCCTGGCAGACAGGCTGTAAAAGCTGCTCACATTTACAGATGCTGTTTGGTCGCATGTTGACCCACAATTTCTTCAGGCAGTAGCATAGTGAGTATACTTAACAATAGAGATTACTGTCTTGAGGAAGCAGAAATGTCTTTTCACAAATATCACAACAGCTGTGATACAGTCTTTGACATCTGTGGCACGTATACGCTTAAGGCTCAAAGCCAAACCATGACGGCAGTGGCGTTTCTAGACTACTTGTCATACTGGGGCACACTTAGAGGGGCACAGCTGTACCTCTGGTTGGCAATTAGTCATAGGGGCATAATTGTGCATAATAAATAAGCCGGTAAACATTAAATGGATTAAGTGATTTAACACCAATTTGGAAAATGAAGGACACATTAACGCTAAGTAGTTTTGTATTAATAGCATTTATTTTGTTCATGCTGTAATAATGTAACCGATTCTTTTGTTAGTGTAATGAATGCCTTTGCTTTAGTGGTCTAATGTGTACTTTTGGTAGGTTATATGGTTAAGTGGCTAAAACGTATAGCTATGTACTGTCATTACCTTGTCTGTAGAATACCTTTTGGAAATGTGCTGGGGCATTATGGGAAAAGTATTGCCTGCAGTGAATCTGTGTGGCATGTTCTGTAGTTCTGCTCAGCAATCAAGGATAAAAATGACTTTTTAATCATTTTACTGGGGCATGTACCTGAGTAAAGTGGGTCTGATGACCCACCCCCCACCCCCGCTGCATGTATTAAGAAAACTCATGAGCTTAACTTTGGATGTAAAATTGGTGATCAAGATAAATCCTGAGCTTGTAGAGTTTGTTGTGCATCATGTGCAGTCAGAAAGAGCTTGGCTCAGACGTACTTGGAAGTCAATGCCATTTGCAGTCCCAGTGATGCGGTGAGGACGGAAGGATCACTTGATGGACTGTTACTTCCGTATGAACAATTGGTCTTCTCAACTAAATAAGAAATCTTTATGGAAAACAATACTGATGCCAATGTTGAATCTATTATGCCTGATCCTCATCTGATGACACAGACAGAATTAAATGACCTGTTCAGGGACTTTATATTTGTCAAGAGCTAAAGCAGATTAATGATTTAATTGCAATTAAATTCAACAAATTTATTTTAATATTTCTCCAAATTCCACCATGATGCCTCATTATTTGTGTGTTCAGCTTGACATTGTCTATCATTTCACATTTGTTTTTCTTTTGGATGTAAGAAATGCTTGAATAGATTTAATTAAAAAGGAATTAAAAACAACATTTTAAATTAATTAAAGTTGTTCACTGCTTTTATATCCATTTGTTGTTGGAAAATGTATTAAGATTTTTGAGCCAAATTGGCAGCCCTAATACGCGGAAACGTTCATTCCAGAGTGTAAGCAAGGACTTGAATAAATGTTTTGGTCGGTCTATTAAAACTTGTTTAAGCTCTACTTGGAGCAGATAATTTAATCCTAAAACTTGGATCCCAGTGGATCCCATCAACAGCCCATAAATTATTCTGGTTTTGATAACCTCAGAAACGAACTGAATTGTGCAATCACAATCTTTTCCAAATACATCATTTTATATAAGGATATAGAAATGGTATGTAAGAGTAATATGTCATTGGTGATATAAATAGTCTCGCCTGTATTATATCCTTGTGGTTCAGTTGATTCTGTGGATTGGTTATTAAAATTAAACAAAGATTATTAGATGCAGGATCCATAGTTAAATCAACTGAATGGCTGTAATTGTGAGTAAGATGCTGAAAAGCACCACTAAGATTCAGAGCAGGTCAGCTTCCTCAAATTCTGAGGAATAAAATAAGGTACAGGATTTTTTTTTTATTATTATTATTTTTTATGTTTAAATCCGTTGCGGACAAAAAGACTGTGATATAGTACTGAAGCATTGGATGAGTAGTTTCATCCACAATGAAACATCGTCCATAAATGGGCTTGCCTTTATCAGAGAATGCAATGGCTTGGTGAATAAAAGAAGGACTTTTATGGGAGTGCTTTATAAATTCTTGAAGCATTATTACTTTCTGGTGAACTGCAATGAGAATATCCACAACTGCACAGTTGTGGAGAGTTTAGATCTCACGAAGCTCTTTAATGGCTGATTTCACGCTGCTTTAAACGGCAGGAACAGTCTGCCAGTTGCAGGAACTTTCCTATCAAGTATGCCAGCATAGAGGCTTTTATGCTTTGAGGCTTTCAGTGACATGCGTGAAATAGTATGCATGGACAGAAAAACAATGAAATGGCAAGGGATGCTAAAATCAATGCAAAGAAACAACAAGATGAATAAAACGGCGTGCAAGAAAGTCAACATGGAACAAATATCAGAAAATCACAGCTAGAGTGGTTCAAATGGCTGAACACATAAAACAGCTTGATACGTCCAAGCATCTATGGCAATTCAGTGGAGAGCAGTAGACTTTGCAGCTTCAAATTACTGCGACTCTATTCAAATTTAAGATGAGCTTGCTATTGACTGCTGTTTATTGTACAATGGCTGGCTACCACCATCTGAAACCTTAACCTGCAATCTTACTGACTATTTGCACTTTCATGAACAAAGTGTCCTGGAATCATTTGAAATGTCAGTCAAATTGTCTCTGTTTGTAAAAGTTGATTGTTCTTGGCCATGTTTAGAGATGCTATATGCATTAAGTAACTTGTAAATACAGTGGTGCCTTGGTTCTTGTCGTTAATTTGTTCCAGAATGCTTCGTTAGTATCGAAAATGACGAATACCAGTCCCCATAAGGAACCGAATCCCATAAGGAATAAATTATTCTTATATTAAATTATATTAATCCATTTCAGATCCCAGAAAATCCAAACTGTATTTATATTTATGTCATTTAGCAGATGCCCTTATCCAGAGCGACTTACAATTGATGCAGTCTTACAGTTCAAGCAGTTGTAGGTTAAGGGCCTTGCTCAGGGACCCAACAGTGGCAGCCTGGCAGAGGTGGGTTTTGAACCCTGGACCTTCTTGTCCATAGTCCAGTACCTTAACCGCTGTACAGGTGCTCCCTGATTTATGATGGGGATACATTCTGACAATCCATAAAATGTATGCATCATGAACCGATTAGTTGGCCAAAATCGTTACCAATAAAGCTTATTTTATAATAAAATGTTGAAAAATTCATAATTCAGTGAGTAATGGACTGAAAGTGAAAGTGAGGGAAAGTGATTTGGAGGATTTAGTTAGTTTTCCTTTCGGTTGTAAGCATCAACCATTTTAGGACCCATGAAGACATATTTGCAGTAATACAGCACTGTAGAAAACTAAAGAAAACCATGATAAACATACAGGGGTGCTTGATTAGAATTTTCTGTATTTCAGCATAAATATGACCTAAAAGTAGATAAAGAGAACCCAGTGAAACAAATGAGATAAAACTATTATACTTGGTAATTTATTTATTGAGGAAAATGATGCAATATTACATATTAGTGAGTGGCAAAAGTATGTGAACCTTTGCTTTCAATATCTGGTGTGAAATTTAGCCCATTCCTTCGTACAGAACAGCTTCAACTCTGGGATGTTGGTGGGTTTCCTCACATTAACTGCTCGCGTCAGGTCCTTCCACAACATTTCATTTGGATTCAGGTCAGGACTTTGACTTGGCCATTCCAAAACATGAACTTTATTCTTCTTTAATTTCCTTGCAACTCTGCCATGCAGACCATTGTTGTTCGGTGTTCTTCTGATGGTGGACTCATGAACATTAATATTAGCCAATGTGAGAGAGGCCTTCAGTTGCTTAGAAGTTACCCTGGGGTCCTTTGTGACCTTGCCAACTAGTACTCGCCTTGCTCTTGGAGTGATCTTTGTTGGTCAACCACTCCTGGGGAGGGTAACAATGGTCTTGAATTTCCTCCATTTGTACACAACCTGTCTGATTGTGAACTGATGGAGTCCAAACTAGGGATGGTTTTCTAACCTTTTCCAGCCTGATGAACATCAACAACTCTTTTTTTGAGGTCCTCAGAAATCGCCTTTGTTCGTGCCATGATACACTTCCACAAACGTGTGTTGTGAAAAGCAGACTTTGGTAGATCCCTGTTCTTTAAATAAAACAGGGTGCCCACTCACACCTGATTGTCATCCCATTAATTGAAAACACCTGACTCTAATTTAACCTTCAAATTAACTGCTAATTCTAGAGGTTCACATACTAATATTTTTGTCTCATTTTTTTTACTGGGTTCTCTTTATCTACTTTTAGGACTTTTTGAAAATCTGATGATGTTTTAGGTCATATTCATGCAGAAATATAGAAAATTGTAAAGGGTTCACAAACTTTCAAGCACCACTGTAGCGGAGATCTGCACTGAGCGTGAGCAGTTGTGAGACTGAATTGTGAATCGTAAATCGAGTTTCGGCTGAAACGCACTGCATCTCGACTAATACAAGCAAGTGTGTTGAGTACCGAGCAAATGACGAGCCGAGACACATTTTTCTAGTCAAAATGCGTCAAGAACCAAATTTGATGAGTTCCAAGGTGGTTGTGAACCAAGGTACCACTGTATTTAGGACCTAACCTCAATATCAGAATAAATTTTAAAGGGAACGCACCTACCTGAATCCTGCCCGAATTTCCCTTAATGTTGGTGCAGAATGTAAATAAAGAGCACAGAATGGAGGACGGTGGACACAGCCAATAGAGCGATATGCACCTTTGGTACTATATATAAACAAAATGTGGAAACTTTGCTGACTTGAGGCTGTTAAGAAGGTTCTCTGAGGATCTGTTGAAAAATAAAATGAAACAACAACATACTATTCCTCTAGATCCCATAAATATACATGTAAGTGCCTGATTTGTCATCATGGGGCTTTTTAGAAGGAAGCCCATAGCAGTGTATGAACCCGGCAAACATTTCATCAAGCCTGAGTAGTAGTCCCATGTGCTATACTGCAGCTGATACTGACATAAAGTACTGTGCATTAGATTAGATATACCATTGTTTTAGCAATGGCACAATGACTGTATATAATTTCTCATTCTCCTTATTAGAATATTGTGTATACAGTATTAAAAAACTGGGAAAAAAACCCCTGAAAAAACAGCTTCTATAGACTACAGAGGCAAGTATTTATTTGTGTTATTTCCTTACACTTGAGCAATAGCATCATCTGGCAGCTTCAACGGGATGGCAAGTTGACCCTTCTATAGTCCAAAGAAACTTGAACAAGAATGGTCTTTCTGGAAGGGTAGGGTAGCAGACAAGATGCCACCTTTTCAGAAGCTGAACAGGGTGGAAAGGCTAAATATGCTGAAGCTCCAAAGATTTGAATGCGGATCAGTGGAAAAGAGTATTATGTACTGATAAATGAAAGTTTTGGGTCCAGTCATTGACAGTTGTGTTGTATATAGTCATTGGGAGGGAGTTGAAAGTCCATGATGCCTCAAACCATCACTGCTCTAGAGGAGATCTGCATGGAGGAATGGGCCGAAATACCAGCTACAGTGTGTGAAAACCTGGTGAAGACTTACAGGAAACATTTGACCTCTGTCATTGCCAGCAAAGGTTATGTTACAAAGTATTGAGTTGAACTTTTGTTATTGACCAAATACTTATTTTCCACCATAATTTACAATTAAATTCTTTAAAATTCCTACAATGTGATTTTCAGGATTTGTTTCCCTCATTTTGTCTCTCATAGTTGAAGTGTACCTATGATGAAAATTACAGACCTCTCTCACCTTTTTAAGTAGGAGAACTTGCAAAATCAGTGACTGACTAAATACTTTTTTGCCCCACTGTACATATATACATAAATATATACAGAGTTGCATGAACAGTGGAATGGTATGATACCTGTGCCATTAAATATGGATTTGTTCAGATGCCATGCTGCAGACGACAGGTTATAGGATGTTATTAGCGTTATTAAGTGTTAAGTCTTGCTGTGTTCATGAGGGAAAAACTCATCGGTGTCACAGTCCTCCCGTGGAAAAAATGGATCTGTCAGATTGTAAAATCACAGTCAACTGAGCGAATGGTCAAAGACATGAGGGAGGCCTACAGAAAGGATCATGCAGCAACTGGGGATCTTCGACATTAACATCTGTCAAGATGGACAAAGTCAAGAGGCCCTGTTATACTACCATCATTACCAGTATCTGAAATTGCAATGAATTTTTATGAACACATTAAATGCAATTGTCTGTTTTATCATCCTACTATTAAATCTATGCTTCACTGTGATACCACTATTTTCCTCATCCCAGGTGGCACTACAAGTTTGTACTCCCCTCACAGGGTAATTCACTAGGTGGCCATCACCATCATCTCATTGTGTTCTCATCTCATTGTGCTCTAAAACGGAAATGCTCTACTGTGCTCCTAACAATAGTTAATAAAGCTTTCACAATGGTGTCAGTTGATAGGGAGCTGTAATAAACTGAGTTCAGGAGAAAATAACTAGACTATCAAAGAAGCCATGTCTCACTCCAAACAGTGATGCTACCCAATCTCAAACATCTGTTAGTTCCTATATATAGAATGGTTATTAGAACTGTCCTTAAAGTATGCCCTGCTGCCCTGTGACATTGCTTGACCATAGGTTCAAACACTAGCTAGCAGGTGGTAATTGTAAAGTAAATGTTTGGGGAAAAATACTAATAGATACAGCAAAACTTTCCATCTTCACAAACAGCATTACTGCTGATCAAACAAAAGACAAAAAGGCATTACTCTATATTATTTGAGAGACATTTACTTGACTCAGGCAATTTACGTCACCCAAAATTGATCATGAGAAAGTTTTGGTCTTCCCAGCAGTAGATATTGTGAGTACTGCACCTACTGCAGTGCAACTTGCCTGGGGGAACAAATCTACCATGGACTGCTCTGCAGAGTGTAGTGTGAAACATTTTGGTGATTAAGGGAATAACACCAAGGCCAGCACAGTTCAAAATTCTACAAAGAGATAAAGATATGGACTTTCGAAATTTAATTAGGAAAGTTAATCAAGTCAAGATATTGATTTATCCTTTAATTCAAAATTCTAATAATTATCTTATTGGTCTCCTATGTTGAGAGACATCTACAATGGTCTATATACTCTCACCGGCCACTTTATTATATGTACCTGTTGAACTGCTTGTTAACTCAAATATCTATCATCCTGCTGAACAAAGACCCTTCAAACATTACTCCCCTTTAGACTCTGCACACATTACACACATTATGTAATGACTTCTAGTCACCAGATCTCAATCCAACTGAGCACCTTTGGGATGTGGTGGAAAGGGGGATTCACATAAAGGATGTGCAGCTGACAAAGGAACTGTGTGATGCTATCAAGTCAATATGGACTAAAATCTCAGAGGAATTTTTACAGCACCTTGTTGCCTCTAAACCATCAAGAATTAAGGCAGTTCTGAAGGCAAAAGGGGGCCAACCCGGTCTTAGCAATGCGTAAATAATTCAGTGGGTGGTGATTGTATGTAGTATTGCAGTGATCATGTTCTGACCAAAGATGCACTCTTCTTCCTTTCACAAAGCTGTTTTTTTTCAGATTGAAATGGCTGAATTTTAGACGACACCAAGTATTGGTTGGATTGCCATCATGTTTCACAGACAGTTCAAACATTTCAAATCAGTTGCAACTTCTCTCTGCTTAAACACAGTTTTATTGGAATGATTCATTGCTGATTCAGTTATAAATTATTGCTCAATATGGCTTGTGACATTAATAGAAAAACTCTGGATCTGTGAAAAGTAAAAGACATGCCGAATTTTTACTTAACATTTCACATTTGGCAATTATAATAAATAAAATTTCCAGACTGGGCCAAGTGAAAATTTTGATGGATATACAGTATGAAAATAAAAAGAAATTTTAAGTGATATGGTATGAGACGATGACACAATTCACAACCCCAAAATGCATCATTGATAAAAAGAAGTGTTTTTAAATGCAAACAGTATCTTTAGGGAAGGAGCAGACTGTCAGTGACAATCTGCTTTTTTTCTGGGCTGCTGCATTGACTTGTTTGTGAATCCATTTTTGTTGAAGAGATAGAGAAATGTGCGTCTTGTGGGACAGCTTACACTTTTAGTCTTTATTGTATGCCTTGCATTTTCTGTATGCCAGGGAATAATTGCAGTTTTCACAATTATAAAGCAGACTGTTAACTGGTGTTTTCGAATTGCTGAGCCACCCTTTTAAAGACACTTTGTTTGAAAAATGTCTTTTTCAATTTTGCTTCTCCTTCTGCTGTTCTGGATCTCGCTATCTATTACATATACTAGGTCGTTCAAAATCCTGAGCCAGCCTATTACTAATCTTCACTATTGCAGATTCTTCACCTATTTGCAGACATTTAGTGTGCAGCTGATGTGGATTAAATCTGGCATTTAGTGTTGTTGTCTGTAGCACAATATTACTTTCAGCCAAAGTGTTATTGGCACATTAATATCCATCAGTGATTTATGCATGCAAATCAGTGATGCAACTTTTGAAAACACCTACCACAAGAAAGCAGTCATTAGAGTTGTACAACCTTCAATTAATAACTTTTAGGCAATTGTCACACAGGTGGTGGGATTGGGAGAAACAACAAAACTTCCAAGAATAACAACACTTTTTTTCATTTATCAAAGATAACAAGTCAATTGAAGAAGGTCTGAGGCGTGCAGTGCACCCAGCGTGGTAAATACAAAAGGTGAAAGTTGTTTCTCAGACAAAGATGCTGTGAAAAGGTGTTAGCGGTTATGAGAAAGGTGGAAAATATGGATTTTAGTGTAAAAATGGCACTGTGTACCGGAAAAAGTACAAGAAAGAGTTGAAAGCAGGGGAATCTGGATATTCATCTATACTACTTCTGAAGTAAATAGCAAAGATCCTGCCTCAGAAGGAGTCAAACTGATAGCTAGTTAACATTGCTTTATATAAAGTATGTTATATCTTCTGGAAACTTTGGTTCTGTGGTAGACTTCAGTCATTTCATGCAGAGAAACATGAAGTAAGGGCATTAGTATTTCATGAACCAGGTATTCCACTCTGTCACTGCTTGTCTTGTCAGTTTTACCTGCACATGTGGATGTGTTGGTTAGTGAGACAGAACGATCAATTTGGATTTGTCAGAGAGAGAGACATAAAAGAATAAAGCCATTAATTACCTGAAGTAAAGCAGATATGGAAGATAAGACTCTAAGCCCACAAATTAGATCCTAGACTGATTGAAAACAGGTATTGAAATGAAATTATTTTCTAATCCTTTAACTTCTTGGGGTCATTAATTATTAGTTTCTTTTGAAAATGACTTTAACTTAAACAGACGCCACCGTCAGCCTTTTTCTCGCAACCTGGCAGCACAGCATAACTCGAAATTAAACTCTCCCCAAAAGCTCTGTTGGGGATGGCAGCCATGACTAAGCTCACACTCCTCTGTAGGCAGAGTTGAAATTAAAAAACTCCCATCTTCCTGGTGGGAGCGTCAGTCTGATGTAGTTATATTGTGGACTTTTCATCAGCATGCAACATGTGTGAGGTGAGAATATAGAAACCCCCTGGTTCCTGATTGAAACCTCTTCATATTTCAGTTGCTTTATTTACCCTGTGTTTAATATTCTTACAATGATATTTACATTTACGTTCACGTCATTTAGCAAACACCCTCATCCAGAGCGACTTAAATTGATATAGTCTCACAATCCATGCAATTGTGGGTTAAGGGCCTTGCTCATGGACCCAACAATGGCATCTTTGCAGAAGTGGGAACCTTGGACCTTCTAGCCCATAGTCCAGTACCTTAACTGCTAGGCCACCACTGGATTTTTAATATGGCTCTTTATTTCATATTTGTGTGCTAAAATTAAATAAAATTCATGTCAGATCTGTATTTGCCCCAACATCACATGTAAGCAACTGAACCTACATTATGCGTTAGTCTGTAAATAAATGTCTTAAATGTGCTCATGCAACAGTAAATACAGTACATAAGAAGGAAAAAATTAATCTTCAGCCCATTCACACATTCTGCCTTCGGTTGATATAGCTCCAGCAATCATTTATGTGCAGCCACCATACAAATAAATATTCAAATAAAGCCCTTTTATGCTGCCAAGAACTTGGGGATTTCTCACCCTTCTTACTCTGGTCTTGCGATTAATGGCCTCCAATCTGCCGAGCCCATTTTCAAGTGTTCAGTTCAGTGGCATTCATTTATTATGGTGCATTATGATATGCTCCAGCTTTCCCCTCTGGCTAACATGCTCAATCAGTTAAATAGTTTTATTGTGATCTTAATTGAACTGCTTCTACCGCTCAAAAGATTTTTAAGGACCTTCTTTACAGCAGAGTATCCAGGGAGGATCGCAAGATATACAGTCCAAATTTCTGCTACCGGAAGCTGCACAGTGAGGTGAACTTCACAGTAATGGAGTTAGATCATAACGCAATCATGTTTGCTTTTTCATCAGCCTTATGTGGTAAATGTTTTGCTCTGTAGACTCGGGCAGAGTGGAGATGTGGAATACTGTCATGTTTCCATCTTTACTCTATGTGATTTCAATGTGGATGATTCTTATTGAGTCTGAGAGTCTTTAACTTGTAAGGTTTACTTAGTTGGTGTTTTTAATTGATATAAAATGTTTGCTATGTCATTGGTGTCTGGTTTTATTTGAAATGCAGTACTGAGCGTAGGTCTCTTAGGACACAGTATTAGTATTATGTACAGGTAGATGGAACCACCTGCTAGGCATTACTACCGGTCGCACCTCCTCCGGTGCCCATGGGTCAGCTGTAGGGTCATCAGCCAGGAACCACCAATCACCAAAGTTTCGCTCCTTTAATCCTGGAACGTCTCCTGGTGGTGGAGCTGATAGATGTTCCCCCTGCAGCTGTTGGTGGCACTTGGATTAGATATATCATTGTTTTAGAAATGGTATAATGACCATATATAATTCTCTCTTTATTAGAATACAAATACTGGAAAGAAAAACAGCTTCTATATGTTACAGTGGCAAGTTTTTAGTGAGACCTCCTCTTACACTTCAGCAATAGCAGCATCTGGCAGCTTCATCGGGATGCCAAGTTGACCCTGCTACAGTCTGAAGAAGCTTGATGAGGAATGGAATATTTGAAAGAAACTAGCTTTTTGGAAGGGGTTCAGGGTGATAGGCTAGATATGCTAAAGATATGCTAAAGCTTACAAAGATTGGAATGAAGATCGGTGGAAAAGAGGATCATGGAGTGATAAATCCAAATTTGAAAATTTTGTGTCAAATTGTCGACAATGTTATATATGGTCATTATATTATTACTAAAACAACATATTTAATGGTGGCCTAAGACTTTTGCATAGTAGTGTAGATAGTGCAAATAATCAAAAGCATTAGCTGTCCCATTGGCTAACATGATCCAGTGCTTTACCATCAATATGACTGTATTAATTTAATTGATGTTTTTAATGCTTCATTCTGTGCATGAATTTTTTTTTTTTTTTGCTTAAATGCATTTTGCCTTACAATAAGTCCAATTACCAGTAAATCTGCAAGGAGGGCCGGACCCAAATGGTGTACTGCAGGTGCTGAATAAACAAACCAGTATACCCGTGTCTTACCTAGTATTACAGCGCTATTCCAGGGTGTAGCAATTACTGGCCAAATGTGTGGGCAGCATCTTCAAAAGCTTTGGCAGAAGCAACCTTGATTGTCTAATATGTGGTTTTATTATTATATTTTCTCAACAAATATTTACACACAGTTAATAAATAAACATGTACACTACATGGACAAAAGTATTAGGCCCCATACATGTTGTACCTACAGGAGCTTTTATGGCATTCCATTCTAAACTCATTGGAGTTAAAATGGAGTTGGTCCCCCTTTGCAGCTGTAACAGCTTCCACTCTTCTGGGAACGCTTTCTACTAGATTGTGGACCATGGCTATGGAAATTTTTGCCCATTCAGAAGAGCATTTGTGAGGTCAGACCCTGATGTTGGATTAGACGGTCTGGCACAAAACCTTTGTTCTAGTTTCCCAAAGTTTTTCGGTCAGTTTGCGATCAGGGCTCTGTGCAGACTGGCTGAGTTCACTACAAACTCACCCAACCATGCCTTTAAGGACCTTGGTTTGTGCACTGGGGCACAGTCATGGAATAGAAAAGGGCCTTCCCCAAACTATTCCTACGAAGTTGGAAGTTGGAAGTCCTAAATATTTTGGTATGCTAAAGCATTATGATTTTCCTTCTTTGGAACTAAGGGGCCTAGACCAACCCCATGTACTGTTGGCCCAATGCAGTCAGGTAGGCAATGTTCTCCTGGCATTTGCCAAACCTGTTTTCGTCACTCCGCAGAACACATTTCTACTGCTCCAGAGACCAGTGGCAGTCTGCTTTACACCACTCCAGCCGATGTTTGGCTGTGCTTGGTGATGTAAGGCTTGCATGCAGCTGCTCAGCCATGGAAACCCATGCCATGAAGCTCCTGGCCCACAGGAGTTGTGCCCATGTTAATGCCAGAGGAGGCTTGGAACTCTTCAGTTAGAGTCAGCAGAGCATGGGTGACTTTTATGCGCTATGCACCTCAGCTTTTGGCGACCCTGCTCTGTAACATAGTCTGTCACTTTGTGGTTGAGTTGCTGGGGTTCCTAAATGCTTCCACTAATACCCCTCACAGTTGATGGTGGCATATCTAGGATGGAAGAAATTTCACAAACTGACTTGTTGCAGCATGGCATCCTCGAATTCAGTTGGCTCTTTAGTATGACCCATTCTTTCAAAAATGTTTGTAAAGGCAGACTGCATGGCCAAGTGCTTGATTTTGTACACCTATGGCATGATTTTTATACACCTACAGTATGTTGAATATTCAAAATACACAAATTAAATTTATCCAATCAACTGGGTGTGTTTATAAACCAGCAGGTGGCAGAATTCAGGAATGAGAAGCAAGCTGGAGTTATAGTACTGAAGTCTGTCAGTCAACAGTGCCTTGGATTTATTCAAAAATCAAATAAAACGTTTACTTTGCAGAAGCCAGCAGGGAGCTCGGTTTTGTTCTTTGGTTGATTAATGGAAACAAAAACACTGACTGTTAGACCAAAACTTCCTACAGTCTGATGTGTACTGGCTAGGCAATTATGAGTTTTAAAAAAAAGTCTTGATCCATACACTCCTGTTATTGGGCAGAGTGGGTAAATATTTTACAACTAATAGTTACGTGTTTAATTGTGTTATAAAACTATGATTTATTTCAAGCACAAACTGCTGTTTTGGGGGCTTCCAACTGAAAGAAAGACTTGAACAAAGGTAAAACACATAATTTCCAAATTTGTCTCACTTTTCTGCATTAAATGATAGTGGTAATACTCTTATGATATAATTATCTATTTAATTTTTTTGCTATCTCTGTGTAGCTTAACAAAGCCTTTCTGACAAGAACCAGAGAACCATGGAGAGCTTCAATGAGGACCAATCTTAATGGTATTTCTAGGTGCTTTCGCACTGGAGGAACTTTTTCATAATGTTCATAGAACGTTATCTTATTCATGTTCTTAGAACTGTGCCCCCTTTTCACATGTCTGTGCTGCTGGAACTGGGAATGCCATGTATAGGGACTGTTTAGCTCCTACTTCAAGGTAGGGTATTTTCTCAGCACATAGGAACCCTGAGTCGTGTTGCGCTGGTCGGTTCAGACCTAGTGACGCAAGTGTATAGTGTTTGGTCCAGATGCAAGTGCCTTGTTGAGGGCAAGCGCCATTTTTAAATATACTTGTACAGCTGTAGCTGTATAAACAACAGATCTTCACACTAACAATGGGAAAAAAAAACAAAGACAAATAGACTGACAGTGAAGTTCAGGCTTTTCTGAGCCTATGTGTGATGGAGGAGGTACAAAGAAATTTTGAGTCGTCTAAGCTTATGCCACTTTTGCATCACACTGCGTTCCTACTGGCAGTGTGAATACAGACCAAAAATGTCCTTGGAACAAGTGTAGTTCTTGGGGGAGCTCCGCAGTTCTTGGTAGTTCCTCCCCTGTTTGGTGCGAAAGTGGTTCATAACAATGGTTGGGACATAATTGAATGAAATCACATTTCTTTATATTATAAGCTCTCAGAAGTTGCAATTTAGTGTGAATTGATATAGTCTGCCATTGTTTAAAATGGGGCAAGCAGAATGGTGGTTTGGTTTGTCCACTTAAATTTTGGTTGCATTCTGGTAAGACATTAACCACATTTAACCGCATTTATAGCTGGTGTCAAATGTGTGTAGATGGCCAGATGGAATCTTGTTGCTGTATGGTACATAATGTGCAAATAATCTGATGTTCATGTACCACATGCGTTATGATATTATGTACAGGAGAGGGTTTTGGTTGTCAAATGTGCCTAGGAGAGACTGATCCAGTCACACTTGTGTGTCTGTCGAAGTGGACACCTGCATTTTTATGTGGTTTGTCCCTGTCTAGACATAATCCTGGCTCTCAAGAAGCATAAAATGACCAAGTGTAAATGGGATTTTTAACTACCATGGAGGTAGTTAATGAGGTCTATCCAGCTGGACCTAAATTTTTTATATCAGAAGTAAATAGCGTTTTAATACAGGATGAAACCTCAACAATGCTGCAAAGTTCTATACAAATTCATTTTTTTAAAGGGATAGTTTTGTTTTTTATTTGACTAACATGAAGTTTCAAACTGGGTTCTATGCATCAAGATTTTAGTCCATTTTCAAGATATACACTGATTAGCCAAAACATTAAATCACCGTATTCATAAAGATTCTTAGCGCTAAGAGTAGCTCCTAGTGACGAAATTCTAAGAAAAATCTTAGAATTGTGGGTGTTTCCCTCTCAAAGTTAGGAGTAGGACCTAGTAAAGATAAAAGTTATTCATAAAGCATCTTAACCCCTAAAAGAGCTCCTAAGGTGAAAAACTGTTAGGAGTAGGAGGCTTAGGAGTTCTCTTAACTAAAAGAGAGTTAAAAAGATGACGAGGCAGAAGAAATGTTCTCCAAACACTGAATACCAGTGAGTTAATCAAACGCTACCAATTAAATGGTATAACGCTCAATGTTACATACGAATCTACCCTACCCTAGTTAAATAGATTAGACATGGCAGCAATCATACCTAAAAAGAGCAGAGGCACATTTTTCCCAGTTCATAGGCTATTAAATAGATTACAGACTACAACAATTACCAGTATGGTAATTGACAGTAATAAACTGTCAATAAAATAATGCAAATAAACATATGTGATTATTGTAAAATACTGAAACAGCTTTTTCCATTAATTCCAAAGGCTTATAATGGGCTATACAGTATTTCCCTAATTAAGTGTGTGAGAGAGAGCGAGAGAGAGAGAGGTAGTGACGGGTTGATAACAAATCAGTCTTCAAAAGAACATACTTAGCAATCGGGTCAATCTCGCTTTCTCATTGAGATGATGGTTTTTTTTCCTCCTTGCACTGAGTCACTCTCAGATCTCTGCTGAATCTTAAGCTTAAACTCCTAGCTAGGAGTTTTTAAGCTAAATGAGGAGCTCTCTAAGAGGACTGTTAGAACCTTTATGAATATGGCCCCAGGTCAGTTTAGGTAGGTGTGACGTGTCAAATGAACATCCACGTCCAAATCTGGTTCCAGAGTTTCCTAGCAGAACATAAGCCAGAGCATCACACTTCCTCCACTGGCTTGTCTTTACCCCACATCCTGGTGTCATCACTTCCTCAGGTAATCAGTGCACACGTACCCAACATCTACATAATGGAAAAGAAAACAGAATTTTAGACCAGACAGTCTTCTTCCATTTTTCCAAGGTCCAGTTCTGATCTATGTGATTTCTGCAGTGGACAGGGCTTAGACTCTGACTGGTCGATAGCGGCAGCCTCGTACTCGCTGTGTTTTGTGACACATTGCTCCTGTAATCAGCATTAAACATTTCTGTGACTTGTACCACACTAGCTCTTCTGTCCATTCGGAAAAAGTCAGGGAGCTAGGCAAGAGCAACCCTAGACAGGGCGCCAATCCATCGTAGGGCACACTCACACAATCACACACTAGGCCACTTTAGAGACACCAATTAACCACTTTGTCTTTGGTCTGTTGGAAAAAACTGGAGTGCCCGGGGTAAACCTATGCGGACATGGGGAAGCCACACAGGCCACTTCACCTAGGATTAAACCCAAGATCTTCTCACTGTGAGGCGATAGTGCTACCCATCAAGCCTCTGTGCCACCTATTGCTGACATAATAAAAGGAATTCAAATTCTATTCTAACAGTAGTTACGCAACTTACTATGAAAATGCCGATAATTAGCTGCCTCATACATCAACTTAGTGCGTCACATGCCCAAAATGGGGCATCACATGTTCCTTTCCCCATGTCACAATGTCAATGTGGAAGTCAGTGTATGACAGTGTAAATAGCCTACTACAGCAGTGTATTATGAGAATGTTGTGTGAAGCACAGATCTTCAGATCTAAGCTCACACTGTGACGCTCTTTCGTGAAACAGGGCAGGTGTTTCCCTTGCGCAGTCGATATTCAGACGCAAGCATTTTCTGACTTTACAGTGGTGCTTAAGTTTTTTTTAGAATTTTCTGTATTTCTGCATAAATATGACAAACATCAAAATATTTTCACACAAGTCCTAAAAGTAGATAAGGAGAACCCAGTTAAACAAATGAGACAAAAATATTATACTTGGTCATTTATTTATTGAGGAACATGATCCAATATTACATATTAGTGAGTGGCAAAAGTATGTGAACCTCTAGGATTAGCAGTTAATTTGAAGGTGAAATTAGTCGGGTGTTTTCAATCAATGGGATAACAATCAGGTGTGAGTGGGCACCCTGTTTTATTTAAAGAACAGGAATTTATCAGTGTCTGCTCTTCACAACATATGTTTGTGGAAGTGTATCATGGCACGAACAAAGGCGATTTCTGAGGACCTTAGAAAAAGAGTTGATGATGCAGGCTGGAAAAGGTTACAAAACCATCTCTAAAGAGTTTGGACTCCACCACACAGTCAGACAGATTGTGTACAAATGGAGGAAATTCAAGACCATTGTTACCCTCCCCAGGAGTGGTCGACCAACAAAGATCACTCTAAGAGCAAGACGTGTAATAGTTGTCAAGATCACAAAGGACCCCAGGACAACTTCTAAGCAACTGATGGCCTTTCTCACATTGGGTAATGTTAATGTTCATGAGTCCACCATCAGAAGATCACTGAACAACAATGGTGTGCATGGCAGGGTTGCAAGGAGAAAGCCACAGCTCTCCAAAAAGAACATTGCTGCAGTTTGCTAAAGATCACATGGACAAGCCAGAAGGCTATTGGAAGAATGTTTTGTGGACGAATGAGACAAAAAAAAAAACATTTTTCTGTTTAAAAGAAGTGTTATTTTTGGAGAAAAGAAAACACTGCATTCCAGCATAAGAACCTTATCCCATCTGTGAAACATGGTGGTGGTAGTCTCATGGTTTGGGCCTGTTTTGCTGCATCTGGGCTAGGACGGCTTGCCATCATTGATGGAACAATGAATTCTGAATTATATCAGAGAATTCGAAAGGAAATTGTTAGGACATCTGTCCATAAACTGAATTTAATGTGAGGAAGCCGGTGTGCCGGAATGATCAACAGTTATAGGAAACATTTACATTTACATTTGCAGGCGCCCTTATCCAGAGCGACTTCCAATTGATACAACTTTACAATCCAAGCAATTGTGGGTTAAGGGTCTTGCTCAAAGACCCAACAGTGGCAGCTTGGCAGAGGCGGGATTTTAACCCTGGACCTTCTGGTCCATAGTCCAGTACCTTAACCACTAGGCTACAACAGTCCCACAGGAAACGTTTAATGGCAGTTATTGCTGCACAGTGGAGTCACACCAGATACTGAAAGCAAAGGTTCACATACTTTTGGCACTCACTAATATGTAATATTGGATCATTTTCCTCAATAAATAATTGACCAAGTATAATA
The DNA here is from genome assembly GCA_025084515.1 of Ancistrus triradiatus. Classification (NCBI taxonomy): domain Eukaryota; kingdom Metazoa; phylum Chordata; class Actinopteri; order Siluriformes; family Loricariidae; genus Ancistrus; species Ancistrus triradiatus. The sequence continues at coordinate 145,130 of JAJAGP010000431.1, read as the reverse complement.
TTTTTATTATACTTAGGACTTGTGTAAAAATCTGATGTCGTCTTGTGTCATATTTATGCAGAAATATAGAAAAAACATTCCAGCACCCCTGTATCTCTCAGCATCTGAAAATGATCAAAGACAGATTTAGTCATCGTTTTTCACTGGAACATTTTGCACAGTTTGAGCAGGTCTGTGACCCTTGGAGTTCATCTGCATTGGAAAGCTCAAAAGACTTGCTACTGCTGGCAAAGGGGTAACTGGCACAAATCAAGGAAGATCAGACATTAAACATTCAAGACATAGCTTTGGACAGGTTTTGGATGTCATTGGGAAAAGCGTATGCAATAGTTTCATGTAGCGCTCGTTACGATTCTATAACCCTTCTGTACTACTTATTTTTGTGAACTTTTCAAGCCTAATGTACATAAGTAACGAGTACAGGGAACGACTGAGGGCTGTGGACCAGGACTGCTGTGTCTGCCTCTCATTCATACCTACTAGAATAGGGCCATTGTGTGCATTGTCCCGGCCTCATGCTTCCCATTGATTATAAGGCCCCCCCCCTCATATTATTCACTTATTGTTTGTGTGTGTGTGTGTGTGTGTGTGTGTGTGTGTGTGTGTGTGTGTGTATACACACTTCGTCTTACTATATTTGTGATGATCAAATGTCCTTATGTTGACAGGAAAACCTGGACGTTTGACTGCTTTAACTCCTTTAAAGTCCTCTCAAGGATAGCAAGACAAACGTGTGTGTGTGTGTGTGTGTGTGTGTGTTGGCTGGCAGAAGGATGCAGACTGTGCATATTTAAAAACATTTTAGACTGTGGTGACTCAAGATTTTGCATATTGAAGAAGAAAGACCAGGAACACGCGGATACTCGTGATTAAAGCCTTTATTTAGAACAGCTTGTCAGCACTGAGAAACAGCTAGGCTGACTTGGTGAGCTTGGGGGCGGAAGCTACCTTGATTTAATTTACCTTTTCCATAGATGGTGGATAAATGCTTAAAGCGCACACACACTCACCGATCACTTTATTAGGCACAGCTCATTTTTTTTCAGTTCCACTTACCATATAGTAGCACTTTTTGGTTCTACAATTAGACTATAGTAGTCCATCTGTTTCTCTACATACTTTGTTCGTCTTCTTTATTCTGTTATGTAATGGTCAGGACCCTCATAGGCCTACCAAAGATCAGGTAACATTTAGGTGGTGGATCATTATCAGCACTGCAGTGACACTGATGTGGTGGTGGTGTGTTTGTATCTGTTGTGCTGGTCTGACTGGATCAGACACAGCAGTGCTGCTGGAGGTTTTTAAACAACCCCAACCAAACACAACCAAAAATCTCCAGCCAGCATCCTATATGCATCATCCTGAAAGCACTGGTGTAGTATTAGTGGATGACTAACACAAACCGTGCAAAAACACGAGCTGCTGTCTCTGACTTTACATCTACAAGGAGGAGCAATAAGATGGATGTGTCTAACAGAGTGCACAGTGTTTAAACACCTCAACAGCACTGCTGTGTCTGAACCAATTGTACCAAAACATAAACTAACACACCACCATCGGAAAAAGTTTGGGCATTATGTCAGCCCCTTTGGGAGAAATGACAGTCCCCAAACACTCTCCGTCGCAGAACACCACTAGTAAAAAGTTCTTAGGCTTCCTTGCATGCACAGCATGTTTGTGATCTACCAACATTTTATTCTCATGAAGTAGTTCAAGGTTGATTTTGAGCTATGTTTTATGTCCAGCAGTTGTCTAATATATCCAACAACATCTCAGTCTCCTTTTCATCACTGCCTATCTGACATAGGCTTTCATGGGTTTGTTGATATTTAGTAGAATCCATTCTTACTAGAGATGCACCGATCGAGCGGCCGGTGACCAGAGTCAGCTGGCTTTCATTGTGATCGCCTGTGACTGGTGATCGGCCGATCAGTCTTGTGTAACCGATTCTGTCCCGGTCATATTAAGCCTACACTTGTGCACTTGTGATGCCGACAGTGGTACAAACACAGCCACACATACAAACAGCACAGTGCTTTGACTAACGTTAATTCAGAATGAAGTTAATGTGTATGAGGAGCTGTAAACTTAAACAGTTAATGCTCAGCCGCTCGTGTGTTTCTTTCCCGGTCCCAATGTTTAGTGTGCGGCTCAATGGTCTGTTTATTTTTTGGTTCTTGTACCTCTGTGATCTGTTTTATGTGTACATGTCTTTTTATTGGTTGATAAAAGCTCACAGTGTGTGTATTTAATTGTGTTGTAACATCTATGCCCGGGATTTTGCATAAGAGTGTGTTTTTACTGTATTCAGTGGCTTACAGGAGTGTAAGGCTTACTGTCTTGGTTGGAATGGGGTGAGTTGCAGCGTCTTCGCTTGTACTTGTACTTTTGAACTAACTGATAAAAGGCTTTTCTCAAGGCTGTAATTAAGTAAAATTTGAACAAGTTTACAGTGATTTAATATTTTGTGGCCATCGCCACTTAGCTAAGGCTAGTGACAGAATAAAGCCAGGTACAAGCCAACAGCTTCTGCGAGCTTTCTTTGGCAATTGTTTCTGTATGCTGTCACTTATAAATGGGACTGTGGTAGCCTAGCTAAGGTTAAGGTACTGGACTATGGACCAGAAGGTCCAGGGTTCAAATCCCTCCTCTGCCAAGCTGCCACTGTTGGGTCTTTGAGCAAGACCCTTATCCCACAATTGCTTGGACTGTAAGACTGTACCAATTGTAAGTCGCTCTGGATAAGGGCGTCTGCTAAATGCTGTAAATGTAAATAAATCTTAGACAAAAAGAAAATCGGAATCGACCAGTCATATATTTTGAAAATCGGAAACTGGAATCGGCCAAGAAAATGGCAATTAGTGTATCTTTAGTTCTCACCTCTGTCTGCACAGTAGAGTTGTCTTAGTCCTCCAGATCTTGAATATTAAAAGTTAAAATTACATGTGGTTAGATACCAATTTATAGCTTTCTGCTGTGTTGTGAGAGTCAATAGGAGGATCTTTTGTTTTCAGATCCTCAGCTGATTCCTGTTGAGTGTAAATACAATACCCTATGAGACATGAAGTCACTCGACTTGGATTTAAGCCTAATAAGTCAATTAAGTTGTGAGACCTTACAAACCCCCCAAAGAGGATCATCAGGAAAGGTGCCAGCAAATAAACATTAGTGGTGGAATAAAATGAGCAGGTACAGTAGGTGTCGTATTTAAATTTGATCCCTGCGGAGTCTGTTACCTTGTTTTCATTTAGAAAATCAACCAGGATGCCAACTTATGCCTGCTTTCTAAATTCTAGGCCTTGATTGTCTAGGAGAGGGTAATACAGCTACACATTGTTTAATGACCATCCAATTAACTTCCATTCGCTTTAACAATTCTAACAAATTATAATGGGGAATAAAAATCAGCCTTTTGACTCTGGATGTTGACGCTGTAAACGTCTGGTCAAATTAAAATGTTTAGCATGTGTATTTTAACTGCCATAAATATTATTAAGTTATACTTTGATGTTTTTAAATCTTTGTTTATTTAATTTATTTTCATGAATATTGATTTACTTTGCATTAACTACTTGCATAAGTAGGAACTACGTTGTGAACCATATTGCCATGGACACTTTTAGCTGTCAGTTAACAAACGTTTGTACGCTGATTAAAGGTTTAAAGTGTTTAAAAGATGATATTGCATTGCCTGTTCTGGAAATTCGTGTTTTATTTGTTTTTGATTTATTTTTATATTCCATTCTGCACCTTCTACAGTGTGTGTGTGACTTTTAATCTGTGCTTGTTCTGTACACTGTCATGATGTTTATTATGGTCTGGTTTATGATTTTACAAATTTACGTTGGGAATCTGATAATACACATAAATGTGCACTTAGCAGAAACCACATCTGAATTTTTGAATTTCCCCAGGCAAGTGATATGAAGTGTGATACTCTCCTGCAGATGCTGTCCATCCAGGCAGCAGCCACCTGCACCAGTGGACTAACCATTTTGTTATAATACATTATTCTGTAAATTACATGAGACATTCAACACTTTATTATAAAATAAGCTTTGAGTGAATTATTTTGCCCAACTGTAGGGTAATATAGGTGTTTCAAGCATGTTTAAGGTGGGCTGTGTTATGATATATGCAGTATATATTAAACTCCTCGGTCTATGATGCATTCACCTTACGATAGGGTTGGTCGGAGTGTATCCCCATCGTAAATCAGAGGTGGATTTGATGACTTTAGTGCAAAAGAAGAATAAATCCATCAGTAACTTAAGAACCACAGTGTTGTGCCTTTCCTAGAGGGAGTGATAAGTATAACAGTTTAGGCTTCAGGTGCTGTGCGGATGGTAGTGTTTCACTCGTGCTTCAGCAGCATCTCTGACACATTTATGTATCGTTTGCCTGGTTTCCTGTGAAAATACCCCTTATATTTATATCGCAGTAGCATAAAAAGAGTTTATGACTATGGTAATGTCCGGTCTGTGTCCATTTCGTTCAACGTTCTGTTTCACGGAACGTAATGCGGTCGCAAAATGGTGCGTGTCTATACTGATCATCACTCAAACTGGCAAATGGTAATAGTTGCTGACCACCCTGGGTTGTTTACTGTACAGCAACAGAGCAGATGAGAAAGCAAACGTAAGTGTAACGTAGTAGCATCTACTTTCCTGCTCTTTAGGGAGACTGTAAATGGAGAATGTGTCTAAGTTGCTGTGTGTCGAGCTAGTTGGAGGCTCCATGCAGTGTGTAGTAGAACAAATGAAAGCATAATGAATCGTGTGTGTAACCTTTTATTACAGTATGAAATCTGATTCCACCATTAGTCCACTTATGCAGCAGTGGCAGAGCTGGAGAATAATTGTTTGTATGTGTGCATGTAGACAATCTGACTAAGCATTTAGGCACCTGACTAATGATTTTGATGACGTGATAATACATTTCAAGATTTTTTTTCTAGGCTGTTTTTGTTTGTTTAGGTTTGGGTGTGCTTACCCATCCATGTGCAAGGCAATGATTATGGAGAAACCAGTTTAGCGGTTAAGCCTTTGTCGTGCGTTGCGATGGGCAGGCCAGCTGTCATGTACGGTTATGGGAAACAACTTGCAAATTCGTTTCTGCTTTTTTTTTTCCGTCTTCGTCAAGCTTCTTTGCAGGCCTGCTCTCTCACTCTGACGCCAGGAGGCAATGTTTATATTAAGCTATGTAAGCATGTCTCCAATTCCTGCCGTGTGCAGCCTCTCTGTACTCTTCCTCGGCCTCTTTTTCCCCTTCCCTCTCTTTCTTCTCTTCCTCTGGCTGGCTGGCATACGCTTGGTTAGTCACTGCAGATGTTGCTGTAATGATGCAGAAGGCTCTCACACAATCAGACAGAATGGGAGAGGGAGCCAGGCGAAATTAGTCAAAATTACTTTGTCATTACCCCCCTCATTGCTCCTGTAAGTAGTCTGTATTTCCCCACAATTAGCCGAGAGGCACGGATGTGGTGTAATGCCGCTTTCTCCCCCCCTGCCCAACCTTTGACTTTCATTGATAGTGAAAACAACAGGCATGTGCAGATGTTAAGCAAATGTACGGGTTTGTTTTTACTTTGCCTTTTTGCGCTCTCTCTCTGCTTAGTTAGTCACAGAGGATGCTAATTGCTGAATGGGCAAGATGTCATGGAGATGATACACAGCTGTGCACTAAATATGCTCTCTTATCTCCTTCTCTTCACTCCCTAACTCATCAAGTCTACCGGGAGCTAATTATTGAACAGTAGCTGATTAACAAGGTGCGCCATTTATTCTTTATTTTGGATTTAATTGTATCTATAGCTCTCAGCTTTGGTAGTCCAGCAGTGAATTACATCCCTCTTTGTGGCCATGCTGAGCCTTTGAAAATCTTTTTTTTTTTTCTCTGTGCATTGGCTGCTTTTTTCTAGTCTGAAATGAAACATCATAGACTGATGCATGCAAACTTAATATGTATCAAATAAAAGTCTAAATCATTCCGACAAGCATAAAATCGTTGCAGTTAGATTTTCATAACTTCAGATGAGTTAGCCTTTCATCAGCAATCCGGTCATAAACATGGTATAAAGTAATTTTGGCGTGCGTCTGACAGATTGTGTGAGAATGCAGCTTGGAATGGTTTGTGTGATTTTTGTTTCCATTTTAACAGTACATGCAAAAGCATGCATTAAAATCCCTTATACTTCTCCGGATTTCTTTTGCTCCTACCAGAAGATGAACCCAGGACATGAAAGGGTGAATTACTCTGACTCTAAATTTGAAAATATATTCACTTAAATTTCAGACTACTTGTGACCCTATATGCTCTTTTGGCCAGGCTTTGCACACAAGAGCTGCAATCCCAGATTGATTATGCAAAAATCCTAAATGCAAAAGCGTTTCTTCAGTTGAATGTGGCTGTTTCTGCATTTTGGGTGTGCATGTTTCCAGGTTTTAATAATAAGTGTGAACCACATAAATATAAGCTGTCGAAAGTACATTTATATGATTTGTGTCAAACCAAACCTTAACATGAACCAATTTATTATTCAGTCTACAGGTATGTGTTGCTTAACATTCATGATGTGTTCTGTGAAAATGTACGTTACTGAGTCAAGTCAAGTCAGATTTATTTATATAGCGCTTTTTACAATGGAGCATTGTTTCAAAGCAACTTTACAAGTTTAGATTATCTCCTAATAACTACATCCAATCCCAAATTGAGCAAGCCTAGGGCGACAGTGGCGAGGAAGAAACCTTGGGAGGACCAAGACTCAAAAAGGGACCCAACCTCCTTGGGCGGCGTAGATGATAAATCTAAGAACGAAACTAAAGTCATGGAGTCAAAGTTCGAATAAAATGTGAAGTATGCACATCGGCATTAAGTGGCCCAGGTATGATGGGCCTGGAGCTGATGACGGAAGCAGCTTGAGTGGAGCTACAGCAGATGAACATCATGTGTGGGGCTGGAACTGCCGGAACACAGCTCGGAGAGAAAACAGAAAATGCAATTAGTTATTGATTAAGAGCACAGTGTCTATTAACGATCACTGATTCATGTGTAGCATGAGAGACCCCGGCAGCATTAGCTATAGCAGCATAGCTAGAAAGAGGAGAACTGGTAGGAAACACAGCCAAGAGGGATCACATGAGACATCGGCAACCCCACGGGAGGCAGAAGACAGCAACCCAATGTCTCTGATCACCATAAGACTCTTTGACTATGAACCCCCAGCTCTGCCCTTATTCTAAGGCAAGGATGCATGAGTCAAGATCACGAGGACTGAAGCCCAGTTCAGCCAGACCGCCCACTCGACACTCCCGGCTAGCGGACAAGGCAGGCAGGCCAGACATGACTCCAGACTCCGGCCCCAGTGACCCAAGCCATGCATCCTGGTCTAAATCTAGTCAAAAGCCTGTGTAAATAGGTATGTCTTTAGCATAGACTTAATTTGTAGAGTGTCTGAGTCTCGAACTAAAGTGGGAAGTTTATTCCATAGCTGGGGGGCCATGTATGAAAGAGCCTTTCCCCCGGCTGTGACTTTTTTAATTCTAGGAACTAAAAGAAGTCCTGCACCCAGCGAACGAAGTAGATGAGTTGGATTGTAAAACTCTGAGTTCACTGATCTGGATGTATGTTGCACCATATTATTTTCGGTAATTAGCAATTCTATATGGGATACTGTAGTGTGTTGGGTATTTACCAAAAGCTCTTGAAACTGCAGTGTTTCTCCTACATTGATTTATTTAATATCAGCGCTGACTGCCACCTATTGATTTTCTTTTTTTTTCCTATTTAAGATGATTAAAATCTTATCTTACTGTCGAGCTGCATGCATTGGGTTGCTTCCCTCAGCCTCTCCTTATCCTGCATAGCTGTTTAGGTACAGGACTATACACCTGAAGGTCCAGGGTTCAAATCCCACCTCTGCCAAGCTGCCACTGTTGGGTCTTTGAGCAAGGCCCTTAACCCACAATTGCTTGGATTGTAAGACTAAGTTGTAAGTCGCTCTGGGTAAGAGCGTCTGCTAAATGCTGTAAATGTAAATGTACTGTAATTTACCTGAGTGGTAACACCTGTGGTTTGTCATCTTGGCTTATAAGGGGCATAATGCCAGCCAAACGTTGCTTAGCATTCAGTCTGCTAAAGCTTCAATAAAACTTTGTGTTTAATAAACTTTCTGTACCAGAGGCTCACTGTTATTTGCATCATTGTAACTGCTGTACTGTGACAGCTAATGTATCCGGAAAGGTAATATATGGGTTAAGTAGGTTAATTATCTTAATAATAAGGATCATTATCTTGCTGGACCACGGACGTTATCTGGATGGACATCGTGGCGCATACCTGCAATAATACCTGTACTATGTGGCCTAAACAAAATATGGTATCAGCATTGACATTGACATTGTTTTGTACATGATGGTTTTGTTACAAACACTGCCTTAGTCATTAATATTGGTAGATTTCGTGGTACACAAAATCTAATAACGATTTTCATGAATATTCCGGAAGAAACACCTCCCTTTTGAAAAGCAGAGGATGACACAGACCAATTTAATTCTCATCGGTGTTAAATGATTCAGAAGCCTCAGCCATTAAGTGCAGTAAAAAGTAAGAGGAATGCATTGAATGGGAACAATTTATCAAAAGCCATTCATCCTCTATTGATTGGGTTTAGAGAAGCTGAGGAACAGAAACAGGTTATTTTTCGTCATTTTCATCATTTTTTTTTGTCGCTCAAAGCAACAACAATAGCTTATCTGCTTATTAAATTTTTAGAAGTATTTTGTGAACACTGTAATAGAAGAGCAGACTTTGGTTTGGTTTAAATGCCTTTATCAGTACAGTCAAGTCAGCTTTATTTCTGTAGGGCTTTTTACAATGGAGCATCGTCTCAAAGCAGCTTTACAATTTTAGATTATCTTCTAATTTATAAGGCCAATCCCAAATTAAGCAAGCCTAGGGTGACAGTGGCAAGGAAAAACTCCGTAATAGTATGGAAATAGGGATATTTGTCTCGGTTCTCGTTTGCTCGGAACTCGGCGCACTTGCTAAAACTTGTACGAATTGACTCATTTCAGCCGAGTCACGATTCAGTACACAGTGATTCAGGTTCGCGATGGCCCTCAGAGATGTCCGTGCTTTTATACAGTACTATATTGTAAGTGCACATGAGTCTCCAGGGGTCCTACAAAGGTTCGTTAATAAGAGCCAACCGAAAGCAAAACAAGAATTGAATGCTCCACAACACAGGCTGTGGTTAGCTTGGCAGCTATGCTAGCTTCATCAACAGAGTAAGTGTTTTGCTTTTACTTTTCACTTTCACTTTTACATTTTATTTGAACTATCACTCCAAGACTTAGTTTAGATAAATTAGTTTCATTTTTAGATTTATCATCTACGCCGCCCAAGGAGGTTGGGTCTCTCTGAGTTTTGGTCCTCCCAAGGTTTCTTCCTCATAACACTTAGGGAGTTTTTCCTGTTGCCATAGACTTGCCCAATTTGAGATTGGACGTAGATGTTAGGAGATAATCTAAAATTGTAAAGTTGCTTTGAGACAATGCTCCATTGTAAAAAGCGCTATAGAAATAAATCTGACTTGACTTGCCTTGACTAAACATTATAAGGAAAAAACCTTGGGAGAGGCAAGACTTGAAAAGGGACCCAACCTCCTTGAGTGGTGTAGATGTTATATGTAAGAATTGAGTTATCTAATTAAAATGAAATATTATGAAGCGTATAAAATAGAGAATATAAATGCCATAGTGTATAAGCCAACAGCGAAGAGAAATATTGCATAGAATAATGTAAAAATATGCATTTCTAAATCATTTAGTCCAGTTCACAGTGACTGTAGGATCTTGTGACCTTGATGGAAAAGTCTTGGTGGCATGACATCCTCAGTAAACTGGAGGAGGTAAAGAGTTACTGCCCTCTGCACCTCTGTGGTCTCAGTATGGTGGTGCTGGAGCTGATGATGGAAAAACAGCTTGGGTGGAGCTGAAGTGGAGAACATCTTAGCGTGTTGGCTGGAGCTGGTACCGGAACTTAAGCTGGGAGAGAAAAGAGAAAATGTGCTTAGCTACTGTTAAGATCACAGAGTCTATTAACAGACCACAGTTGAGCCACCATACAGCACCATATGCAGGAAGTTGTAGATGCCACCAGTGAGTAAACTAATGCTGTAACTTTTGTTTATCCAGTTTTCATTGCAAATGAAATTGCTGATATAATATGAAATGGTTTACACATTAGATTTTGTAAAGCTTAGTTGTAGCCAGTGGAAGACCAGGTGGGCTGGACTGTCAGAATTGTAAGGATTTATAAAGATTTATGATTGGATAATAATTGAAAACTGATGAAACTGAGTGGATCAGCCTCACATTTGCAGAGAGCTCATTTGCATTCAGCCTCACAGCTCCCTGCTATGCAATAATCTGTACACAGTGCTAAATAAACCTGAATGTACCTGTCTCTGATAATATCACCACATGTGCTATCGTGAAATGTGATACAAAACATGACGTGGAAATGTTTAGAAATAACAAATGATCAGATTTATTTCACTGTTGTGGCAACTGGTACACAACTGTGCTCTATCATAGATAAGGAGCAAATGGCTGGCGATGCGCTAGTGATTTCCGAAACGATAACCGCTCTTAGCAGTTCATACACATCACAAGAACTACTCTGATCACTTATGTAAGGGATGTAAGGATGCCAGCTGTGGTAAATACAATGAACGAGCTGTTTTCCATCATGGTGTTAAATATATTCTTGCTATTTTCCTGACAGTTGGTGCAGGTGGTAATCTGTCGCAGAGCGCACAGTTGTAAAAAAAAAAAAGGCAGTTTTGAGTTGGGATGAATACATTATTCAGGTGTGTTTATTTGTACTGTGGGGATTTCTGGTAAAATCCATTCCAACTTCATAATCAGGTCTGATGGTGGTTCAGCCCAGAGACACATTTCTGATGATGCTCATTCAGTTTCTACTTCCAGTTATAGATTTTGCATTGGTGTTTTAGTGGCAGAAATGCCTGCCTGACTGGCATAGCCTATATAACTACAAAATCATTTTTGGTCTTCTCTATGGCATATAGATTTTATGTCAATATTTTAGTCACAGAATATAATTCCAAACATTTTTATTTTGAAAGCCAGTAGACCTCAGACCAGGATGCATGGCTTGGGTCACTGGGGCCGGAGTCTGGAGTCATGTCTGGCCTGCCTGCCTTGTCCGCTAGCCAGGAGTGTCAAGTGGGCGGTCTGGCTGAACTGGGCTTCGGTCCTCGTGATCTTGACTCGTGCATCCTTGCCTTAGAATAAGGGCAGAGCTGGGGGTTCATAGTCAAAGAGTCTTATGGTGATCAGAGACGTTGGGTTGCTGTCTTCTGCTTCCTGTGGGGTTGCCAATGTCTCATGTGATCCCTCTTGGCTGTGTTGCCTACCAGTTCTCCTCTTTCTAGCTATGCTGCTATAGCTAATGCTGCCGGGGTCTCATGCTACACTTGGCATCAGTGATTGTTAATAGACACTGTGCTCTTAATCAATAACTAATTGCATTGTCTGTTTTCTCTCCAAGCTGTGTTCCGGTGCCAGTTCCAGTCCCACACATGATGTTCATCCACTGTAGCTCCACTCAAGCTGCTTCCGTCATCAGCGCCAACCCCACCATACCCGGGCCACTTAATGCCGATGTACTTCACATTTTATTCGAACTTTGACTCCATGACTTTAGTTTCGTTCTTAGATTTATCATCTACGCCGCCCAAGGAGGTTGGGTCCCTTTTTGAGTCTTGGTCCTCCTAAGGTTTCTTCCTATAACACTCAGGGAGTTTTTCCTTGCCACTGTCACCCTAGGCTTGCTCAATTTGGGATTGGACGTAGTTATTAGGAGATAATCTAAACTTGTAAAGTTGCTTTGAGACAATGCTCCATTGTAAAAAGCGCTATATAAACAGATCTGACTTTTTTTAGTAGTTCTTTGTTGACTCTGCATTTGCGCTGGAAAAGCACCGCTGATTTCCATACATTTTCTCATTATTTGACCACAAAAGTATGATTAGAAAAATAATTAATATAAGATGAATAACTAATAAGTATTTAAAATACTGGTAAAAAATGTCCTTGTTTGTTTCACTTGAATTAAATGATTTAAACCCTGGGAAAAAAAAGTCACGTGGTGGGAGTGATGAGAGCTGGGAAATGTAGTGAGAAAAAGGCATGGTCGCGGTACTGTTTTTTTTAAACGCTTTAAATATATGCTACGCTATGATCCATCGTAAATCAAGGAGTAACTGTACTCTTAAATTTACAAATTTAAGTACTATGCAAGTGATGAAGGGTTTCAGGAAATGCTCGTAAAACATGATAGTGATATGGAAAGAAGAATACATTTAGAAATTTTTCTTTTTTCTTGTTTTAATATTATTTGAAAGGTGTAAGTGCTATCTTAGTCTTCACTTAAGTGCTGAGTCAAAAGGTGACTCATGAATTGTCATTTGAATGAGTCGAGAGACAACCATTCGGACATAAAGAGGAAATTGATTCTTCCATCTGTAATTGGAAGAATATTATTGCTTGTATTCCTTTGGTCTTGGAGAGTGACTCCAGTTGAGCCATACTTGAGTTTTGTTGGCCACGAGGTGCAGAGTGGAGTTTGATTAAGCCTTTTGGTAGGACGGAGATGGTCCATTTTTGGCTTTGTAGGCAATCATCAGGGTATGAAATCTGAGGCGGGAAGCTACAGGGAGCCAGTGAAGGGAACGCAGCAGTGGGGTGACATGAGAGAACTTTGAAAACCAGGCGTACTGCTGCATTTGGAATCAGTAGCGGTGGTTTGATCACAGTGCAGCAGTTCTCATTGATTGAAAAATATATAGGATTTCCCATAAGAAATAGCATAAATGAGAAATAACCAGAGTTCCTGCTGTCTGATTATTCTTTATCCGACCCATTATCCGACCGCATTAGTTACGTTGGGGATAATGGGGTTTGACTGTACTGATATCTGAATACAAGGGTCCAAAGGCATAAATAATACACAGAAAATACATTTTCCGTCCTCTGCGCTTCTGTGGCTGCTCTAGAGCAGCGCATATATTGGCTAATAGCTCATCTTGATGATGGCAGTAAATTTTGTGTTTCTGGCATTTAATTAGTTTTGTTAGACATTTCATTAATTCTAATAGTTCTATAATGTTCGTGGGTAAGGATGCATCAAATATTTGATTTCCATTTAGTAGCCGCAATTGATATTGATGCATTTGAGTTGATAGTACGTATTTGTTACATATGAAATCATTCAGGTTGGGGTAAATAGGACTTGCAAGTGTGGAAGATACAGTGGGCCAAAATACCAGCTACAGTGTGTGCAAACCTGGTGAAGACTTGCAGGAAACGTTTGACCTCTGTCATTGCCAACAAAGGTTATGTTACAAAGTATTGAGTTGAACCAAATTTATTGACCAAATACTTATTTTCCACCATAATTTACAATCAAATTCTTTAAAAACCCTACAGTGTGATTTTTTTTTCTTCTCATTTTGTGTCTCATAGTTGAAGTGTACCTATGATGAAAATTACAAACCTCGCTGGTCTTTCTAAGTAGGAGAACTTGCACAATCAGTGGCTGACTAAATACTTATTTGCCTCACTGTACCATTTTGCCATTGTTTGCACCAAGACGGGGAAGAAAGCAAGCTCAATTTTGGGGTTCTTAATACCACTGAGCTTTTGGATATCAAATGTCACACCTCCTGTTATGCCACTCCACCCACTTCAGTGCAGGCGGTTACGTTTCTGAACACTAAAATAGCAGACGAAAGAGAATTGGCTCATGCCAGATCATATCAGTAATACACCAGCATTATACCAGCAAATAAGTTCCTTGTGAGCTTTGTCTTGGCTTTTATATATCTCTTTCCCCTGTATGATGCTGCATTACTGTGTCTCTGTCTGTGTTTGCCTACATCTTTGACTGCAAATAGAGATACCTGCATCAAAAAGACAAAGCTTGAAAGGGCTTTAGTGCTGCTGCAGAGCCACAGCTTCTAAACTGTTCTTCCGGAATGGAGCTCTATACGCAGTAATGACTGGATCATCTTACATGGATCTGGGGGCAGGAAAAATGCAAGCTCCACACAAAGCAGAGCAACCAGAAACCTGGAAAGGTGGCAGGCAGCATTATCAGAGACAGCGATATCAGCTCGGGATATTCATGTATGACTCTTTGCCATGGTTTCAGGTTCGATGGTCTGTAGTGCTTCTGTTTCACCAGATGCTAGAAATAAGTTGACGTGTTGATCCATCCCATTCGATGCTCTCAACATGTAGGCGCAATTAAGATGTCATACAGATACGGTTCACTTGCGATCTGGAAACAACAGCACATCCGAGTTCTACTTGTGTTTTTATGAGCAGGTGCTTTAGTCAGTTGTGATGTTTCATATACTGTGGTAAGATCCCTAGACAAACAACAGTGCCATGCAATATTAGCTACACCTTTTTTCACTGTGACAGTAGTGTAGCATTCAGAAGTGTAGCATACAAGACCGAGAATCAGTCCGTCCTCAGAGCTCTGACGATGGTATTGTACAGAAAATCAACAATTGGATCCTTTCTCTGTTAGTAAAGGCTGTTTTTACATAAATGTCTGGTGACTGCAATAGGCCATTTTTCAGTGTTATAACCGGTGACTGGCCCATCAGTCATATAACTGACTCTGTGCCATTTGCACCTGTGCACCACACGACAGCGGCACAAAGGCAGCCACACGTGAACAGCACAGTGCTTTTACTAACTATAATTCAGGATGTAGTTGACGTATGGAGCTTTAAACGAGGCTCAGCCACTCACATGTTTGTTTGTGGGACCGATGCTTAGGGTTGGGTGTCGGTTGAATTTTATTGATTCTGATTCCGATTCTTCTTTTTGATTTCCAATTTTCGATTCCAAAATGGTAAACAAATGTTTAGGTATAAAGAATATGAATGACCTAGGAACACTAAACTTCTGTCAATTATTACTGGTAATCAACTGGTTAGTAATCTCTACTGCTGAAATGACAAATCTGTGGTCCAAAGTGACAGTAAGATGTGTAAGATAGATAAGTAAAATAGTTTTAAATGGGAAGTAAAAATGATTACCTTCCTTTTTGGATCACTGGTTGATCATTCAGCAGTAGAGATTATTTGTTAGTAGTAGTACATTTTGCTTTCCTAGGTCTTTGTTTAAGTAAATTAAGCCACATAAGCTTTGTTCACGTTAAGTTTAGACTAGGGCTGCAACTAACGATTATTTTAATAATCGATTAAACGGTCGATTATTTTTTCGATTAATCGATGAATGGGATTAAAAAAAAACAAACAAAAAAAAAACTTTCCATGTCTTTATTCAGAAATATAACATTAAATAACAGAGCAAATAAGTGCTTACAATAAATGAATAATAATAAATTAATAAATTAAAATAACAAATTAAATAATAAAGAAAAATAAGTGCATCTCTGATGCAAACACTACATACAAACTCATTCACTCCCTTTCTTTAGGAACTTGCATTGCAATCCAAAAATGTTATCATGTCAACATGCTCCAGGCTAAAGCTGGCTCTCTTTTTTTAGAGACTATGGCCCTGTCCACACGAACACGGGTATTTTTTAAAACGTAGCTTTTTCTATGCGTTTTGACCGTTCGTCCACACGAAAACGGACTTTTTTTTTGCAAAACTCCTTCCAGGGTGAAGATTTTCAGAAACTCCGTTTTCAGCGTTGTCGTTGGACTGGGAAAAGGAAGTTTCTTGCTTGTAACGTCACTTGTGGTGCCGTTATCTCCTTGGTTTTACAGGAGGCGATTTTGTGCAATAGCGGACGTAGCCAAAATAGTGCCAGCTGTAAACCCTGCTGGTCGAACTTGTTACAAAATCTACAAATACATTTACAATTATTACTTTTTCATTACACTGAAGAACAGAGGCGTCAGAATGCGCTACGGAGGTCACTACTATATATCCATCACACCCACGAAGCAGTTCCCGCCCCCAGCGTCCCCGGCTTGGGACGAGCCCCGGTCGGACCTCTCGTTGGTGGGACAGCTTTCAAAACGAAGTGGTTGTTGAAGAAGAATGGTGAGAAAATGTTCGTATGCATAGGACATCGCTGTTGTCGTTGAGTGAGCTGCTTCCCCGGCGTATAGGACTGCTGGTTTGGCGTTGCTCTTGACAGCGACTGTGTGCGTTTTTGCGTTTTCATGTGGACGAAGTCTTTTGTTTAAACAGTGCTTGTGTGGACGGGATGTTTTTATAAACGAATTTGAAAACCCCCGTTTTAGAAAATACCTGTGTAAGTGTGGACATAGCCTTAATGCTAACTTATTTTGAAGATTCCGCGTCCGAGCCGGCTCCGCCTCGCTCCGTTCAATCGCTCGTCTTTTTTTTCCAGCATTGACCGCAAGTGCCGCAAGTAACGTAAGCGGATATGATAAGGCAGGGGACACATAAATCATGTAACACAACGAATCGATAATGAAATTCGTTGTCGACGCTTTTAATAGTTGATTATTATCGATTTTATTGATTCGTTGTTGCAGCCCTAGTTTAGACCCTGCTGGCTAATGCAGCATTTAAGCTAGGAGAATGCAGTCGGTTGATCTCGGTACATTGCTGAAGCTCAGTATCATACTGGTGCTTTAGATGTTTTGCCATTTTAGAGGTGAAACATCCTTTACATAAAATCAGCTTCACACACATAGCATTTAGCCATTTGAGCGGAGCGTATAAAACTGTGATGACGTACGTGATCACATGACTATCATAGCAGATAGATGCTTCCTTAATACAGACATGTTTTTGCTCTAATCATGGCCATGTTTTTAAAGCATAAGGTTTCGAGACCTGCCCCTACCAGTGCTCACACATGCTGATGATGAGGAAGTGTTAGTTTGGTTGTGTTTTTAGTGCTACTTAGTGAACCAAACAGTCTTTTCTTATACAGCACAACACTAATGAGGGAGTAGGGATCTATTTCAAGTTACAGCCATGTCTTCAACTCACTGTTTGCCATAATGGCGGAAGGACTGTGGTAGCCTAGCGGTTAAGATATTGGACTATGGACCAGAAGGTCCAGAGTTCAAATCCCACCTCTGCCAAGCTGCCACAGTTGGGTCCTTGAGCAAGACCCTTATCTCACAAATGCTTGATTGTAAGACTGTATCAATTGTAAGGCACTCTGGATAAGGGCGTCTGCTAAATGCTGTAAATGTAAGTACGCCATTAATGTTCAAGTGACTGCATCAGGCCTTTATGTTGACAACAACATAAGGCTGTCTTGATCTTTAGTTTGTGCTACCTAGTGCACATGTTATCGTAGGTAAAATTAAAAATATTACCCTTTATTTTATATGGAGGTTTGTGAAAGGAAATGTTTTGTACTATAGCAGTGGTTCTCAAACATTTCCTGCAGTACCCCCTTTCGTAAATAAGAACATTTTTAAGCCAAGACACTGACATATTTTGAGTCAAAACCTCACTGAAATTTATTTTACACATTGTAAGTCTTACAAATGGCAAAATGTCTTATTGATCAAAGCAAAAAAAAAGTGACAAGGGGACTGTGGTAGCCTAGTGGTTAAGGTACTGGACTATGGACCAGAAGCTCCAGGGTTCAAATCCCACCTCTGCCAAGATACCACTGTTGGGTTCGTGAGCAAGACCCTTATCCCACAATTGCTTGGATTGTAAGACTGTATCAATTGTAAGTCGCTCTGGATAAGGGCGTCTGCTAAATGCTGTAAATGTAAATGTAAATGACAAACCACCTTAGGGTATAGGAACCACTGTCCTATAATGTAGTGCACATTTTTATGCAACCTAGTACACGGTTTTTAGATGCCAGGAGTGTCCATTAAAAGAAAAATTTAACTATTTTTTCTGTATGCCGTCATTTACAATTCTTAGAAAGAAAGAAAAAATCAGAATCAGCCAGTCATATGCAAAAAAAAATCGTAAATCAGATTGAGCCAAGAAAATTGCAATCGGTGCATCTCTAGTTAATGAGGTCTCTACATAGCCGAGTACATTTTTAAACTCAAGGTATTAGAACAATTTCTGGCTAATTACGTTCTAAGTAAATAATAAACGTCTTAAGAAAATGAAACATTCCTTTTGCCACCATGTTTTAAACATAGCTTTAAAATGTATGCTGTACTTTTAATAAACAGTTATTTTCCCTGTTTTTTATTTATTTATTTTTATTTATTTTTTTAGCACTCAGAATCAGTATGACCTATAGTGAAACTGTTTGGTTGTGTTGGCAATCTGGAGCTGTTATAATTAGCCCTGCTGTAAACACGTCCTTCACACTCAGAGGCAGCAGGACTAGACAAAATGTGTGAGAGAATACAATGCATGGCTTTTTTTTCATATTTTATGTTTTTTTCAACCTCAATCCAGCTGAGATATTTGTCTCGTATAGCATTCCGGGCCCAAAAATAACTTCCATTATGGTGGGATGCGGGGGTAGGAAGGAATTTCACCCATGCGGCTAAAACGATTTAATGCCAAGCTGTTGGGGGGGAAGCTGTGTGCGTCATCCCAAAAATATCCTTCTCTGACGTTGTGGCTGCGAGTCCGGGTGTGGGTGGGCACAGCCATCGGGCGCCGTGCCAGTTAGGGGAAAAGCATTTCAGTGTGTATGTGTGTGTGCGCCTTCAGTGATCTGTGCCAGCTTCTTGTGGCGTTCGCTCTGCACCATTGAGTGCCTGCTTTGCAAATGAAAAGCCACGCCACAAGACGGGATGGCATTTGGTCCGATCAGTTACACCATGTGTCCTTTGTGGCATTTGTGAAATCGGTTTAGGCAGATGAGTTTGATTTAGAACCTGCACTCTTAATATCTCTGTGTGATTTTCTTCTTTCCAACCTCTAAAGTGTGTGTCAGCAGTTTGCTCGGTGCTGTTTAATGTGTGATGGAGATTCTTGCTTTACATTGGTTACGGGTGTCAGGTGTCCTGCAACTTAATGTGTTTCTTGAATGCTGATGTATGGCATAGTTTTACATTTTATCATGGTGTGTGTTCTGACAGTTACCTGTCTTTTCAAAAATTACAGATTAAAATGCATTTCTGTTAGAGTTGGACGGTATTGATGTTTTTTCATACCATTATATCGTCTTCAGATAATAGTGTGGTATGGTACGATGATAACAAATGATAGTGTTTTTATGTTTTAATACAAAAAACGAAACAATCAGAATGTCAGACATCTCTCACTGACCACTTTCTATACAAAACAGACGGAATAGCAGTCCATAACAAGGAATAATGCAGTCTGCTACTCGTGATATGATTTAAGGTTTTGGAAACCATCAGATATGCAAAACTAACGAGAGTCTATTGGGAGGGGGTTTGGGGTGTGGATTATTAGAATGATATTCAATATAATATCAATTCAGGGCAATTCGCAGGAGATCAAAGGAGATGTGAAGGCATAGATGGGGCTGTTATGATCTATGTATTCACCATAGCATTTCTGAGAAACTGAGAGCTGTAAATTATATACAATTTACTAATCTTATGTCAAGATATGACAGTTAAGAGAGGAAACAAGTCATGGAATAGGCTATTTGTAATATCTAAAAATGGTGTTATTTTCAATTACATTCGACCCACTTTCCCCTTTGTAAAATTAAAATGCCCTTGTTTCAAACATATCATGCCATAATTACACAGAAATGGACAAATTCAGAACTTTAACAGCCTACTTCTAAATACAACTCTCATCTCTGGTTTATGAGTTTGTAATGTAATCTACTCCACCAAATCTCACCACACTAAAGTTAAACACGGAAATGACTACTGGACAAACAAAAAATTTATCTTGCAACCAATGTGTTTGGTGTCGTCCATTATGTGTCAATAACAGTGTCTTTGTCAGAGGACTCGGCTGTCTTTTGACTACCCTAGTGGGGCTTTAAGTAGGTAAATTTAGCATGTGAAGCAAAATTTGCTGCCTCACATTTTTAAAGTACCATCATCATTTTTAAATAATGTCACCATTTTTGAATACACTTGTATCACTGTTTCCACTAGGATTTTTTTCAACAGTGGCATCTTTACACACAAAGATGGCAGCCTGGTTCGAGCCCTTAATTTTTAAGTGTTTTTAAAAAATTTTTAAATTAATTTCATTTTATTTTTTTAAGAGCTCTAGGGCTCTCTCATAGGTAAACTCTCCCAGAGTTGATTTGGTTTCAGCATCACGTATCATGATTAGTAGTAATGGTAGCTGAGTTAACGTGGCCTTAAGCATTTGTTTGTTTACAGAAAAGACTACCTTTCTCTGTGTAAATTTTGAGTCATGTCATCTACTGTGGCTTTCTGTGGTCTCAGTTATCGCTTTCATTTAATATAGAACTGCCTAAATGCGGCACAGTGATGAGGTGTACAGTGCCTGCGTAAGCGTACGAGGGGCTTTACGTTACATTGTAAATGTTCTCTTCAGGTGTAAAATCTATCTAACTTAACAGTAGTTAATCTACCTTTCTCTGTTCTCTCTGTCTTCTCCCTCTGCCTTGGGCATAATCGCTTTCCACTTTTGTTTCACTCTCCATCTGTCGTTACACATTAAAAGCCCTATGAAGAGTTTTGCTATTTCATGACATTTCATAAAGTTCTGAAGGAAGGGCGGCAATGATATGGGTAGCAGAAACACTGAGTACACCGGAATACCGTCATACCACCCAGCTCTAATTTCTGTTCACCATCACTATGGTCTCTAAATAAAGTGGCGTAAAGACTGTGATGGTGCAGTGGTTAAGGTACTGGACTAGGGACCAGAAGGTCCTGAGTTCAAGTCCTCAGCACTGCCACTGTTAGTCCATTAAACCACAGTTGCTTGGATTAGGCATTGTATAAGAGCAACTACCAAGTGACTACCAAGTAAATGTAAGGATTTCTCAGAGATATAATTGTGTACAATGGTCCCAGACTCTAGAGGAGAGTTATTCATGTTGTATCTTAGTGTAATTTAATAACAACAAAAATCCCCAGTGCATTTTGGTCTTTCAGCAGTTGTTTTGTAGTTAATTACTACAAAGGTTTAACAGTCTTGATGCTGCCTCTGGTTTAAATGTGCCGGATGCATGTTTCATCATAATTGTTTGTTAGTGAAAGGAATTGTTTTCAGCCTGCTTGGCCATGTCGTCATATTGTAATATTGTTAACCTAAATAATGCACTGGAAGTTTAAAAAAAGACACTAACAACCACATCAATTACCACCTGACAGCTGTTGTGCAGTTGTCAAGTGGTAATTGATGTGGTTGCTAGTGTCATGTAGTTGCACAGATTCAGTTGAGATTCTGCACCATGTTGGCATGATTGCATGACGCAGTTCCTGCAGATATCTCAGGTGCACTTTCATGCTGCGAATCTCCCATTCTACCACATCCCAAAAGTGTTCTAGTGGATTCAGGTGCAGTGACTGGGAAGACCACTGAAGAACACTGAACACACTGGGACTTTTTACTTTGTGATGTGGTGGATTATCACACTGGATGTAGCCACTATAATATGGGTATGAAGGGATGCATATGGTCAGCAACAATATTCAAATAGCCTTTGGCATTAAAGCGATGATTGATTGGTATAAACATTCCTCACACCACTGCACCACTTCCGGTACCCCAGACTGTTGGCACAATGAAGGTTTGGTTCATAGATTCATGCTGTTGGTGGCAAATTCTGACTCTACCATCTGTGTGCGTCAGCAGAAATGGAGATTCTCAAGATGAGGCTATGTTTGTCCAGTCTACAGCTGTGTAATTTTGTTAAGCCTGTGCCAACTGCAGCTTCAGCTTTCTATTCTTGGCTGATAGTGGTAGATCCTGATATGGTCTTCGGCTGTTGTAGCCGATCTGCCTCAAGGTTCAACATGTTGTGCATTCTGAACACAGTTGTACAGAGTGGTTATCTGATCTGATCTCATAGCCTTTGTCAGCTTGAACCATTCTGGCCATTCAGAAATTTCACACAGTGTAAGGCATTATATGCATTAATGGAGTTGTATTGTACAGGTGCTTCCTGATTTACAAAGGGGATACGTTCCAACAAATCCCTCATAACTTAAATGTATCATGAACTGACGATTGTTTGGTAGAGCGGTCTATATACTGTATCATAGCGGAGGTATGGAATGCATACTATGATAAGCAATGTCAAGTAAGATAATGTTTAAAACATATTAATCTACAAAAATCATTAACACCTTATTTTATAAAAAAAAGTCTTCAAATCTCATGTTATTTAGTGAGTAATGGATTGAAAGTGAAATGTGAATGCAAAACACTTACTCTATTGATGAACTCCAATTGCTAGCGTAGCTGCTAAGCTAGCCTGTGTTCTGGAGCATTCAATTCCTGTTTTGCTTTCTTTTGACTCTTATAAACTAACCTTTTTAGGACTCATGGGGACTTGTTTGCACTAAGAATACAGTAATGTAGATGTAAAAATAATTAAAAACATCATAAAAAATGGCTGAAATGAGTCACGTGGCTCGACTCATACAAGTTTACGCAAGTGTGCCGAGTATCGAACAAATGACGAGAATCAAGACAAATTTTTCTGACCAAATTGCATTGAGAACCGAATTTGAGGAGTTCCGAAGTGGTCGCTCTGTGGATGTTTTTTTCTTTATTGTCTGTTTGTATTGTATTACATTTCTATTTCCTCTGACACCAACAATTGTGCCACAGTCAAAATCACTGAGATCACCCCCTCACCCCTTTGTTGGATGTACACATGACCTGAAGCTGCCGGCCTGTATGTGCATGAGTTTATGCATTGCATTGCTGCCACACAATGGACTGATAAGATAATTGCATGAATCTGTAGGTGTACAGGTGTTCTCAATAGAGTGCACAGTGAGTGTAAATTGCATAGCAGATACACGCTCTTAAGTTCAAAGACTCTAAATTGTCATGGTCATTGAGCTCAGTGCTCAGTAATAGAGTTTGAAATGAGTTGTGAAAGTACAGATGTTATGCAATAATAAACCAGCAGTGTTGTGATTTGGTGCTAAGCAGACAAGGTGTCAACATGAGTCAAGAAAATTGTGGAGAAATGGTTGGCTGAGGAAGGATATTCACATTGTGAAATTGAATTGGTTGCAGTTAGTGGAGTGTGAGTCGCATCCTAAAGAAACAAAGAGAGAATGGGACTGAGAGAGAATGTTTTTTTTTTTTTTTTTTTTTAATAATGCAGACCATTCTACAGATCATTCTATAGATCTTTTTAGAGAATGTCAGGATTGTATGAGGTACTCGCCAAGGCTAAACGATGTCCTACAAAATACTGATGAGCCACTGATGACCAGTGCAGGTTTGTACTTTCTATGTTTGCATGCATTTTTTTTTTTTCGTGAATTATACAGTGATGTGGTGGGATTTACTCATACCCCCTAAAAATAGTTTCAGATCAGAGATTGTCTCCCATTTCCACAGAGACTGCCTTCCTCTGTCAGATGATCCCAATCCTCGTTTTTCCCTGGAGCCAGCCATATAGTGGCTACATTATTAAAAGGAAATCAAATTTGCCCGAGATTGTTTCGTCTTCCTATTACTTTCACCTGGCACACAGTCGAAGGCACCCAGCACACGACACACATTTGAAGGTGTTCTATATTTAGTTTTCCACATGTGCACGTGTTGATAGCAGCATGTGTGTATATTTATTTGCCAAGGCAAGGGATTTCATTTTGCTGCATGCAGCGTGAGGTCCACTTGTAGGGGGGTGTGTGTGTTTACTGGCAAATCGCTGCTGTGTCGCCTCCCTGCTGGAGGTGGTTATCTCCATGGTGACCGAGGAAGCACCAAACACTGGCTGTGGTCTGGCGGCTTTACACTTACTTCTGACTGAAATGGAATTTTTAAAGTACAGAT
The DNA here is from genome assembly GCA_025084515.1 of Ancistrus triradiatus. Taxonomy (NCBI): domain Eukaryota; kingdom Metazoa; phylum Chordata; class Actinopteri; order Siluriformes; family Loricariidae; genus Ancistrus; species Ancistrus triradiatus. The sequence continues at coordinate 121,203 of JAJAGP010000431.1, read as the reverse complement.
CATAAATGATCATTCGTTTTTAATGCTGTTCCTTGCCATCTTTCTTTCTGAGTGAAATCTACATTCACTATATATTGATATATATATGTATATACACATTACATATATTGTACATGTTCAAAATAGGGCTGGAATGATATGATATTGACATCATACTGCTTATGATATTGTATTTTATTTATTTATGTATGTATTTATGTTATTTCATATCAGTTGGTATCGAGTCTGTGTGTATATGTATATATATCAGTTGGTGTGTGTATATATGTGTATACAAAAGTATTTGGTCAGCCACTGATTGTGCAAGTTCTCCTACTTACAGAGAGGTCTGTAATTTTCATCATGGGTACAAAATGAGAAAAACAAAATGACAAAATGAGTTAAAAAATCCAGGAAATCACATTGTAGGATTTTTAAAGAATTTAATTGTAAATCATGGTGGAAAATAAGTATTTGGTCAATAAATTTGGTTCAACTCAATACCTTTGTTGGCAATGACAGAGGTCAAACGTTTCTTGGAAGTCTTGACCAGGTTTGCGCACACTGTAGCTGGTATTTTGGCCCATTCCTCCATGCAGATCTCCTCTAGAGCAGTGATGTTTTGGGGCTGTCGCTGGGCAACAAGGACTTTCAACTCCCTCCACACATTTTCTATGGGGTTGAGGTCTGGACACTGGCTAGGCCACTCCAGGACCTTGAAATGCTTTTTACGGAGCCACTCCTCCGTTGCCCGAGCGGTGTGTTTGGGATCATTGTCATGCTGGACGATCCAGTTCATCAATGCTCTCACTGATGGAAGAGGTTTTTGGGGGGGCTTAAATCCTCACGATTCATGTGCCCCGTACATTCTTCCCTTAACACGGAGTCAGTCGTCCCTGTCCCCTTTGCAGAAAAACAGCCCCAAAGCATGATGTTTCCACCCTCATGCTTCACATAGGTCTGGTGGTTCTTGGGATTGACTCAGCATCCTTTTTCCCTCCAGTTGAAGTTTTTACCAAAAAGTTTCTATTTTGTTTCATCTGACCACATGATTTCTCCCAATCCTCTTCCTGATCATCCATATGCTCTCTGGCAAACTTCAGACGGGTTGGACATGTACCTGGCTTAAGCAGGGGGCACGCTGGCACTGCAGGATCTGAGTCTCCTCTTGGCGTAGTTGTGTTTACCGATGGTAGCCTTTCTTACTTTGTCCCAGCTCTCTGGCAAGATCATTCATCAGGTCCCTCCGTGTAGTTCTGGATTTTTGCTCACCGGTTCTCATGTATCATTTTGACCCCACGGGATCTTGCGTGGAGCCCCAGATCGAGGGAGATTATCAATGGTCTTGTATGTCTTACAGTTTGTCCCATAGTTGATTTATTCACACCAACCTGCTTGCCTATTGTAGATTCACTCTTCCCAGCCTGGTGCAGGTCTACAATTTTCTTCCCGGTGTTCTTCAACAGCTCTTTGGTCTTGGCCATGGTTGAGTTTGGAGTCTGACTGTTTGAGTTTTTGGACAGGTGTCTTTTATACAGATAATGAGGTCAAACAGGTGCCATTAATACAGGTAATGAGTGGAGGACAGAAGAGCTTCTTAAAGAAGAAGTTACAGGTCTGTGAGAGTCAAAAATCTTGCTTGTTTGTGGGTGACCAAATACTTATTTTTCCACCACGATTTACAATTAAATTCTTTAAAAATCCTACAATGTGATGTCCTGTATTTTATTTTTCTCATTTTGTCTCTCATAGTTGAAGTGTACCTATGACGAAAATTACAGACCTCTCTCATCTTTCTAAGTAGGAGAACTTGCACAATCAGTGGCTGACATATACATACATACATACATACATACATACATACATACATACATACATACATACACACACACACACACACACACACATATATATATGTATATGTGTGTATGTATGTGTGTATGTGTGTATGTATATGTGTTTGGTTTAAATATGGCATATTTTCTGTCAGGCGTTACATGACACGTACTGTACAGCATTATACAAATGCATTTCAAATTCATAAAACGGGTATATCTGCTTCTTGTCAATCTTTAATTAGCCACAATATTGCCACAATACCAAATTCCTTCTCTGACGTTTCTTTTCAGCAATCTCCTTGCCTGTTGAGGCTTGGGTTGTGTCTGCTGGGGTGTCTTCTGTGGTAATGCTGTTGCTCGAGGTTTTGTTAACATTTTCTGTCATCATTTTCTCTTTTATCAAATTCTCACTCCTGACATACTGGTGTGCATGACTGCAGTAGCCCAGACATTAGCATGTGTGCCGTTTCCGGCTGCTGCTCCTACGCTCTGTGCTGGGTGCATCAACCTAACCTGGCACGGCTGTAACTGTGTTCCTGCCACATGATTGGTTTGGTTCGGCACTATACTCATTGTTGGCTTTTTATGTTGTCTGTTAAAAACATTGAAGGAAAGGGTTCTGTCAGTGTTGTATTGACCATGTCTTTTCTAATGAGGAAAAGTTATTTTGCAGTAATTATCTTTATTGTTCTATCACCCCAAATTCATAATATATTCAAATATATCTGGGTGAAATCAGTTCATTCCTAGTCAAAATCTTACCTTGTTCCAGCATTTTCCAAACACTGCTTTTAAAGATGTAAGCATAATAATGTGGCTCTTGGGACTTTCTGATTGTTCATCCTGGCCTGTTATCTGTGTATTGGGTGGGCCATTCTACCACGTTCCCCCTCGTCTTGCTTCTGGTTCATCAATAGATGCATCTAAATAAAAAGTGTGAAATGCTTAATGATGTTTCCAGAGGCACGATGGCACAAGTAGTTGCATGTCCTCCCCGTGTCTGTGTGGGTTTACTCCTGGTACTCCAGTTTTCCTCCACATTCCAAAGACATGCGTTAGGTTAATTGGTCACTCTAAATTGGCCCAGTGTGAATGTGTCTGATCAGTATCAGATCAGTCTGATGACGTAACCTTACTTATTAGTACTGACGTAAGTTCCTGTTGTGAATAGCCATTGATGCTGATGCGACGTTAAATAAACTAATAAAACAAACAAAATAATGATGTCTGATAGCACGTTTCTTCTAGAGCTGGATGCATCAACATAAATAATGTGCTTCAGTATTAAATAATCAAGAATTACCTTAGAATCACCCACTGAATAGAGAAAGTCTCCACAAGTGAAAGGCATAGACACTGGCAAAATTCTATGTCTGCTGGCCACTCATCTGTTGTGGAACTCGATTTCCCTGGTTTTATTATCTGATCGTTGTCTGTTATAACCGGAACTAGAGGTTATAGATCCCAGTGCATTATAGTGCAAATCTGTATAGCTGAGTCCTAGTGCAATATTTTTGTCATTTGTTTACCTGAGCTCCTGCACCTTATTTACTTTCTTACTTAAAATGTTAATCTAGGAGCAAGTTGGCACCTTCAGATAGCAAGTGATCTGCATACTTGTTTCAGGGTGAACTATGTTGAGCAATAAAGATTTCAAATGTTTGCAGTACACTTCTGTGAGCAGTCTTACAGAATGCTAATCGAATAAAGAGAACCAAATAATGTGTATTTATGACTTTCAGAATGAATTTGGCCATTCACTCTCATTAAGACATGCTTTAGACTTGTGACATTTAACATTTACAAATGTGCATTGCATGAAGAAATAAAGACACTTTTTTAGACATCTGCCCCAAACTGAAAATTTGGTTCGGTCTCATAAGTGACAAACACTACAAGAGAGTGTAGTAACTTGTACCTATGTGCAAGTGTGTACAATTGGGCTCAGCAAAGCCTGTTATTTACCAGCCACCATTTAAAGTATTAGTGTTAATGCCACTTTAATAACTATTAACATTATAGTGGCATGTGTGCAGAGACTGGAACAAAATGGTGCCACTGAGAAGCTCTTACAAGGTCTTTCTGTGGTTAGGTTCAGGTTTGTGTTCCAGTTTAGAATCTATGTCAAGTCAGATTTATTTATATAGCGCTTTTAACAATGGTGCATTGTTTCAAAGCAGCTTTACCATTTTAAATTAGCTTCTAATTTATAAGGCCAATCCCAAATTGAGCAGTCCTAGGGCGACAGTGGCAAGTAATAACTCCCTAAACATTGAGGACCAGGACTCAAAAACGAACCCATCCTCCTTGGGTGGCTTAGATGATATATGTAAGAATGAAACTAATGTATCTAGTCAAATAAGTCTGTCGTAATAGGCCCACTATTAGTTAATACTTACTTCGTAAAACTAAGTAGGTATTAACATAAATAAATAAAATATTGAATACAATAAATTAGTGAATAAAATAACGTAAAACAATATGCATGTTGCTATTATTTAGTCCGATACACCGAGTCACTTTAGGATCTGGAGTCCTCGGTGGGAAAGTCCTTGGCAGCATGTCGTCCCCGGCCAAATGGAGTCGGGAGAGAATTACTGCCCTCTGGCAATGCCCGGGCATCTCTACACTCTTCCTTGCTTAATGTCCATCAGATCAACGTCCTTTTGCTTTAACGGCTGAGGCCTTAATAGTTATAAAAGGAAATAAACTTCTGTCTTGTATACGACTAATTCACGTCTGAATGGCACAAAACGAGCGACCCCTTGCGACACCTGCTGACGGAAGAGAGAATTGAAGCCTTGAAAGTCAGAAAGAAACCTTTGATCATATTTTCATATATCATATATTTTTGTCTTTGGTACATATGTCTATATTTAGAAGATACAAAGATAAAAATGACTGTATTGTATAGTACAGTATTGTACTAAGTGCTTTCATGTTGTGCTTTAGTGAATATTGTTGTTTAAAATAAAAAATGGTACTGGGAATGGGACTGTGGTAGCCTAGCGGCTAAGGTACTGGGCTATGGACCAAAAGGTCCAGGGTTCGAATCCCACCTCTGCCAAGCTGCCACTGTTGGGTCCTTGAGCAAGGCCCTTAACCCACAATTGCTTGGATTGTAAGACTGTATCAACTGTAAGTCGCTCTGGATAAGGGTGTCTGCTAAATGCTGTAAATGTAAATGTGCAAAGAACATACTGTGGGGCAAAATACTATTTAGTCAGCGACTGATTGTGCAAGTTCACCTACTTAGAAAGGTGAGAGAGGTCTGTAAATTTCATCATAAGTACACTTCAACTATGAGAGACAAAATGAGGAAAAAAATCCAGGAAATCACATTGTAGGACTTTTAAAGAATTTAATTGTAAATCATGGTGGAAAATAAGTATTTGGTCACCCGCAAACAAGCAAGATTTCTGGCTCTCACAGACCTGTAACTTCTTCTTTAAGAAGCTCTTCTGTCCTCCACTCGTTACCTGTATTAATGCCACCTGTTTGACCTCGTTATCTGTATAAAAGACACCTGTCCACAGCCTCAAACAGTCAGACTCCAAACTCAACCATGGCCATAAAACCATACATTTAATATAATTGTACCTTTATTTCTGAGAACACTGCTGGCAGGTTGTCAAAAGTACAGACCCTTTAACAGAAAAGGAAATTGGCTGGCAAGTATTTATTTGGCACCAATGCCTGCACTTTGACTTGTCTGGAGATAATGTGGAAAAACAAACCACACTTGCTTTTTGCCAAGGCACTGTATACTGGATCCTTTATTTTATTAGTGAAGTATACTGCAGCTGTAAATAGCCATTGTTTGGAGCCATCATTTTCTACATTTGTATAGCTAAATATTTCTGTATGACAGTTGGTACATCCTTATGTTTGTAATTCTATAATGATATTTCAATAATTAAATCATATTCATACTTATAACAATAATATATGAATAATTCAAATGCTGCTTATGATTAAGCTTAAACCCCACACTTTCAGATCCTGTTTATCTCATTTGGTCTAGTTGTAAAATGCCCAGTGGCAAATAATGGGAGTGCAGAGTGTTTGTGAGGATGTATTTATGTCTCTGCAGTAACTTCACTGAGTGCTGTCAGGCTGTTTGGTGGCATTTTCAATGAGTACTGGCTGACAATTTGAGCCAAAGGATGTTCATTCACATGCATAGCTTCATGTAAAATCTGTGTACAAAAGATATTATCTCCCTGAAACTGAGTCTCTCTCTCTCTCTCTCTCTCTCTCTCTCTCTCTCTCTCTCTCTCTCTCTCTCTCTCTCTCTCTCTCTCTCTCTCTCTCTCTCTCTCTCTCTCTCTCTCTCTCTCTCTCTCTCTCTCTCTCTCTCTCTCTCTCTCTCTCTCTCTCTGTGTCTCTCTCTCTCTCTGTCTAAGCCACATTAGAATTTGCTGCCTGTTTTACAGATGAGACATGGTAGTAAACTGCATTGACTGAGAGGGAGCCCATGCATGAAAAGGGCATCCTAAATATGTAATGGTATGCTAGTGAAGCTTGCTTGTTGGTGTTAATAAGTCTGTTAGCATGCAAGGGAAAAATGTTATTTATTTTATTTAAAAACTGCTCTCATGTCTCATTGTACCCAATACCTTATAACTAGGCAGGTTAAGCACCTGACAGAGGTACAAAACGAGGTCTTTGTTCAACAAAATGACAATGATGACTGATAAAAATGACCATTGCCTGTCAGTATTCGTTATGTGGATATCACTAGAATGGCACATTTATGCTGATAGTTTTGTTTCACATCATTCACACAGCTGCTTCCTTGTTGTACTCATTTTTATCTCTTAAATTGACATATTGTCTACATGGCCAAGAGTTTGTGGATACGCCTCCTAATTTGTGGAATAGAATTATTCATCTATACCATTTCTTAATAGGTATATATGCAGTCAAACCCACCTTGATTGCACACCCTTGTTTGTTTAGTATTACTAGAGTTCAATCTCACTGTATGATAGCCAGGTTTTTCTGATGCTACACACTACGAAATGAACTAATTAATTATTACCTCATAATTATTCACTGAACAAAAATTTAGGCTACTCACATAAGAGGGAAGTTGAGGGTGTAGGTAGATATAAGAAGAACACCATCCGACCATGGGTTAGTGATTTGGATAGCATGTTATGATACAACAATACTCCATACATTACAACATTAACATTTGCTGTGGTTCAAAATCGTAACACACTCACTTGCAATGTGTCTCTGATATAGGAGATCATCATTCAAAGTAAGCCCAGTAAATCTATCCTGCTAGGTTTGCTCTGGTGAACTCTTCTGGTACAGAGAATCAAACAATACGTTGCCATATTTGGCTTAGAATTGACTCGAGATGTACTAGACTGTGGTGGGACTGTGCTGACCATGTAGTTAAGGTACTGGACTATGGAAAAGAATGTTCAGATTTCAAATCCCACCTCTGCCAAGCTGCTATCGTTGGGTCTCTGAGCAAGACCCTTAAACCACAATTGCTTGAATTGTAAGATCGTATCAATAGTAAGTAGCTTTGAACAAAGACATCTGCTAAGTGACATAAATGTAAATGTACTAGACTGTTGACCAGAAGGTTGAGTGTCTGCTAAAATGCTGTAAATGTAAAGCTCACTACCAATGGATACTGTAGTTAGTGGAAACTTGTTTAGAGTGATGAAACATGCAGGATTGGTGTATTCCAGGAGAACGCAATGCTACAGCATGCAGTGACATATAGAATTGTGTGCTTCAAAACTGTGTGGCAGCAGTTTGACTAATGAGCCTTACAAATATCTTTTATTAGGAATTGTTTCTATTTGCCCATTATCCCATCGTCATCCACGTTCCAGAGTTTTGGGATGAATCGACACATGAATAGGCATTAGTACCACGTGTCAATGCGAGGCATCACTAATTCTCTTGTGTCTGAATGAAATACCTGCAGTCATGTTCCTAAATCTAGTGGAAACAAGAGACTGTCATAGAAACATTAGCAGAATCATCACAATACAGGTGGTCCATGATTTTCGATGGGGATACATTTCGACAAGCCTGTCGTAAGTTGAATGTATCGTATAGTTCCCAATTTGGGGACCGAGCCCCCTCATCACAAGGGGTGCGCAATGCTTGTGTGCTCTGAATTTGTCAAAATACAATTTGCATATGTTAAAAAAAAATACAATGGCACATTTTTCACTGGAAAAATGTCAGTAAATTTATATAAGGATATATATTCACTCAAAAAGAGAAAAGAAACTAAAAAAGAAAATAGAAGAAGAAAATGTGGGAAAAAAAAGGGGGGGGGGTGCTTCTACAGGCAGTTCTTTCCTCCTCATGGCTTGTTTTTGCTCCGATATGCATTGTTAACTGTGAAACCTTTTATAGACAGGTGTCTGTTTTTCGAAACCACATCCAATGAACTTACTACAGGTGAACTCCAATCCAAAGGGTTAGAAACATCCCAAAGATGATCAAGAGAAATGTGAGCCCTCAGAACTACATTTCAAGTGTCATAGCAAAGGGTCTGAATTCTTGTGTCCAAGTGAAATTTTAGTTTGTAATACATTTGCAAAAATTTCTATAATTCTGTTTTCACTATCTCATTATGGAGTATTGATTGCAGATTGATATGGGAAAGCTTGAATTTTTGTTTATTTTAGCACATAACAAAATGTAAAAAAAAAGAAACAGGAAAGGACTTTCCCAATGTATTGTACTGTATAGTAAAGTGTTGAATATCTCATAATTTATAGAATTATGTATTGAAAGTGGAAAAACAAACAAACAAAAAATAGTCCATTAGCGCTGCTGCTCAGCATATGTGGGAGAGTGTTGTACTGTGTATGGCTTACCTGGGGAAAAATTAAAACATTTGAAATTCAAAATCCGGTTTCTGCCGGTGTGTATTTATGTACATTATGTACCGTATTTTTCGGACCATAAAGCGGACCGGATTATAAGGCGCAATATCAACGATCGGCTGCTAACGGGTATATTTTCATACATAAAGCGCACCGGGTTATAAGACGCATGAAATGAAACTAAACTCCTAAGTTCCGTCGGAAGCTCAGTTTGGTCTTTACCTGGCGCAGGGCGTCTTCTGCTTCCTCCACTTCCGTATCATTGATCCGTTAATGTTGAATTCTAGCACAGCTGCTCTATGGTCCATGTTGTACTGCGTGATGATAGCGTTGAGTTTGAAATCCGCTTCGAAATGAATGAATGAATTGCACGTACCCTAATGCTGAAGCACATACCGTATTACTCCGCATGCTGCGCACTACGGTTGTCGTAAGGCTTCGAAACTTACCAAGGCGTGCTAACACTTTTGACAGATTTATGAGCACCGTGTACCATCTACAATCGGTTCTAGGTCAGAAAGCTCAGCCAGAATTAATTCATACATTAGACGCACCGCATTTTAAGGCGCACTGTCGATTTTTGAGAAAATTAAAGGATTTTAAGTGCGCCTTATGGTCCGAAAAATACGGTACATTAGTTGTAAATGGTGAACTGGACCATCATAAAATGGGGAGCACCTGTGTTAATGTACATGCTTGTGTTCATGTTCTTTTGGCAGTGTAGTGTATTTTGGACTGCAAACTTCCAGTGTATGTTCACATGAACTAAGTCTTTTGTTATACTGCTTAGCTAGGAACTGTATTATGCCATCTTATTGATCAGTAATACCAGGAATGTAGAATTATGTGATGGTATGCCGTTACGACTTATACCGATTAACAGTTGTTGAGCACTGGGACGGGAGAAGGTAAGGAATTTGACTGGCTTTGATGATTATGAAGGGAGCATTTGTATGAGCTTGGTAGTCTGAGGTGCTGCTCTTGATGCATGATGAAATATTTATGATTCTCGTAATTTTGAGCAGGCTGTAGTGCTGTCATTTCAAGGAAACTAAATGGGGAACCACAGAACATAATGCATTATTATGACTCTAAACCCCTTTATGCGTGGTTTTCCTCGTTTTATATTATGTCACTCATAAATGCTTGCCATTAAGCCAGAGGATCATTTCATATCATCTCAGCTTGGAATGAATACCTCTCACAAATATGACCATATTTCCTGGGGTGCATTGTGCAGCATGCATTCTAAATTCGCTCACAATTCACAATACTTGCACGTCTGTGCCAGTCGACCTCGCATGCTGCAAAACGCTGTGCCAAAACCTGCAAGCAGCACAATGCAGGCCATACATGATGTCGTTTCGCTCCGAAATAAAGGGCGGAGTGTAGCGTAGTGGAAAGTGCTTCGAAGATGTTCAATGTGCGCCAGTCTTATGCAAAAGACGGGGCCACACTGATAAAACTGTTTTGTAGAAATAAAATAACGCATTATTGTCCGGCAAACTTGAATGCATACATTTTAACACTATTATAAAACACAAAATCTGTGTAAAAGAAACTTTTTTCGGAAAACGTTGCATTGGGTTGCTAATAGTTCTTTAATTTGTCAAATGTCATTTGACCAGGGGTGCCTTTCACACAAGATTATAAATCAACACCACGGATTGATATGATATCTCAGCAGGACATACAGTACAGGCATGCACTGTTTAACAACCAGCCAATCAATGGCCGCTTGCTTTAACGACTGAGGTACTAACAGTTATAATAAATTATAATTGGAAATGAAAATCTGTCTTTTAACTCGTTACAACTGCAAATGGCCAACCAAAGCTGTGGATTTACAAGCAGAGGCAGAAGTTTAAGAGCAGTAGACCATCTTCCCTGTGTGTGTGTGTGTGTGTAATTAAATACCATACTGTTGTGTGTTCACTTGCTTGTTAGCTCACCTTTGGACTGGACTGCTCTATAGACTTTTTGTTTGTTGTTACTTGGGTTTGTGTATGAATTTCTGCTGCTTATTTGTAACAAGCTGTAGATGGCATTCGTAGGTGATGTGCCTGTCCTATTACTAATAGTACTACTTTTTTTGTTCCCCTACTCCCTGTATATTGTCTCTAACCAATAACTATATCAACTGGTACACATTCACTCAGTGAGTCTCTTTCATCTGGCTGATCTTCCCTGTTGTTCGTAATATCGTTTATCAATGCATTTTTGGCTTCCGTCAAAAGTATGAGGTCCATCATACCATCCTAAGTGTTATGGCTTTCCTTACACATGGTCGTAACTAAGGTTGCACTAATACTGAATTGGTATTGGTGCCGATACTGACAGTTACACACAGTATCGTATCGGCAATAGAGATCACCGATACCATGAAGTGGTTACTGATTTAGCAGCTGGAAAATGCCTGCTGCTAAATTTGTAACGCCAGTATTTTGCGGGGTGGCTGAAATGTAAATATAACCAACAATTAAAAACCTTAGTAAGATTGTGCTTCCCTATTTGTGCTTGTTACTGTGCATTATGACACAATTTCTTGTTTCATGGCTCTAAAACTTTTCAAACTCAACCAGTAAATACTGTTCTATCAAGCTTATTATATCTTCTTTGAGATACAGAACACTGCTTTTGCCACAATAAAGGCACGTCAATCTATAAAAAGTGGAACGCAATAAATATCAGGATTCATAGGAACCTATCGAGTAGTTAGTGATGTGAAAAAGTGTTTGCCCCCTTTCTGATTTCCTATTTTTTTTGCATGTTTGTCACACTTCAGTGTTTCGGAACATCAAACCAATTTAAATATTAGTCAAAGACAACACAAGTAAACACAAAATGCAGTTTTTAAATGGTGTTTAATATTAACTGTGAAAAAAAATCCAAACCTACATGGCCCTGTGTGAAAAAGTGATTGCCCCTAAACCTAAGAACTGGTTGGGCCACCCTTGGCAGCAACAACTGCAACCAAGCGTTTGTGATAACTTCCAATGAGTCTTAGTGTTGTGGAGGAATTTTGGCCACTCATCTTTGCAGAATTGTTGTAATTCAGCCACATTGGAGGGTTTTCGAGCATGAACGACCTTTTTAAGGTCATGCCACAGCATCTCAATAGGATTCAGGTCAGGACTTTGACTAGGCCACTCAAGTCTTAATTTTGTTTTTCTTCAGCCACTCAGAGCTGGACTTGCTGGTCTGTTTTGGATCATTGTCCTGCTGCAGAACCCAAGTTTGTTTCAGCTTGAGGTCACAAACAGATGGAAGGACATTCTCCTTCAGGATTTTTTGGTAGCCAGTAGAATTCATAGTTCCATTTATCTCAGCAAGTCTTCCAGGTCCTGAAGCAGCTAAACAGCCTCAGACCATCACACTACCACCACCATATTTTACTGTTGGTATAATGTTCTTTTTCTGAAATGCTGTGTTACTTATACACCAGATGTAATGGGACACACCTTCCAAAGAGTTCAACTTTTGTCTCGTCAGTCCACAGATTGTTTTCCCAAAACAAGATGTGTTCTGGAAAAATTGATAAGAGCTTTAATGTTCTTTTTGCTCAGCAGTGGTTTTCATCTTGGAACTCTGCCATGCAGGCCACTTTCTTATGGTGGAGGCATGAACACTGACCTTAACTGAGGCAAGTGAGGCCTATTTCGGTCAATGACCTGTTTCACAGAACAATGTGGTTGTTAAACAGCACACATCTGTATAGTATTTTACTGTTAAGGCTTTTTACAATTAATGATTATGTGTGTGGCATTACACTGATCTTTTTTTTTTAAATAACCAAAAATGGATGACCCCAAATAGCCATGACGAATGGGCCTTTGTATGTAGTCTCAAAACAGCTTTCAAAAGCTGAATAATTAAAATGACAGCCAGCAGATTTTAATTCCACAGAATTATACACGTCTGTTATCGACCACTTGTGAGCTTTGTCAGAAAGGACTCCTGGAGTAGATAAAAATAAGCACGAAAAATACTTTCTGTTCAGTTCCTTCACAACAATCTGTCGAGGTTGAGTCACGGGCACCCCTTGCTGCTTGTTTCCTGCACGTTGACCGCATGCTGGAGCGTGCCACTGCTTATCTAGATGAGGCCGGCAGAAAATTAAGCAGACCTGAGCATCCACATTGTGAGGTATTAGCATCTGAGCGTGGAGTCGCTGGAGAAACAACTTTTTACCAGCTCACTGCACCCATATGGCATTAAGCAGAGAAAATGCCACTGTTGCCGTTTTAGAAGCTTGTCTTCCCTCTGTAAGTACAGGACATTAATAGTAGCACTCATATCATTATAACTGTGTACTTGATCTCATACTCAAAGAGGTGAGGCACCGGAAGCAAACGTGCTGGTATTGGGCAGGATAAAGCTGGTTGTTGTACGCAAACATGGCATTGTGGATGAACACTGTCACAAAAATTGCAAGTTGTCCATGAGTGATTCTTGTGCCTTTTGTTTGCTGTTTAGGTGACCAAGTTTCATTTTCTACATTTGTCCCACTATAGAATTTTTAGAATTGGTACATTATGAATGTGACTGTCCTGCTCTTGTAATTTGTTAGCCTGTATCTGTTTAATTAAAATTAGAGATGCACCGTTTGAACTGCTGGTGACTGGAATCGGCAAATTTTCGGTGTGATCGGCCAAACCGGTGATCGGCTGATCGTCTCATATGACCAGTTCTGCGCTGGTCACATTTACGTTTGTGCAGCACATAACAGCGCCAGCAGCAGAAACAGCCACCCAGTCAGCGCAGTGCTTTTATTAACTTTAATTCAGAGTTTGATTCATGTGTATACAGAGCTTTAAACACCAAAAGTATACGGCTCAGTCACCGGTTTGTTTGAGATGGCTGCTGACGCATGTTCATGAGGAAGTGTTAGATTTCAGTTATATTTTGAGTGCTACTTACTAAACCAAAATGTCTCTCTATATAGCACCTTACTAAGGAGGAAGTAGGCAGACTAAAGAGGAATTAAGAATTTATTTTGGACACAGCCATGTCTTCAGTGTGGAAGCTCTTCAGACTGTGCTGTTTGCAATACATGAATAGCGAAAATAAGCCGCAGGGGAACAACTCCGAAAACGTTTGGAAGAACAAATTTAATAAGACGTTTAAGACAGCGTTATCCAACTGATTATGCAGAATTTGACAAAACTAACAAAGGCAAAGGGGTTAAAGCTAAAGCTAGTGCAGAGCCGACACAAGCCAGCAGCCCCTGCTAAGCTAAGTTTCCATTAAAAAAAAACTTGAATAAAAATGTCTGCTGTAATGCTGAAATTTATTATTCTTACACAGAACTAAAATTGTAATTGGCCGATCATATGGTAAAAAAAATCAGCAATTGAAATCGGCTAAGAAAATTGCAATGTCTGATTAAAATTATTAGAATGTCTTTGGGATCCAGTCTATAAAATGACTTATCAGTACAATAGGAATTTTAAGAGAAATATCAACAATGAAATATTGTGGCTCATGAGAGGTCTTAATTGCATGTGTTTTCTGCGATTGCTCCCAAAGGCTATTAACAATTTAACTGACAAGTAACAAGCCATATATTGTGCCACCCTAGTATTAACCCAAGAAAGCTGTGTCAAGATTCAGGCCAATATAAGCTGTACTCAAAATTGGCCCAGTTTCTCTTCTGATGCTGCTCCAGATGAAGCTGTGCCAATGAATGCCCAGCCTTGGCATGTTCTACTCTGCTAGCAAGGCTGAAAACACGTTGTAGTCGTTACAACTTAAGTAAAATCCAATGCAAATATAACATATAGTAGAGGTAACTGTTGTAGAGGTCAAGCTATAGGATTGACAAAAACTGTGTCATGTGGCAGTATTAAATATTGATTCCTTTCCATTGGTAAAACATACATATAGGGATCCAAAGTAGGCTTACCTTTTAATGTATTCTATCCCAAACCACAATACGTTTCCTCAAACCTATGAAAACCTCTTGAATGCGTTCTGCTTTGTCTGCTAGTTTACATTTACAGATCTGGGTCTTGCCACAAGAGGGTCCCCCACTGCACTATAAAAAGGCTCTTAGAGGCTACTTTTGGGTAGTGTACCACTAGGAGAGAGATCGATGACTAATAGACATGCCTCTATGACACATTAGCCCACAGCATGGCCTGTAAATCCTCTACACTCATAGTTTGCCTAAGCTGGTGTCCCAGCTGATTCCATAAATGCTCAATTGGCAATAAATCTGGTGACCAGGCAGGCCAAGGAATTGTTGCAATCTTGCGGAGACATTTCTGGGAAACCCTTGCTGTGCTTGAGTGAGCAATATCCTGCTGAAAAATGCCATTTGAAAGCCCTAGCATGAGGTAACACACGGCTGCAGGATGTCCTAAACATATTGCTGAACTGTTAGTGTCCCTCGTATCACTACTAGGGGTCACTGACTGTCGTATGTGATGGCTCCCCAGATCATCCCACCAGCAGTTGGGGCAGCTGCACAACAAAGGCAGGATTGAAGTGCTGACCATGAGGCCCCCGTACTCGAACACGACTGTCGTATCCCAGTCAGAACCTGGATTCAACACTAAAGAAAATACAGTCCCAGTTCATACATGTCTAGGTTTCTTGTTCATGATGCAACTGCAAATGCATGTGAAGGTGGCGTGTGCCATGACAAAAAAATTCCTGGAAATGGTTCGGACAGAGACAGGGGTGTGTATTGAAGGTGCCACCTGTGTCTGGAGGGTGCACAATGAAACTGTGGGAGTTGCTCATGCTTGTCGGTGCATTGTGACCCTCTTTACTGGTGAACTGACTGGGCCGTTTGGAGCCTGTTCTCCATGTGCGTGCGCTCATGAAACCACTGCTCTCAACACCTCTTAACAGCTAGGTCAGAACGGCCTAGATAGCAGCCAGTTCATCAAAACGTTCATCCTCCTTCTCTCAGTCCAATGGCGTACCCCCTCTCAAAATCTGTAAACTGGACAAAATGTCTTTTAATGTGTTGTACAGGTATGTCTAGTAGTCAAAGATCTCTTACCAGAAGGTAGACTACCCAAAAGTAGCCTTTGAGAGACTTTTTATAGACAGAGGGGGAAACACTTTTACAGCCTCTTGTGGCAAGACCTAGTGTCTAATCAGACCACATCTGTAATCATTTACATATCTGCATGTTGAGTTTTGCAACAATCCGTCATTTCTATGTGGATGCTTTATTTTTTGCCAGTAAGTGTATGTTAAATTGTAGTAGGTGGAAACATAACAGAGCCATTCCTAAATATTTACATAAACCTGTTTAAAATTGGTTATTGGTTATATTTCAAGTTCACAGCAGTGACTTTTGGTTGTGTAGTTATGACGTAGATGACATTTATTCTACTGAGGTGAAAAAAACAATAACACAGGTATTTTGAGCCTTATGTACAACGCGTAAATGGTTCAATCTAAGGCAATGGAAAAGAAATCTAAAATTAACCCAAGTCTTCATTTTCAGCTTAAGTAGATTTCCATCTAATCTCCCAGAATGTGATTAGCATTGTAAGAATCAGAGACTAATTCTCTTGAGACAGGCCATTTAACAGACTTAATGAGGAACGCTGCTACAAAGACATGTTCACAACTGTCATGTTGGGCAAACAGGAAGAAGTTCTGCTTCCATGTAGTCTATTCTTCTGACCTTTGGGGTGAGAGTGCACCAGTGTGCAGCTCTTGCTACCCGTAACAGTGAAACAGATACTGGCTGTATGCACAAGATACCACCAGAAGCTTGGAATGCTGAGCACAATAGGAGAAACCTTAGCTCCCTCAAAGATACAATGTCATAGACCCACCACTACCGCTTCCTGCCATGGAAAGGAACTACGGGTTACCATGGCGTTGAACACAGACCGAACAATCAATCAGTCGTATGACCCTGTGCTGTGTGGTGTAGTCTTTTTAAAGTATTGGTTTCTCTGGAATGAAACGGACTGAAATCTGAAGTTGTACAGCCAGAGATTTAACTCCATTTGAAAGATCTAGCATGGGCTGCAATGGGGACCTCACCTTGTAACCTTTCAGCTCAGCCAGAATGGAAGAGAGAGATGAAATAAGACTTGAAATACATATTAGTTCCCTTGTCAACTAGTATTTCTCCTCTGTCACCTCAATTTGGAGCTGTCCAAAATATTGACTGTGCTCTGTCAACATTTATCCAGATTATCTTTGCCCTCAGTTGCTTGGGAAATAATTCTCACTTCTTGCTGCTTTCCTTTACTTTACATGTCCGTAATGCCAGATCTCTAACGGACTTGCTGTCATTTTATCATCCGCTCCACTTCCCCACTGACTCGCATCCACTTTTTCCAAATAATCTTCTGATACCAGCAAGGAAGATTAATTATATCCATTGTGTATGTGAACTGATATTCTGTGCTTTCATCCATCTTGGCCTTTCCGTCCCAGGATCCTGTCATGCCACTCCACAGAGCTTTGTCAATAGTTTTCTGAGAGTAGAAGGAAGAAGCTAGTCAGCTGTAAAGTCTTTTACTCTCAAAGCTGTGGCTAGTGTAAAATACAGCTAGGAGGACAATTGGTCTATCTGCAGTCATAAAATGACTCATTTTTTAAAGGCAAGTGTTTGGTAATTGAAAGTGATTGAAGGGAAACGTGCTGGAATTGGCAGCACACTTGCTATACCTCTAGCTACTTTCTCTGTTATACTAAAGTTTCAATAAATCTTACTGATTCATTGTGATTCATTCTTTGGTGCAAATCCTGCTTCTTATTCAGGCCAAGTATTTGGCTGCAGCTGCGGATTTTTTCATAGCGCTTGTCTGTGTACATTGTCTGACGCATCGTGCTGATTAAAAACAAAAGATACCTTCTCATGCAGCGTGACTGCTTGTTTGCTCTAGAGATTGCAGAGTTATTACTGAGCAGCCTGCCTAGATTACTGATGACGAGGCTGGGCTTTAGGAGAGCATGCAGTTAGGAAGAAAAGGATTGTATCAAAGAGTTAAAGTTAACTTCCACAGAATCGCACACTTTATTTTCTTCCCAACTAACAGTCTCTGAAAAGGAGACAGACAAAGAGGGTGTAATTCAGTATGTGCCACCACCTTCTCCCAGTACCCCTTTGACACACCTGGCTTAGCGGTTAGCAGACTGTTAGATTACAGCAACATTGTGGAGAACGTGTGTATTTTAGAATAACAAGTAAAAATCGTCGTACAGATTGTAAATCCATCCTTTAAGTAAAGACACCTGTAAGTTCCATTGGTTTGTGCTCAGAAAATAACCAGATGAGATTTAACAGCAAAGCATTTTCTGTTAATTATGTGTTATTTTAACTAGTTTAAGTTTTTAAACCTTAAACTTAAACTCGTAACACTAACCTACACGTATAGAAAAAAAAACCTGTTTTTACTAAAGAATGATGACTAGTCACCTGCTATATAGAAGCTTAACACAGACAGTAGAGAAGTATCGACAGAAAGAGCGACTTCTGAATTAAGATTTTTTAAATTTTAATGCAAATTTTGCATTTATGCTCCATTTTACTCTGTTATTAGTACTGATTTAGGGGTAGCACATTGATTGCGTTCACATGCACATTTTTTTAAGAATACACTTAGGGAGCTCGTAACGTACCTTAAAAACTACTACCTAGGAGTTTTAGCTTAAGACTGATTCAGAAGCGATCTGAGAGCAACTCTGAGCAAGGAGAAGCCAGAACTTTTCATCTCAGTGAGGAGGCGGGGTTGACCCGGTTATCACCTCCTCACTCATTCTCTCTCTCTCTCTCTCTCTCTCACACACACACACACACACACACACACACACACACACACACACACACACAAACCATAGACTATATCTACAGTCTATGATACAAATACACACACAAATGATGTAACTGGTAGCGTTTGATTAACTCGCTGTTGTTCAGTGTTTGGAAACATTTCTTGTTCCTCGTCGTCTTTCCTCCATTTTCTCTTATGCGTAAGAGAACTCCTAACAATCCTAGAAGTCCTCCTCCCTACTCCTATCAGCTTTTTCACCTTATTAGCTGTTTTAGGGGTTATGCTTTATGAATAACTTTTATCTTAACTAGGGTCTACTTATAACTTTGAGGGAAACGCCCACAATTCTAAAAATTGATTTTTGTCACTAGGAGCTACTCGTAGCTCTTAGAATGTTTATGAATACGGCCCCGGATCTTGTCAGTAATCCGATCAATGAGTATGCATGCGCTTAAGTAATCAGATAATGGAAAACCTCTGGGTTTACATGTCTCGGGCAATGATCTGATTTCTACTTTGCAATCAGGCAATAATCTTACATTTACAGCATTTAGCAGAAGCCCTTATCCAGAGCGACTTACAATTGATACAACCTTGCAATCCAAGCAATTGTGGGTTAAGGGCCTTGCTCAAGGACCCAACAGTGGCAGCTTGGCAGATGCAGGATTTGAACCCTGGACCTTCTGGTCCATAGTCCAGTACCTTAACCACTAGGCTACCACAGTCCCACAAAATATTCATTCACATTTACAGCATTTAGCAGACGCCCTGATCCAGAGCGACTTACAATTGATACAACCTTGCAATCCAAGCAATTGTGGGTTAAGGGCCTTGCTCAAGGACCCAACAGTGGCAGCTTGGCAGATGCAGGATTTGAACCCTGGACCTTCTGGTCCATAGTCCAGTACCTCAACCGCTGGGCTACCAGTCCCACTCAGAAATCTCACAGAAATGTGACTTAAACCTCAAACTTTAATATAAAATAATCAAATTCTTAATTTTCTCGAGTATATACTTCATTTCAGAGTCTCCACAAAGGGTTCGATAGCAGTTTGGCGAGTGCTGCGTTTAATTCCAGGGTTGCCAGTTTTTTTCTTTTTCTTTTTCATTAGCCGCTCTGTGCACATGGGCAGACTGAGATAACCAATTGAAATCGATTACTGGGGTAAAAACCACCCCTCTCTATCAGATGTCTTAATCTGATTTGTAGATTGGCGTATGCTGTAGACATGACAACTTGAATAATCAGATAACTGCAGAAATCTGGCTATGATCGGATTATTAAGTGCATGTAAATGTGCTCATTGTTCATTTGAGTTCCATGAAGACAGCTCATCCTTTTAAACATTTGCTCGTCCAACACCATTAGGCAGTTGACTGTGCTTGAGCAGAAACTGTCCTCTACTGTTTACTTGCCCTCTCAAATGATTGTGATTGACTAGTCCTGCTGTGATTTATTGAATATTAATGCAATACATTTGTTGAATGCAATTTCGATGCCATCAATCTTACAGTATCTCTGAACTACAAAGCATGAATTAAATCTCATTCTGATTATATGAAGTGCTGTTATTTTGGTTGAATTGGCCAACTATTTTTTGTGTGTTTAAAATATATAAACAACTCTTCCACAACAGTGTTACATTTCATCTTAATGGTCAGATCACAATCTAGGCTGTCCAGTGTTTAACTAATCACATCTGATTTTATATTGTAGCGTCGAAGAAGACACAGCAATAGCAGGAATTCATAATGAAGCTTTTATTAAATGCTCACCAATTTGCATTGAATAGCTCTGAAAGGAGCTGTAACTGATGCACAGGCCTTTATGCTCTCATTGTAGCTATACTTCATAACATGATTAAAGGCATTATCATAAACTGAAAGCACACTATTTACATGAAACTGATGCAGTAATTGCCTTGTATGAAAAATAACGATAAAAGGTGTCGTATGGTGGACCCTCAAGGCATGCTGGGAGCCGCTGAGGACTCGCCTACACTGTGTCACGACGGGACTTACTGGGCAGATAGGAGACGAGAGCAGGTTCTATAAGAATCACCATATTTATTTGAAATAAAGGAGAAAACCAACGTAAACAGGCTTCTAGCTCTTTCACAACTTAAACAGGCCTCTAACTCAAAAACAACATAAACAGGCTTGTAGCTCTGAATAAACATAAACAGGCTTAAAGCCCCTAACCAATGTAACCAGGCTTCCGGCTCTGAACCAACATGGACGGGCGTACCGTATACAACCCTATATGCGGGCCTTCACGCATTTAAACAAAACAAGCCTTAACAAAATAGTGGACCTGCATGCTTCTAACCACATATGCAGACTTAGCAGTATAGGCGGACATTCACGCGTTTAACAATGTAGGCAGTCTTAACTAAGTACGCGGTGGTTGTATGCAGTTGGTTTAACAACATAAATGCAGCATAAACCAACTGCACAATATACGCGGACCTTCACGCGTTTAACAATGTAAGCCAACTTCACAATATACACGGACCTTCACGCGTTTAACAATGTAAGCAGACTTAACTAAATACGCGGACCTTCACGTGTTTAACAACATAGGCAGACTTAACATAGGCTTACCGACAAACACGACGCAGCGTGTAGACCGGAATGATCACAAACTGTTGATCCCCGCTTTGGGAGAGCTAGGACCCTGCCTAAATAACCCGTGGTACACCTGAAAGTAATGCTAATCAGGGTCCTAGCTTCTCCTTCAGGTGCTCCACAGTCCGACGGAGCACCACACCTGTCCTTGTCCGTATCGCCCCCCAGCGGCCTGGAAGAACACATCAGGTCCCTGTCCTGGCGATCCGTGACACCCCCCCCCCCCAAAGGAGCCCGAGACGCAGCCAGGGCTCCTTTATGAAGGGCCCCCCGGGCCCTCCTCTTCCTGTCTGGGGGCTTTCTCTCTGGGCGGCACCTGGGGGAAAGCAAGGCACACGAACAGTTCCCGGGACTTGTGGCCTCCCCCAAGCAGACCGCCTCTCGCTGGGCCTCACGGGAACTGACGACCTCCTGCCGAACCTCACGGGAACTCACGGCCTCTGGCACGGCCACTGGATCAGCCGTTGCCCTCGGCACGCCACTGGAGCAGCCGTCGCCCTCGGCACGGCCACTGGAGCAGTCGTCGCCCTCGGCACGGCTAGTGGAGCAGTCGTCACCCTCGACACCTCCACAGGACCAGCGGCCCTCGGCACGGCTACTGGAGCGGTCGTCACCCTCGACACCTCCATAGGACCAGCGGCCCTCGGCACGGCTACTGGAGCGGTCGTCACCCTCGACACCTCCATAGGACCAGCGGCCCTCGGCACGGCTACTGGAGCGGTCGTCACCCTCGACGCAGCCGCAGGAACTGCTGACGCCCTCGACGCAGCCGCAGGAACTGCTGACGCCCTCGACGCAGCCGCAGGAACTGCTGACGCCCTCGACGCAGCCGCAGGAACTGCTGACGCCCTCGACGCAGCCGCAGGAACTGCTGACGCCCTCGACGCAGACACTGGCATGAGTGTCCGAGGCACGGGAGTCGGCACGTGTCCGAGGCACGGGAGTCGGCACGAGTGTCTGCTGTGCGGGTGTCCGTGACGCAATAGTCCGTGGTGTGGGAATCGGTACGACGCTAACGAATTTCGACACACCACGACGACACGCAATCGGCTCAATCACAGAGCTAACTTGCTCAGGAACACAAACAGAATTACATGAAGCCAACGACTCCACGATTGAGCTAGCCTGTACTGCAACACGACCATACAAAACTATCGGCTCGCTGACTGAGCTAGCTTAATCAAAAACGGCAGTACCAGACGTCTTTGGTTCCACCACTGAGCCAGAATGGTCATAACCACAAACATCCACCGCTACTGGTTCAACTGCCAGGTCAGTGTGGTCATTAACACGAGACTCCACGACTAGAGATTCAGATACTGAACTATCATGTTCAGAAACATCGGATTCCACCGCTATAGGTTCAAATTCCAGACCAGTGTGGTCAAAAGGAAAGCAAACACGCTTAGACACAGGGTCCGCGGACACAAGCGACTTGTGTGCTGAGCTCCGAGGCGCTACCGGCTCGCCAACAGAGCTACGGTGCGCTGACTGCTCAGAAACATTGCTTACTGACCCATCATTTGGGCTGTTGAGCCTTAATTGCTTGGGTATTGAGCCACGGGGCGCTACTTGCTCCTTTATGGAGTTCATGAGCGCGGCGTGGTCAGATTCAGTGCTACGGATCACTGGTCTATATGTGGCTAACCCCTTCCTGCAACTAACAAATGGGGTATCTTGCATTTGGCGCATAAGCAGCATACCGGGCATGGTACGAAAGCCAGGTTACAACGTTTCTCAACCCCCTGGCCTCGTCTGTGAAGGAGGGCAAAACCTCTCCCTCAGCCTTTCAAAAATTTGTGCGCAGGTGCCTGACTCCAGCTGGGACCGGTTATCCAGCGCCCAAATCAATGCTGGCCCCATCAAACGCCAGTCTGCAAAATGCACCCGCTCATACTCTGAAAAATGCTGCCTGGACCGAAAATACCTGGAGCACTGCCTCAGGAAATCCCCATACTTAAGAGGGTCCCCATCATATTCATCAGGCAGGGGAGCCCTGACTACTGACACTGACCATATGGGGGTAGCATGAGAACCTGCCGTCTCCATGGTTGGGGGGGGGATCAATCTGTCACGACGGGACTTACTGGGCAGATAGGAGACGAGAGCAGGTTCTATAAGAATCACCATATTTATTTGAAATAAAGGAGAAAACCAACATAAACAGGTTTCTAGCTCTTTCACAACTTAAACAGGCCTCTAACTCAAAAACAACATAAACAGGCTCGTAGCTCTGAATAAACATAAACAGGCTTAAAGCCCCTAACCAATGTAACCAGGCCTCCGGCTCTGAACCAACATGGACGGGCGTACCATATACAACCCTATATGCGGACCTTCATGCATTTAAACAAAACAAGCCATAACAAAATAGTGGACCTGCATGCTTCTAACCACATATGCAGACTTAGCAGTATAGGCGGACATTCACGCGTTTAACAATGTAGCAATATAAGCGGACCTTCACGCGTTTAACAACATAGGCAGTCTTAACTAAGTACGCGGACCTTCATGCGTTTAACAACATAGGCAGACTTAACATAGGCTTACCGACAAACACGACGCAGCGTCGGCGATCGCGCACCCTAAACGCGATCAAAGCGAGTATAAACCACCGTCAGACCGGAATGATCACAAACTGTTGATCCCCGCTTTGGGAGAGCTAGGACACCCTGCCTAAATAACCCGTGGTACACCTGAAAGTAATGCTAATCAGGGTCCTAGCTTCTCCTTCAGGTGCTCCACAGTCCGACGGGTGACCACACCTGTCCTTGTCCGTATCGCCCCCCAGCAGCCTGGAAGAACACATCAGGTCCCTGTCCTGGCGATCCGTGACACACTGACTTTTAAGTTTTAAGATGCTTCAACTCAGGGAGAGGAAGCTAAATGAAATAGCCTTCAAGCTCATGGTAGCCACCTTCTATACTCAGCTAATAAGATAAATATGGTAAAAGCGCTATTACACTCCTCAACATTTAAATAGCAAAACGAATACGGAAAAGTGATCGAATTATGGAAATCACAGGATGGATAGACATGTTAATGATATGCTAATGAGTAAAAAAAAAATGGAAACAAAATATTCAAAAAAAAAGTCTAAAAAATAAATATAATTATGCACATTGAAAATTCCAACACTGTAATCCAGCCTGTCTTACTATTACACATGCTAACTAGATGGCCTATTAACTTTGTACTAATGCTAAATATACTCCCTGGACCAAAAAAAATAAAAAATACATTAGTCACCTTGCGTGTTTAATGTGTTGAATGTCTCATTTTATGTGTGGAAAATGGGTCACAATGCAGATGTTATTGGCAAAAAGGAGTCATTGCATTTAGGCATGCCAAGGGCGATAGTGTGAAGGAAGTAGCTGAATTAGGAAATGTATCGATTTGCATACAGTCATACGGGTCTACAAGCAGTGGCAAAATTCCCAGTCTACAGGACAATTTTGTCAGAACAGTTGCCGAAAGATGAAACTGTTAGGTACGTTTCAGTCACAGGTCAAGTTTTGCCTGGTGAGTATATACACTGGTCAAAAAAATAAAGGAAACACACAAATAACACATCCTAGATCTGAATGAATGAAATATTCTCACTGAATACTTTGTTCTGTGCAAAGTTGAATGTGCTGACAACAAAATCACACACAAATCATCAATGTAAATCAAATGTATTAACCAATGGAGGCCTGGATTTGGAGTCACACACAAAATTAAAGTGGAAAAACACACTACAGGCTGATCCAACTTTGATTTAATGTCCTTAAAACAAGTCAAAATGAAGCTCAGTATTGTGTGTAGCCTCCACGTGCCTCTATGACCTCCCTACAATGCCTGGGCATTCTCCTGATGAGGTGGTGGATGGTCTCCTGAGGGATCTCCTCTTTGACCTGGACTAAAGCATCTGCCAACTCTTGGACAGTCTGTGGTGCAACGTGACGTTGGTGGATGGAGTGAGACATGATGTCCCAGATGTGCTCAATCGGATTCAGGTCTGGGGAACGGGCGGGCCAGTCCATAGCTTCATCTTGCAGGAACTGCTGACGCACTCCAGCAACATGAGGTCTAGCATTGTTCTGCATTAGGAGGAACCCAGGGCCAACCGCACCAGCATATGGTCTCACAAGGGGTCTGAGGATCTCATCTCGGTACCTAATAGCAGTCAGGCTACCTCTGGCGAGCACATGGAGGGCTGTGCGGCCCTCCAAAGAAATGCCACCCGACACCATTACTGACCCACTGCCAAACCTGTCATGCTGAAGGATGTTGCAGGCAGCAGATCACTCTCCACGGCGTCTCCAGACTCTGTCACGTCTGTCACATGTGCTCAGTGTGAACCTGCTTTCATCTGTGAAGAGCACAGGGCACCAGTGACGAATTTGCCAATCCTGGTGTTCTCTGGCAAATGCCAAGCGTCCTGCACGGTGTTGGGCTGTGAGCACCACCCCCATCTGTGGAGGTCGGGCCCTCATACCATCCTCATGGAGTCGGTTTCTAACCGTTTGTGCAGACACATGCACATTTGTGGCCTGCTGGAGGTCATTTTGCAGGGCTCTGGCAGTGCTCCTCCTGTTCCTCCTTGGACAGAAGTGGAGGTAGCGGTCCTGCTGCTGGGTTGTTGCCCTCCTACGGCCTCCTCCATGTTTCCTGGTGTACTGGCCTGTCTCCTGGTAGCGCCTCCAGCCTCTGGACACTATGCTGACAGACAGCAAACCTTGTCACAGCTCGCATTGATGTGCCATCATGGATGAGCTGCACTACCTGAGCCACTTGTGTGGGTTGTAGAGTCCGTCTCATGCTACCAAGAGTGTGAAAGCACCACCAATATTCAAAAGTGACCAAAGCATCAGCCAGAAAGCATAGGTACTGAGAAGTGGTCTGTGGTCTCCACCTGCAGAACCACTCCTTTATTGAGTGTGTCTTGCTAATTGCCAATAATTTCCACCTGTTGTCTATTCCATTTGCACAACAGCATGTGAAGTCTGATTTACTTGGAGTTATATTGTGTTGTTTAAGTGTTCCCTTTATTTTTTTGAGCAGTGTATTAATTGCAATAAGCATGTTATATTTGAAGTTTTATTTAAATACCTGACCGAGTTGGTCAGCATGCAGAATTAATACAGTAATACGTAATCCCAGATCCAGCTGAAATGCTAAATGTTGGCCACATGTATCTCTAATAATATAAGGATGTAAATAGAAACGGAAATCTCATTTGTTTGTAACTGTGACGTTGTAGATTGTGCTAAGCTGTTAACATTAGAAAGCTGTCCTATAAAGGGCTGTTCACAAATCGCATATTTGTTTCTATTTGAAAAAAATATCAATGTGATTGTTATTCTGCATTAATACTTATGATTTAAATTTACCAATCCTGTGGCGTTTTATATACATTTAAAGACACACAAATGGCCATGCAGTGACTGACTTTTCCTCACTAGGATGCACATTTCCCCTTTAGACTGGCAATTTGTGCTGGGAGATAATCCTTTTTAACATGCAGCAGGGAAAGGCAGGATACATGCTTATTAGGGTCTTCCCAGTAATCAGAGACAAAATGAATTTATAGATGGGGTCATAGGATAGACAAATCTATATGCATAAACGAGACAAAACAATTTAGGGTTAAAACTAGAAACACGATTAAGGATACAATAAGTAAACAGGACCAGATGCAGCAATGAAAAACATGAAACAATTTAAAAGTCTGTGCGAAAGTCTTAGACCACCATTAGATGTGTGGTTTTAGCAATGGTATAATGGTAATATATAACACATTGTTGACGATTGTACAGAAAAAGTCGAACTTGGCTTTGTCACGCCACAATACTTTCTTCCACTGATCTTCATTCCAATCTGAGTTTTGGCATATCTTAACCTTTGCACCCTTTTCCCTTCCAGAAAAAAAATTCTTGGCTGCTACCCCTCCAAAAAAATCCTTACAAAGCTTCTTCAGACTGCCAGATGCTGCCATTGCTCAAGTGTAAGCGGAGATCACACTCAGTACTTGCCACTGTAACCTACAGAAGCTGTTTTTTTTTCAGTTTTTAATAGTGCATACAAATGTACTTATTTTTTGGTTGTATTCTAATATAAAGACTGAAAAATAATTATATATGGTCATCCGTGTTAATTTTGACAGCCAATTTTGATTTAGTTTTAGTCATAGTCTTTTGACTAAAACGTAATTTAGTTTTAGTCATAACTTGGTCATATGAATTGTTTTTAGTTTTAGTCTAGTTTTAGATGACTAATTATAATAAGACTATAGTCAACTGAATCTACAGTAGATTCAGTTGACTAAAATATGAAATGAAAAGGTTGCAATACGTAAATGCTTTTTATCATATCCTTTCAATTGTTTAAGTCGTTACACACTTGGATGAAATGATACATCTACATGCATGCATTGATAATAATAGTATACATTAAAGTGCTTATAACTCAATTTCCACCATAGATCTGCTTCACACTTGGTGTGGAGATTCATCAAATATTCTAGAACAGAATCAAGTTGGAATGCATGATATAAGATCTAATTAAGATATACTGTAAGCGCAAGGTTTATTATACCTGCATTGATAATAACAGTATACAGTAAAGTGGAAACCGAAACTCTCAATTTCCATCCAAGATCTGCTTCAAACTCGGTGTGGACGCTCATGAAATATTGTACAATAGAATCTAGTTGAAAGTCAACTGTATTAAGACAGAATACATGTGTCTAAATGAAAGGGAGGCAGGTGGAACCAGTCAGGCTACAGGGATCAGTGGTCACAAAGGTCCAGGAGTTCAGGTACTTGGGATCAACTGTCCAAGGAAATGGGGAGTGTGGAAAGGAGGTAAAGAAGAGAGTACAGGCAGGATGGAGTGGGTGGAGAAGAGTGTCAGGAGTGCTGTGTGACAAAAGGGTCGCAGCAAAAGTGAAAGGAAAGATTTATAAGAGACTAGTGAGACCAGCCTTGTTGTATGGCTTAGAGACAGTGGCACTGACAAAGAGACAGGAAGCAGAGCTGGAGGTGGCAGAACTGAAGATGTTGAGGTTCTCTTTAGGAGTGTCTAGGGTGGACAGGATTAGGAATGAAATCATCAGAGGGACAGCACAGGTTGGAAAATTGGGAGACAAACTTCGAGAGGGAAGACTGAGATGGTTTGGACATGTGCAGAAGATGGATAGTGGATAAATTGGTAGGAGGATGTTGGCGATGGAGCTGCCAGGCAAGAGACGGAGAGGAAGACCAAAGAGGAGTTATATGGTTGTGGTAAATGAAGATATGCAGGGAGCTGGGGTGAGAGTAGAGGTCGTGGAGGACAGGGTGAGGTGGAAACGTTTAACTCGCTCTGGCGACCCCTGATAAAGGGAGAAGCCAGAAGAAGAAGAAGAATCTAGTTAGAATAAATGACATGATATGAGCTTTATTAAACATATAAGATCAGAAGGTCAGTTATACATTGGGGCAAAAAAGTATTTAGTCAGCCACTGATTGTGCAAGTTCTCCTACTTAGAAAGATGAGAGAGGTCTGTAATTTTCATCATAGCTACACTTCAACTATGAGAGACAAAATGAGAAACAATTCCAGGAAATCACATTATAGGATTTTTAAAGAATTTAATTGTAAATCATGGTGGATTCCACAGGTCCCACATGATATACGATATATGATATGGTATATGGTATATGATACCTTCCCAGTAGACCTCTAAAGTGTTTCTCAATCCTTTTACCACATCAATACTTATGTTTTTAAAAGACATC
The DNA here is from genome assembly GCA_025084515.1 of Ancistrus triradiatus. Classification (NCBI taxonomy): domain Eukaryota; kingdom Metazoa; phylum Chordata; class Actinopteri; order Siluriformes; family Loricariidae; genus Ancistrus; species Ancistrus triradiatus. The sequence goes on along the minus strand of JAJAGP010000431.1, from coordinate 92,368 downwards.
CTGATTTTCCTTTTTTTTGTATTTTAGTGGTAGTGCAGCACACTTATTCAGAATACCAAACTAGCATTAAGCAGGCTGAGCTTGTGCATGATACATTATTGCCTTTTTAAGGAATTGGATGAAACCAGAATTATCAAGTAGGGATACAGAAAAATGTGCAAGCCAAGCTCTGTATATGACTGTTGCAATGATCAACCACTACTGCATGGAGCATTGGGATTCATGCAGTGCACATATTGCCTGCTGACCTGCAGTGTAGTGGACACTAAAAGATAATATTCAAGAAATATTCACACAAGAGTGCAGTCTAGCTGCCTATATAGACATCCATGGCTTTTCTGGGGATTACAGTCAAAGCTTGTAATTAGCATGAAAGACTGGTGCTAGGGAGGATGAATGGGGAGAAATGACCTCTCCTATCGTTCTCCTCACATGCCTTATAGCTTATCTGGCCTCCACGTGGGGGGAATGTTTATGTACTACTCAAGCGGTTCAGAGATGAGCAATGCCTAAGCTTCCATGTGACAGTTTAATTTGGAATATCTGGTTGATTGTCAGAGAACGTCTCAGAAAAAGGGCGGAAAAAAACTTCAGAAGAGGACTTACTAAACAGCTTTTGTATGCATGCATGCTCTCCCTCTTCCCCTACTTTCGCAGTTTTGGATTCCTCTTGTCTCTGCCACTAGGTGCTGTTCATCATGGCATGATGTTCAACCTCATGATTTTTGAAAAGGCGTAATGATGATGTATCTCTATCAGCAGGAGTAATTGGGAGCTGTTTTTCTCCCCACGTTCTTACAACTTGTTAGGGCAAAATTGCAGAGAACTGACTGTGCATTTCATTTTCCCTTGCTCTGCCCTTCACTGTCTGGCAGAGACAGACGGAGTAAGAGAAAAGACGAGAGGCCACTACGTTCAAGGACCCTTGAGTTGCTTTCGGGCCAAATAACATTTTGTTGACTGTAGGATGAATACTGATTTTATCATTGAATATTAAACTTGGTAACTGTGGAAAGGATAAATGCTTTCCTATTACTTACAGGTAATGGCTACATTATTAAAAATAAATAAATAAATAAATAAATAAAAAACACAACACAAAACCAAAAGTGTACTATTAAATTTGGACTAGTCCATAGACTCGCCTGTAGGCCTCTGCCAAAAGAAACAAACAACCAAAAAACTTAATGCACTTACTATAACTTATCTCAGGAATCATTTAATACAGAGCTACCTGCTACTGCAGTAACCATGTATGACCAAGAGCATTTTGTCTTCCCATGGGAGACAAAAAAAACCACCAAAAACATGAATCTCTGTTTGTATGTACAGTGGTACAACAATGAGTACCAAGCAATTTTTCCCAATAAGGAATAATGTAAATTGAATTAATATGATCCAGACCCCCAGAAAATTCACACTGTACAAGGCATTATATGCATTAATGGAAGTGTATTGTACCAAAGTGCTCCCTGATTTATGATGAGGATATGTTCCGACAAATCCATCATAAGTTAAATGTAACATGAACTGGGGAGTTTGAGTCCTTGGTGTATCATGGCAGAAACGAGGCTGAAGGTACTGCAGGTACATTATGGTGCCTGTAGATTTAGATTCAGCCTCATTATAAGTAATAATAAGTATGATAATGTTTAAAACACTTACAATAACCTTATTTTATAATAAAGTGTTGAAAAATCTCATGTAATTTACTGAGTAATGGATTGAATGTGAAAAGTGAAAGCAAAACACTTCAGGGTGCTAGCATAGCTGCTAAGCTAACTGCAGGCTGTGTTCTGGAGCATATAGTTCCTGTTTTGCTTTAGGTTGGCTCTCATGAACTAACCTTTTTAGGGCCCATGGAAGCTTATTTGCACTAAAATTACAGTGCTGTAGATAAAGAAAAATATTGTTTATTGTAGATAAAGATATTGTCAGTCCTTAAAGAACACTGATCAATGCAGGTCTGATTATGAAGAGTGTAATTAGACCTATTTAACTGTATGAAATGCAGCACATTTTGAATGTAAATCATTTTTTGTAGAGCAGACTCTGCCTCATTCCAACATTGCTCACACTTCTGTCAAAACGTAGTGGCTCTCATTGTTTAAAAGAATTGGAAGCCCTGGGTCCCAAAGTAGATCTCGGTCTTTCTCCATCTCTGTTTTCCTTTCTTTCCCCCTCTCTTTTTTCTCTATCTCAGAGAGGTTCTATTTGTGTCTGATCATATATAGAGATAAATCACCATCTTATTAATTAACTTCTACCCTAGTTCAGGGAGTCTTAGGTATTGATTCAAGGACAATCTGCTAGAGACAAAGAAAAATCAGATAGTAGCACAAGCTATAGCTTCTTATATACGTCTTATTGGCTTTGGCTGTGTATTGTGCTGTTTTATCCCTCATCATTTGCATTGTCCTTTAATCCCTAAAATCCTGTGTTTAATATTTTCTGATCAGACGGAGTCAGAGTATCTGTCGACCTCCTCTGATTAACATTATCAACGCTGTTTAGACCTTGGTGACCTCAATTAGTTAATTAAGTGTTGCTCTGTCTTAAAAAAAGTACAAAACAGTGTGGGGGGGTTGGGGGGGCAGGTGTTTATATCTGGTATCACTTCACTGTACACTCCTGGGATGTTGTGTTTTGCAAGGACGGTGTCAGGACATGACTGTTTGTACGTGCTAAGCACAAAGGGAAATGCAAGCAATTTGTAGTTTTAATTACGTTTTAATCCGCACTGAATATCTTTCAATCAGAACCAGCGGTACATTTGAGGTGAACGTCATACCCAGATCTCAGCTGGAAGCTCATTTTTTGTTTGTTTGACTTTGGGAAGCATATGTTTAAAAGTTTAGTTTTCGAAAAAGCCAGAATCCAAAATTCTCAATTTACCATGAAATACTGTAGCCCGCTGATTACACCTATCAACAGATCAAAGCAGTGTTTGTGGTTTCCTTGAACATCTCATCAAGTGAAGCCTGTCACAAGCAGCCGCATCGCAGCAGGTCTGGCTAAAGCAAGCAGGGGTTCGGAATTCTCCGAGCACGTAACAAGAGCTTTGACAGGTGCATTGTTAAAGATAGAGTGCACAGTGTTGCCTCGTGTAGAGTTCTGATGAACGCATGCCTTGCTGGTGTAATGCTGTTAAGATTGTACCTCTGGATGCCAAAGGTGTCCGTGGTTTGAAGCAGGATTCAGTCCCAGTACTTTAGCCCAAAGCCACAGATTGAGCTGCAGAACTAGTATTTGTAGATTAAATAGATTGACAAGCCAATCTACCGCTGTTTGAAACCTGCCTCTCTGGTTCCATTCCCCTGGTGCGTTTGCTAATTTGTGTTTGCTTTAACATATGGTTAACATAATCATGCCAGTGCTCTGCATACATATTAATGTGGCCCTTTGCATAAAATGGGAATCAAATCACATTAAGATCTCAACTAACTTTGATTTGTTCCCTTAACATATCTTCAAGCAGCAGCGTGTACAGAAAGCAGCAAATTCTGATTTCATCACTTTATAATAGGACATACTGCTTAGTCTGCATAACCAGCACCATTTGGGAATGTTACTGTTAATTTTATGGCTGTTAAATTAACAAAGCAGTTTTGATGAGAAAACAAATTTCCAAAATTGAAGACTTCTGTCTCTGACTAGAGCTGTTTTCCTTAGCGGTTTGTTCTTTATAAACTGTTTTTAATCTCCCTCTTTTGCTATAACATGTACAGTACTGTGCAAAAGTCTTAGGCCCCCATTAGATTTGATGTTTTACCAATGGTATAATGACCAGATGCAACATATTGTCGACGACTAGACTTCAAACTTGGATTTGTCACTCCATAATATGTTATTCCACTGATCGTCATCATTGCAATCTGTGTGAGCTTTAGCATATCTTGGCCTTCTCACCCTGTTCCTCTTCCAAGAAAGTGGTTTCTACTCTTCCAAATGGACCATTTCTGATCAAGCATCTCTGGAATGTAGAAGGGTCAACTGGCAGATGCTGCTGTTGCTGAAGTGTAAGGGGAGGTCATACGGTTTTGGTGCTGAGATTTGTTTGTGAGTCTGATACGGTCATGGCATGGCTCTGACCCTTAGTCATGGGGTTGTTAATCGTTCAGAGATACTGTACATCAAAAACATGACTTTGTTTGTGTAGATAATGACAAAAAGGACAGTCTTGGTATGAAGACTTTTATGCAAATAATACATCAGGATTTGCCCTGATTAGATTGTCTATAGCACCGGGGCATATGTTTAGTTCTAATACGCTTTACTTTAAGATGTACAGTACTGTGCGAAAGTCTTAGGCCACCAATAGATTTGATGTTCAGCAATGGTATAATGACCATATATAACATATTGCCGGCAATTGGACCCAAACAGCCCAATTTTGGATTTGTTACTCCATAATACACTTTTCCACTGATCTTCTTTTCAGTCTTTGTAAGCCCCTTCCAAGAAAGTGGTTTCTTGGCTGCTACCCTTCCAAAAAGACCATTCCTGCTCAAGCTTCTTTGGACTGTAGAAGGGTCAACTTGGCATCTCGATAAAGTTGCCAGATGCTGATACTGCTCAAATGTAAAGGGAAGTCACACTTAATCCTTACCACTGTAGCACAAAGAAGGTGTTTTTTTTGTGATTTTCTTTAAAATGGTCGTTATACCATTGAACAATGGCATATCTAATCTAAGGGTGGTCTAAGACCTTTGCACCGTACTGTAGATAATCTGCGTAAGTTTTATTAGACAAAAGTGGATGCAGCACCACATAGCTGCATCGCAAATAGCGCAGTATAATAATATTATTAAGCTATGCAGCAGGACAGATCGATCTCATTCAGTTCTTGAGTAAATGGTTACTGGTTCTGGTTCATACCAGCGTATTTCATTAAATAGAGATTGTCAGTCTGAATGATTCAAATTAATCAGACTTATTTGTTAAACATAATCTATGTTAACAACCAGTTATTAATATAACTATATAAAGTCACATTCAACATCTGGTGGACAGAAATGAGGATATGAACTTTATATGAAGAAAATTCCCCTAAAAATAGCTGATAGACTGGTCAGGTATGCAAAGCAAAGTCACATGGCTGTCAACTACCTGCTCATGATCTACATGCAGGTTCAGAAGAAAGCTACCTGTAGTAGGAACATCTAAAGCATTCAGCACATCAATAAGCCAGGGGCATTCTGGAATCAAGTGCTGTGTTACAATGAAACAAATTCTTTGGCTACAATCACCGAAGGTAGATTTGGAGAAAAGCAGTGCATGTGACGTGCATAGCAATTAACACAATGCTCGTAACATCTTATCCAGACACGTGCCTTGCTTTCCTAGCCTCTCCACTCTCCACTGCTCCTTGTTTAGAACCCCGAACAGAAAGCAAAGGAGAGAAAAAATGGCAAAATGTTTTCTCTATTTCTTCAAAGAGCTGTGTCACTGCCAATTCAGACAGCTTGGACAATTTTGTCAGTGATATTGCAGCTTCTCTATGTCAGCAAGCAAGACTCTGACACTCCCACAAGGTACTGCTTCCCCAGTGGTGGCCACACTATAAAAAGAACAATCAGAGTGGTCTGATGGAACTAATTTCATCTGGCCTTTCAGTCTCTCCTGCTCTGTCTCTGTCTGTCATCTCTGCCACTCTGACTGAACCTCTGCTGCCTTTTGCTTTGCAGTCATCCTTTATCTCGGTGCATGATTCATTCTACTCAATAAGCTCCCAAGTAAGCAGATTTGTCCATCTCTTTTTTTTTCCCTCCCTCCTTAAGAAGACTATTGTGATTTGTGGACAGAGCATTCAGGGCAAATAAAGATGCGTGGACTTCTGTCATAACAGACAAGCAAAAAAAGAAAAGAAATCATGAAATGTCCCTGCTGGAAGAGCCCTTGACTGGATCTGCTATGTCCACCAAACAGCTCAGTCCACATCACATGCTTCTACTGTGATAAATAGATTAGTTTTCAAATGTAGAAGGCAAATGAGTTTCTGTGCAGGGCTGTCAGTCTCCCTAATAAGTTGGGATTTTGCTGCCAAATGAAGTGATACCAGTTGAGAGAAAAGCAGCCTTTTTGCATTTAGGCTCAAATAAATAAATGCATATGCTCTATTAATATATTGCTTAATCTTCTGCTAGATTAGATTAAGTTTTGGCAAATGCAATTTGAATTACTTGGGTGAAGCTGAACGATAGGATGCTTAGCTGTACTGAGACGAGTAAACATCCCAATAGTATATGCATTTTCAGCATTAGCCATAACACCTCTATTTTACATTAGGTGCCAGCATTAAGGATAGGCTTTGATTCATGTGCGTTACTAAAATGTTGCATTATTTCCACTTGAAGGATGGAGCGTGCATGTAATACAGTGAAGGTTTGATCCATAACAAGCTTGATCTCTTGTGCATGGAGCGTTTTTCCCTCCTTCAGCGCCACCTTCTCCGCTTCTCAATTATATTACAAACTCTTTAAGGCCATTGACAGTAAAATATAGAAGCCTCTATTCAAAGTTAAAAGTGCTTCACTAAGCGTCAGCAAACAACATCTTCAATTATTTTTTTCGTTTCGCAAGCGGACAGCAATATTTATTACCTAAGATGATGTACTGTGCACAGTGGCAGAATATACATAGGTAGGTAGGGATTGTAGGAATTTTGATTAAAATTGATTTTCCTGCCCTTGGGAAGTTAAAAGTCAAAAACTGTTTCACGCACATTTATGAAAGTGATATAGTCTGTTGATGATTAAATCCCACATGTAAGCGTTTCATCTATTCTCTGCAACAGTGTGGCCTGTATAAATAACAATGTTCTAGCTCAGCTTTTCCTGCTAGCTCTTGTCATTTTGAGAAGGTGTGCATCCTACAGGGAGGGAACAGAATTGCTTTCTGAGTGGCTTCCAAAGATGTGCGCCAGTGGCCGATTATAATATTCTTAAACCAAGACGTCTGACTTTACGTATTGTTAATCGTCATACAGGTACTCCCCGTTTTACGAAGGTCCGCCTTAAGATGTTTCGACCTTAGGTATGCATGGCACAATCATGACATTTTAGCTGATGATAAGCTATCATATGAATCAAAGAGACAGGAAGCAGGGCTGGAGGTGGCAGATGTTGAGGTTCTCTTTAGGAGTGTCTAGGGTGGACAGGATTAGGAATAAGATCATCAGAGGGACAGCACAGGTTGGAAAATTGGGAGACAAAATTCAAGAGGGAAGACTGAGATGCTTTGGACATGTGCAGAGGAGGGATAGTGGATATATTGGTAGGAGGATGTTGGCGATGGAGCTGCCAGGCAAGAGACGGAGAGGAAGACCAAAGAGGAGTTATATGGTAGTGGTAAATGAAGATATGCAGGGAGTTGGGGTGACAGTAGAGGACGTGGAGGACAGGGTGAGGTGGAAACATTTAACTCGCTGTGGCAACCCCTGATAAAGGGAGAAGCTAAAAGAAGAAGAAGAAGATAAGCTATCATATGAATAATTGCTGTTCATTGAACGCAACTAATGAAGTACAAACCTAAAGTGACTGAACAACCATCTTGTTTACTAGCCATGTTTGATTAGCAGCTAATACTGATTACTGCCGTATTGATGTGCACCCAAAAACTCACACACATGCCTACAAATATACCAAAATAAAAATGCAAAGCATGACAAAAGAGCAGCGAAAAACCCATTCTGCTAGCATACATGCCACAAATATAGAATTACCTACACAGCTACAAAGACACCAACATTATTCAGCACTGCTCTTTAAACCTGTTACAGCACCAAGTTAGAAGTTCAAACTTTGTTGCTTTTGTTATCCCCATTAGGTCTCAATGAATGCATTTCCTGCTTTCTTTTATACAAACTTCTACCCAGTACACCCAATTCACCCACTTCTGCCTGTTGCAAAAATCTACCAACTGTGGAAAATGACTGTAGCCCTACATAATTGTGATACTTTCTATTAATTAATTGTCTTAAATAATTGCGCTTAAACGAGTATGTAATAATTGTGACAGCCCTAAACTTACGATGGAAATATGATAATACACATACAGTAAATACACATTCAGCAGAAACTGTATTCCGAATTTTGAATTTAGATTTTTCCCCAGGCAAGTGTAATGATACTCTGATGCACTCCTAAATGAGGAACTTGGCACTGTGTGATGTGGGGAGTGATGAGTGCTGGGAAATGTAGTGAGGAAAAGCCGCGGTTGTGAAACATAATCGTTTTTGTTTTTCACTTTCATTACGTTATTCATTAAATTACATGAAGTATTCAGTGCCTTATTAAAAATAAGCCTTATGTTAATGGTTTTGCCCAATTGTGGGTTAATGTAAGTGTTTCAAACATGTTTAAGGTTGGATATGTATATACACAGTATATATACAGTATACAGTCTAACCTTATCTCCCCCACCCACCCCTTGTTTCGCCAACCTCATCTCTCACCCCCTGTGAAAGCCACCATCCTCGCCAAGCTTAAAATGTGACGAATGTCTTGTCAGCAGTTAAATGCTACCCTGTGAAGCCACCAAGTTTCAGACCGTTGGTAGCTGGCACTTTAATCCTACTTTAAACTTGCGACGCCCCATTCAACGAAATAGGAGTCTAGATTTGTAACGCTGGAAATAACTGCCCGGTGATGTTACCAAGAAGGAGGTGGAGTAAATAGACTTGCCTTATCCTGATTTTGCTGTTTTCATCACAGACTGGACTTCATGCGCTTGGCATCACACAAACAATCGTCAATCAAGGACTATTTCTCAAATTTATGTAAATGAATAGAAACTGTACATGTGCGTACATGTTCATGTACCTTGTAAATGTGATTGTACGATCACGCGTGTTGCTCAGTAAAACACATCATGTCAGCATCAGATATGAATGTCACTTTGTCTATTTTTTTCGCCAAACAAAGTCGCCAAACACTCCTCTCACCAAAAATAGCCATGAAACAGATGTGGGCGACATAATGAGTTTGGACTGTACAGTTTACAATAAATTCACTCCTCAGTACTCCTCAGTTTACAATAAATTCAAATTATGATGGATTTGTCAGAATGGATCCCCACGGTGTTGGGGTCTACCTGTCATTTTTTCATGACAGCCATATATATTTTAGATTTTATTATTAAAAATATTTTAGAATTTAAAAAAATAATAACGAATAATACAAGTCTGGAAGCATCATGTGATATTGGATGGTCTGAATCACTAAGCAAATGGGACTCTGCTCTGTTGTTGTGTTCAGGCACCTGATTAATGATTTATCTCTGTCCCAAAGCCCACGCATCTGTCTCTAACAGTTTGCAGGCTGGCCACACCTCACCAAGTACATCACCAGATGTTCCCACCAGAGACGTCTACCAGTCACCACTCATAGCAAACAACTTCATTGTCTCTGTTTGCAGCTGCAGTTTTCTTTTATAAGGTACTTGTATTCACTTCTGTGTAGGCGTGTTGTGCTGGCAAATTTGTAACACTTCAGCACTTGGGTGACGTACCACCACAGTGTGATATGATGATACCATGGTTTAGTATATAAAAAAATCACTGTGGGTAAAAAAAGGACATGAATCTGCACACACATGATATTCCATGACTGTTTTAATAAGATTAACATTAACATAGATATTACCTGACCAGTCTGCCTACCATGGAACATGAGCAACAACCCATAAATTAAGGTGACATATACGACACTTCGGGTCTATTAAATGTCAGTATTGCCTCGTTCAAATTATCCGGTTGAACATTTGGAATGTACCCATATCAGAAAAATGACGAGGCCTTCACATGCATGGCATATGGAATTTTTCTGCTAATAATTAGATTAATGATCAGTATCGTCACCATAATCATAATAATAATGGTAATAATTGTAATAGTCATGTTAATCAGCCTGGTCTTACTGATTATAGTCTTTAATGGGCTGATATCGCCATTCCTGCATGTAATAATATTAATTTTAAAGACTGCTTTGGAATATTTTTATCGCATGAAAACACAGCACCATATTCAAGTAAACGGAAAAAGTTAAACCAGATGATCTACAGATGCTAAGATTGGCATGATATTCCTGGCCCTGTTTGTTGTCTGATGCTGGCATGCAGCACAAAGAATGTCTGCCCACAATCGCATCCGAGTTTGCTGCATGCCCAGCAGTTTTGGTCTGGCAGCTTGCTAGATTACAGGCTTGTAAAATCTGCTCAGGATTGTCAGAGCTGTGCTGCGACTGGAGAACTGGCTCAACAACTGACCAAAGCAGCTTCATGGTACGCTTACAGGATCTTTACAATTCACATAAAAATCAGAAAGCAGCACAAACGTACACACGTGCGAACTTCGAAGCTCAGACGAGTACAGCATATAGAAAGTGGGCATAATGTAATGTTTACCTCATTGTAATGTACTTTAACTCTGCTTTAACATGAGGATGGCCGATTTGCGAGTGCATCAATGGAAGTATTTGGTGACAACTCATCCTCTTTAAATTCATGCTGATGTACTTTTATTATGTGCAGTTTTCCCTTATGTTCACTGAGCAATGACATGAGGAAAAAAGAAGTAATGAAATTCAGCTGAGGCATTGGATTATAAATGAGGTTTGCGGCAGGCGCCTTAATGTTATTTAGATTTCTGTGTATTGAGACCTTGTTCCAACTCCCATCAGCAATGCGGCAGAATCAAATATGAATATAAGCTGATATAAGGAAATTGGTTTGTTATGTGCTGATGCTTTGGAGACCAAACCCTGCGTGGGCAATGGAGAGAGGGAAAAGAGCAATCCAGGCAGAGTGATGTTTTAATTACTTGAACTGGAATGATAACACTTCACTCCTGAAATGATACAAATTAATAGGGCTACACCCGCAGTCATCTGCCTTCACCGAGCGTTATTTTGGGAACACGGCATGTTTAGTTTGCCCCTGGTGTCAGACTCTATTTCATCTTCTTTCAGGGAAGAATCTGGAAATAGGCTTTTCCTACAGGACCAGCTTTTAAAGACTGATTGTACCATCATAACATTTGCTGCACTATTAAATTGTCTGCTGCTATGGTTATGACTGCTGGACAGAATGAAGTATGAACATAATGTAAATCTGCATGGGAGCAATTCAATTAGTCCAGATATTTAGGACCAATTAATAACAAAGTTCTAGTTTAGGTTTAGATTTTTGCCACTATAAGCTTTGTGTCATGTACCAACTGCTTACTGTGGTCAAGTCAGGCCATTACCATGTACGTTACCACACTGGTGTTTAAGCACAGAGAATGATCCACCACTCAAATAGTACCTGATCTGAGAGGGTCCTGTTAGGACATTAGAGAACAGAGTAAAGGGGACTAATCTGTATTTGTAGAACTACAAAGTGCATCTGTATGGTAAGTGGAACTGATAAAATGGACAATGAGTGTAGAAAGAAGGCGGTGTACCTTATAAAGTGATCAGTGAGTGTTTATGGTCATATATTGTATGGAATATTGTGGGAAAACACTGTTTCCACCACCCAAACAATAACTGGCTGGTTAAAGCGATCAGACTCGCAATCAATAGAAAAGGGAGCTGACAATAAACACAACAGGGAGACCACAGTTACCAGTTAACATGCCTTTGTTACAAGGTAGATGTTTAATGCGTGGTGATGCTGACTGTGACTGGGTATGAGATAGAGTAAAGAGACCTAGTGGGAGCCTATTGTTTTGAACTGTGGTGCCTGTCCGATAAAAATGTAAATGTTTCAGGCATTCAACATGTCTGCATTTCGTTCCTGATTGTTTCGCTGCCCATGCGTGGATAGACATCACGAGTGCAATGTCGTCGATGGGGTTTTGGTTAGTTGGATGCATCTTGGAGAGATGGATGCATTTACACTTGTTTAATATACAATTACAGTATGAACATGATGTAAATTTGGATTACAATTCAATTAGTCAATATTTAGGACCAGTCAATAACAAAACTCTTGTTTAGGTTTACAATTTTGCCTCTATAAGCTTTGCATCGTGTACCAGTTGCTTACTGTGGTCAAGTCAGGCCATTACCATATAATTTACCACACTGGTGTGTAAGCACAGAGAATGATCCACCACCCATATAGTACCTGATCTGTGGTGGTCCTATGAAGGTTATGACTATTGGAGAAGAGAGTAAAGGGGACTAACAAAGTATGCCAAAAAACAGATGGACTACAGTCTGTAATTGTAGAACTACAAAGTGCATCTATACGGTAAGAGGATGTGATAAAATGGACAATGGTGTGGAAACAAGGAGGTGTACCTAATAAAGTGATCACTTACCACGCTGGTGTTTTAGTACCGTGCACTGATATGAGTTACATTATTGCACAAATATAAAATGCTGCTTGCTATTCAAGTGAACAACTTAAATAGGCCTGCTGAACATTGCAGCTCTAGCACAGCTATTTAAGTTGATTCACCCAAACCTTAATTAGACTGTTTCTGCGTCATCTTGGTGTTTCTATTTATAGTCTTGTTTCTGTCCCCAATGTTTCTACAGTTTTATTCACTATGAAAGCTACATGACAGCTTGAAGTGTTCTCTTCAGACCTAAAAGCAACAGTGCCTGTTATTGTGCCAGTTTTTTTTTTCCAGTTTCGAAGCATTAATTGCACACACAGATCTCAGTAGAAGTCTTTCAAATACACTTGAAGTTTTGGTACAGAACTGTGGAAGTTTGCCCTGTGTTTCTTGTCTGGTGATGTTATATATTGTCTTGGGCCAGACTTCATCTGACCCGGCAGTCTATCTTCTCCAGCTACAGGGCTTTCTGTACCTCTGTTCAACCAAAAAACCTGATTTGTGCCTACACTTTTTGGCCATAGGTATACAATGACTGACAATAGCCAAACAAAGTTCAGTCCCCAAGTTCTCGGCACCCTGCTTTAAAAAAACTGCTGTATACAACCATAGGCAGCTGTCCATGTTAAAAAGAACTAAATAAAAACCATATCAGGCTGATCATATAATATCTATAAATGTAGAGGCACAACTTAATTCTGAGAAGGTGGTTACTGCCTGAGCAAACACATTCAGCATTTGTATGTTTGTGAACATCTGTAAAATTTCAACTTGTTCCACTCCAATATGTTGTGCTGTTAATCTCGGTTAATCTCGGAGTTAAATAAATTACGCAAAAACACTGTCTGCGTTCCATTCTTTCCATTATGGAAACATACCAAACAGTTGATCTGTACTTTAATATTCAGTAGCAAAAAGTCAAGGTTTTCCTCAATTTTTGATTGAAAGCTTTTTTTCAGCTACATTTACATTTACAGCATTTAGCAGACGCCCTTATCCAGAGCAACTTACAATTGATACAGTCTTACAATCCAAGCAGTTGTGGGTTAAGGACCTTGCTCAAGGAGCCAACAGTGGCAGCTTGGCAGAGGTGGGGTTTGAACCCTGGACCTTCTGGTCATAGTCCAGTACCTTACCCGCTAGGCTACCACAGTCCCACAGCTACATGTCAGTGTGATAACAAAGCAAATGAACCAACGTAAAGCCAAAGCCTAAAATTGTGTATGGAGTGCTCATAATATAATAATATACATTCACCGATCATGTTATTAGGTACACTTGTTTCTACTCATTGTCCATTTTATCAGTTCCACTTACCATATAGATGCACTTTGTAGTTCTACAATTACAGACTGTAGTCCATCTGTTTCTCTGCATACTTTTAGTCCCCTTTACTATGTTCCCTAATGGTCAGGACCCCCACAGAACCACCATAGATCAGGTAATATTTGGGTCGTGGATCATTCTCAGCACTGCAGTGACACTGACATGGTGGTGTGTTGGTGTGTGTTTTGCTGGTATAATTGGGTCAGACACAGCAGTGCTTAGAGTTTTTAAACAGTGTTCACTCTCTATGCACTCTGTTACACACAGTCACCTTATTGCTCCACCTTGTAGATGTAAAGTCAGAGACAGTAGCTCATCTGTTGTTGCACAGGTTGTGTTCCATCCTCTAATCCTTCATCAGTGCTCACAGGATGCTGCCTACAGGATGCTAGTGACTGGACATTTTTGGTTGGTGGACTGTTCTCGGCACAACAGTGATACCGAGGTGTTTAAAAGCTCCAGCAGGACTCTTCTGTCTGATCCACAACACCACCACCACATCAGCGTCACTGTAGTGCTGAGAATGATCCACCACCGAAACTGTACTTGATCTGTGTTGGTCCTGTGGGGGTCCTGACCATTCGAGAAAACAGAGTAAATGTAGAGAAACATGTACTACAGTTTGTAATTGCAGAACTACAAAGTGGATCTATATGATAAGAGGAATTGAGAAAATGGATAATGAGTATAAACAAGGAGGTGTACCTAATAAAGTGATCTGTGAGTGTATATGGAAATATAATGTCTGAAACATTTTGGGAAAACACTTTTCACAACTAAAGGTAAACACTGTAGTCTCTCAGATCAGTTTTGTCCCTATAAAATTATTCTTAGAACCTCTCACACAACTTTGTTTTTCTACTGTTCAGTCCTTTAGTATTTACAAACATCCTGCAATACTGTGCTTGATGTGCAGACAATGGTCCGCCACCCCATCAGTATCTGGCGATGGTTGACGTGGTCAGTTTCACAGTTAATGGAAAAGGGGGCTGACTAATAAAAAAAAAAAAAAAAAAACAGGCAGACCACAGTTGGCAACACGTCTTTGTTACAAGGTAGGTGTTATAATACGTTTAACACAGCGGTGATGCTGTCTGTGGCTGTAGCAAGCGCACCTATGGGGCAAAGATCAATTTGGATATGAGATAGTGCAGAGAGACCTGGTGTGAGCCTGTTTTTGAACAGTGGTACCTGTCCAAATTGTTGATGAAAATGAAAGGTTTCTTACGTTCACCATGGCTGCATGTCCTCCCTGATTGTTTGGCTGGCCATGGATAGACATCATGGATGACGGGTGCTGTGTTGAAGAGCATCATGTGGGGCTTCATTAGTCAGATGCATCTTGGAAAGACTGATGCATTAATATACAATTACAGTACGTCTCAAACCTCTTCATGAAGTGGTTTGAGCAATCAGATTCAAATCAATGCATCTAGCTTGCATTTACACAGTGGGTTTCAGGTGGCATAGCTCTGTCAGGTCACAGTCCTGATACTCCTGAAGCATGAAATGACATGGTGTAAATGGAGTCATTAATTTCAATGTGAGAAACTATTTTAAAAAATTGTATCAGCATTTTAGACAGATACAACTGTCTGAAATTAATCATCATATGATTGACTCCCACCAGTCTTCATTTCAGTGTCTTGTGCTCAGACTGATCTGTGCACTGTAGTACTGCTTGTTACAGCTGCAGTCAGCATCATTTCTGATTGAAAAGTTTTCAACTGCTGTCTACTTCTAAACGTTAACTTGACACTTTCTCTTAGTTCAAGGGAATTAAAAAGATCGTGACTGCAAGTCTTTTGGAAATAAAAACTGGCACCCAACATTAACATTTCATTTATATTTATGTCATTTAGCAGACACCGTTATCTGGAGCAACTTGGAATTGATACAGTCTTACAATCCAAGCAATCGTGGGATAAGGGCCTTGCACAGGAACCCAACCGCAGCAGCCTGACAGAGGTGGGTTTTGAACCCTGGACCTTCTGGTCCTTAGTCCAGTATCTTAACCACTAGGCTACCACAGTAACACAGGAACAAGACAAGAAGAGGGTGGTACAGTAGAGACCAGAATCAGATCAGTCTTATATAACCGATTCTGTGCCGGTCACATTTAGCTTATACTTGTGTACTTGTGATGCTGACAGCAGCATAAACACAGCCACACAAAAACAGATTTGACTAACGCAATTCATAATTCAGTTCATGTGTCAATGGAGCTTTAAACAGCCGCTCGTGTGATTGTTTCCCTGTCCCAACAGTTAGTGCGTGGCTCGATTTGGCTGTTTGTTTTCGGGTTTTTGTGCATTTGTTCGATCTGTTTTGTGTGTGTATGTCTTTCTATTAGTTAATAAAAGCTCATAGTGCATGTTTTTAATAGTCTTGTACCATTCATGATCGGGATTTAGCATAAAAGTGTGTTTTTAGTGCATTCAGTGGCTTACAGTAGTGATGTACGACTTGCCGTCTATGTAAAAGTGTGACCTGAGTGGGGTGAGTTGCAGTTCAGTGTCTTTGCTTGTACTCTTGCACTAACTGGTAAAAGGCTTGTATCAAGGCTGTAATGAAGAACAATTTGAGCAAGGTTGCAGTGATTGATATTTTGTGGCCAACACCACAAAGCTAAAGCTAGTGAGAGGATAGAGCTAGGTACAAGCCAACAGGCACTGATATTGTTCTTTAGCAATTGTTTCTGTCATTTAACCTATAATTCTTAGACGGAAATACAATTGGAATCAAACGATCATATACTTAAAAAAAGACAGTTGCAGTCGGTGCGTCTCTAGTTATGAGTGTTACATATAATTTGCATATTATGTGGAATACAGCAATAACATTTCAGTCTGACTGATTGGAGACATAATTCCGTGTACATCCGTCTACCAGACATGTAAATGTGGATAAAATCAGACAGTTGCTCTTTTTGCAGCAAGTTGGTGGTAGTGTTGATACAGGTTATACAGACAGCTTTTACTAGAAAACTACATTTCCTTTCGAGCCAGAATCATTTTCTCTCTGTATTTCCTCTCTTTCAGTCAAAAGATGTGCTACTAGCAGCTCGACAAAAGAAAATTAAAGGTCATCAAAACAGATCTCAATATGAGTGATTCACCGTACTAATACAAAGGTAGAAAATGCATTTAAAGAAGACATCTTGCTATTTAAATGCCCAAAATTATTGGCCTTCAAAGGAGTGGAAAATGAAATGAAAAACATGTAGACAGGATAGATCTCTAGGGTAATGTACATAACCAGTAGACAACTATCTTGGACTGGAATTCTCTGAGGACACAAGTCATTCTGTTGCACCAAAAGATAAGGACGTATGGAAATGTCACATTACTCGCTGGCAATAACAGAACCTTCATTGTGAGACGTAAAATCATTCTGATTGCGTTTCAACCCTTCTTACAAATGACAAAATGGAACAGTCATGAATGTATTTGAAAAAGAGTCATGGTTGGATATATTAAATACTGACTAGAACAAATAAGTGGCTTTTAGGCTGCTACCTTTTCAAAAAGACCATTCCTGACCAACTTTCTTCGGACTGTAGAAGGGTCTTGGCATCCCAAAGAGGCTTCCAGATGCTGCTGCTGTTCAAGTGTGAGGGGAGGTCACACTAAACACTTTCCACTGTTTTTTTTTTTTCTTCAGTTTTTTAATACTGCATGCAAATTTCCTGTATTTTCTGATTGTATTCTAATGAAGAGACTGACTAGAACAAATAGCATTGAATTTTTTTGAACGTTGAGCCGATCCTCTGAGTAGACATGTCCCGTATTTTGTAGCTTGACAGACCAAAGCTTCATCACGTCCTATTTTTGATCTCATCAGATGAGGAACGGGCCAGGAAGGAGGAATCATCAGATGAGAAATGTGCCAACCTTGGCTTTCCTTTAGACTCTTATCTCCCATCTCATCAGGTGAGTCAATCAGTGGAGGTGCTTTTAAGAGCGAGTGTGCTGGTTCAGCCCAAGTCCCTCATCAACATAGACGACCCCATCCATGTACGTCAAAATCAGGGATTCTCAGCAAGTGAGCAATCTTCACTCCTGAAGCCTCACTAACAGTAAGAATCAAGTTGGGGGATCAGTGACATAAAACTCGTTCAAATTTACTTAAATCAGTATCGGGAAGTGTAGTGGTGGTGCTTACTTAAGAGGACTGTCTGGTTCAGAAGTAATTCCTCATACAGTATGTCTGAAACTGTCCATTTGTGATGATCCAATATAGTCGGGCTTGTTTTACTCTGTGGAATAAAGAGCGTGTCATCTTTGCATGTTAATGATGCTAAAAGTTTATTAGCCTTCACGTCTGCGGGTAGATGCCTGTATCACATGCCGCTGTGAACCGTACTCGGACTGGGGGCTCAGCAGATAAATATGAGTGCCATAATTACAGAGCCATTGTGGAGCTGTCAGAACGGTAATTGCTGCAGGGACAGTGGGCAATCGAGAGCTACGTCTCTCGCATGTGTTCAGTGCTACAGCACGGCTAACTTTGATTAGATGGAAAAGGGTGAGAGGAGGAGGTTATCTACATTCCCTTTCACTCTCTCTCTCGTCAGTTATGAACAGGCCTGACTATTTAATCACAGATAAGAATGGGATGAGAGAGGAGGAATTAGCAAGTCCGCATAGCGTACTCTGTCTCAATTTAAGGAGCCGTCTCGCACATGTTTGCAAACATTTAGTTCAGTGCCCTCTTGATAATGTGATAGCTTATTCATCCCACTCTTGGGGCTGGTTTAGTTACAATTAATTTGGAAAACCTTAGGATTAACAGAGTACACACTAGAATAGATGGTTACAGTATATGTTGGAGGGGATATCTAATGCAGAGAGAGAGACTGACACAGACTGAGAAGTTCCATGAGATACAGTACTGTGCAAAAGTCTTAGGCCAGCATTAGATTTGTTGTTTTAGCAGCCGTATACTGACCATGTATTGTTAACAATTGGATCCAAAAATGTCAAACGTCATCAGATTCGTCACTCCGTAAGGGTGCTCTTACGTAAAACTATATCGCTTTGCGCTTTTGTTCTTCTATGGAGAGAGCAGTGCTGTTTTCTCTGCCGCTACCTTACTCAGACTTTTGACACCCTGCTACTGAAAGTCCTACCCATTCAAGCTTTGACTTACTTGGCATTGACCTTTTCCAAAGGGCAGCCAATGAGAGAGGCTGTAGTGTATGACGTAGCAAAAGCAGCTCAGTTTGACAGATTCTCACCGCTTTCTCTCAAGTTCCACTTTAAAAGGATATCACAACATAGTGAGAAAAACACAACACGGCACCTTGTCAGCAGTGAGACAGGGTTGCCAGGTTTGACCACAGATAACAATTTCACATTTACGAGACCAATTGACAGAGGAAATACGGACAGCAGCGCCTCAGAATACAATAATTAGCTTAAAAACGAAATGTATTTAGTAAAAATTAAATATATTTATTCGCAAAAGTGAATATTAATCAAAAAACTTCTTAAGCACACACATGCTAAGAGGAGAGCAAAGAGGCGGTGAGTGAAGCACAAAACGCTTATTTCAAGTCAAGTAATTTATTTATTTAATGCTTTTTTACAATGGTGCATTGTCTCAAAGCAACTTTACATTTTAGATCATCTTCTAATATCTATGGCCAATCCCAAATTGAGCAAGCCTAGGGCAACAGTGGCAAGGAAAATCTCCCTAAACATGATGAGGAAGAAACCTTGGGAGGACCAAGTCTCAAAAAGGGACCCAACCTCCGTGGATGGCGTAGACGATAAATGTAAGAATGAAACTAATTCTTATATATAACTAATCTTCATTCCCATCATTGTGAGCTTTAGCATATCTTCAACCTGTTCTCCTTCCAAAGTGGTTTCATTTGCTGCAGTACTTCCAAAAAGACCATTCCTGATTGTAGAAGGGTCTTGGAATCCCGACGAAGCTGCCAGATTCTGCTGATGCTCAAGTGTAAGTGGAGATCACACTAAATACTTGCCACTGTTGCCTGTAGAAACTGTTTTTCTGATTATAATACTGCAATACAAGTTTCCTGTATTTTCCGGTTGTATTCTACTAAAGAGACTAATATCTAATATCTAATCTAATGGTGGCCTTTTGCACAGTCCTGTAACTGAGAGTACTTTAAAAGACTTCCATTTCTATGGAGAAGCCCCATTATACATATGTCTATGACACTGAAATGAAACTTTAAATGAATATTCATTTTATTAAGGCAAGATTGAATGTGAAAATTGCCTTTCATAATATCATCAGCAATGCAGTGTTGTGCAGCGTGGTGTGAGGGGTAGCACAAGCTGGCTAGATTGCTAGTTTTTCCATCCTCATAATTGCACCGGACAACCTAAATCAAATCTCTTTATGCCTGAATGCTTAACATATAGCTGTCCTTGCTGTATGTATCTAATTACATTGTGAAATGCTACAACAGTGAACTATAAATCAAGTCGATAATAAATCACTCGTCCTTAAACCTGAATGATAAAAATGCTAATTTGACTTCAGTGCTGAAAGCTGTGCTGTATTCGGCTATATACCTGCTGACTGATGAATAAAGATCTCCAGGTGTGCGTACAAGCTGTCAAAATATCTGTGGCGGGCACTCTCCTGTAAAGAGCATTGACTTTAATCAAACTTGTTATACAGTTGGCTTGAAATCTGTCCCTACTTTAACCTCATCACCTCATAAAAACTTTACTTTGTGTCTCTCGCGCCTGCTGCCGACTGACCCAGTTTGCTGAAAATATCTGGCTGATGTGTTTGGGGTTGTAAAACTTCTCCCTGCTTTTGGAATTGGTGCGGATAAAACTCTTTTATTTATGCTTTGAAATGGAGTGCCAGATTCTGCATTTTCACCTATCGGCTATTCAAAGAATAGTACGTCTAAGTCCTGCCTTTTGTTTGGCAGGGAACATTTCTGTCTAGAAACGGGTGCCAAGCACAAAGAAAGAGATTCATGCTTTCACTTCAAAAGGTACCAAAGAATCAAGTCTGTCTTCATTGTGGTACACATCTTTGGCGCATTTTCCTGTAGTTTTTATAGATCAGGTTGCCAGTCTGGGCAAACAGTATTTTTTCCTTTCCCCCAGAAGCTTATTACCAGAAACTCTGGGAGCATCTTCCCACAAATGTAATATTTTCACACGCGGGTGCCAATAATTGTGATCTCCACAAAGCGTGGCTGCCTTGTGGGTTTTGCGAAACGTTGTCCTCCACATCTCCTGTGAGATGGAAGAAAGCCTCTGTTTGCACAGCTGAAGATGAAGACAGACACACTGTCACAGTAGCCTAAACATTTCTGATTGCAGTTCTTCAAATGGCACGCTTTTGATCGCTGCTGTTTTGAACAGATGTGTCGTTTGGAACAGATAAGAGGTAGAAATTGCACCGCGTGCAAACATAATACCTTGCCTCTTAATAGCTTCGCTTTTTGTTCTCTCTCTTTTTTTTTTTTTTCCTTTTTTTTTTTTTTTTTTTTTAGAGCCCTATCCACAGGCACACAGCTGTCGTGTGCTTCGGAGCTTGGTGGTGTGAAATGATTCGGGGATAAAAATATTACACAAGGTGGCGAAAGTACATTTCTGTTTATCTATTGCGCTCAGGTAAATGGAAAGCAAATGATTTAATACCCGGGTCATATTCAAAGCCATTACAGCTCCAGGAACATTTTCACCACTTTTAATCATATGTAAAGGTAAGGTAAATGTTAAACAGTAATGTTCTGAAGGGAAAAAAATCGCTCTGCCAATTAAGTGAGCTGTACAGCGTGTTACCTGGATCTGAAAGTACATGTTTGCAAACCAGGAGTATATATTCCTGACAGATTTTAACAAGTACGCATAGTGTACTATGTTATTAAATATAAGAGCTGAAGCCGTGCCTTATCTATATTCTTAGGCAAGGGAGAAATGTATTGCAGGGTTCAAGCTGTAATTCTGTGTCTACACCTGGCTGTTTGTGCCACTTTCTCAGTCAGGTCCTCTGTGTTCACTGCTGAAACTGGGCCGATGTTTTATTCATATGGATATGTAGTCTGTGTTGTTGAGTAAATTGCTCATCTCTCAGAATGTACCAGCATATACGAATTCACCCAACCTAGCCGAAGCATTGAACATAACCTCCTGCAGCGATGAATGTTTAGGCAACTGTTCGTTTTCTTCATGTTCAAAGTGAAAACATCAACATAATGGTACGAGCGCTGCAGAAGCTAGCCTGGTAGTTGTTTTAGATCCAACATGCTACATTAAGCTTGTGCTGTTCGTGTGAAAGAAAGCTTAATTGATGGACTGACTTGGCCTGCAGTGAAGTGGAAGACAGAACAGCCAAGTGGATAGAGCAGTGAAATATCTAAAATAGGTAGAACTACTTCTAAGAGTAAGAATAGACTTATTGGGTAGCCCAGTACAGTAGATGAAGACAGAGAGAACAGTAATGATAATGATGACACTCACTACCACTTGCTAACGTAAATATCCAATCAGCGAATCGGCAGTAACTCGGTGCGTTTATACACTATATCGCCAAAAGTATTCACTCGCCTGCCTTCACACGCATGCTTTACCCCACTGCTTTACCCGACGCTTTGCATTGTGATTGGTGATGTAATTCTTGGATGCAGCTGCTCAGCTATGGAAACCCATTCCATGAAGCTCTCTGCTTACTGTTCTTGAGCTAATCTAAAGGCCACATGAATTTTGCAGGTCTGTAGCGATTGACTCTGGAGAAAGTTGGCGACCTCTGTGGACAATGCGCCTCAGCATCCGCTGACTGTCATTTTACGTGGCCTACCACTTCGTGGATGAGCTGCTGTCGTTCCCAATCGCTTCCACTTTATTATAATAAAACTGATAGTTGTCTGTGGAATTGACTGTTGACTGCTTGATTTTATACACCTGTAGCCATGAAAGTGAATAGAACACCTGAATTCAATGATATGGATGGGTGAGTGAATACTTTTGGCAATATAGTGTACATGGTCAAGACGACCTGCTGAAGTTTACATTTACAGCATTTAGCAGGCGCCCTTATCCAGAGCGACTTACAATTGGTACATTCTTACAATCCAAGCACTTGTGGGTTAAGGACCTTGCTCAAGGACCCAACAGTGGCAGCTTGGCAGAGGTGGGATTTGAACCCTGGACCTTTTGGTCCATAGTCCAGTACCTTACCCGCTAGGCTACCACAGTCCCGAGCTGTGAATCTGAATGAGGAAGAAAGAAGATTTAAATGACTTTGACCGTGCAGCCTGCAGGATAACACCCCATGTCACAAAGCTCAAATAATTGGTTTCAAAAACTGGTTTCATATACATGACAGTGAGTTCCCTGTACTCAAATGGCCTCCACAGTCACCAGATCTTAATCCAATAGAGCAGCTGTGGGATGTGGTGGAATTTACAGCAGTTGCGTGATGCTGTCATGTTTGTTTGTTTATTAGTTTTATTTGACGAAATATCAGCATCAATGGCTATATTCACAGACACAAGGTTATATCAACACACTAGTCATGGGCTAATTAACCTAATGCACGTTTTTGGAGTGTGGGAAGAAGCCTGAGCACCCGGAATAATCTCACGAGGGCCCGGGGACCACATGCAGACTCCATAGAGGCGGAAGCCGGGGTCGAACCGGGGATGTCAATCATCCCAAAATCTTTGAGGAATATTTCCAGCACCTTGTTGAATCGATGCCACAACAATTAAGGCAGTTCTGAAGGCATAAGGGGGTCTTAGAAAGGTCTACCTAATAAAGTGGATGGTGAGTAGTGTAGTGGCGGCCTATTTCCTTTATATCCTATGGTAAAAATATTACCTCATACATTTAAATTTCAGTGGTCCTTGCATATTAATGTGGCACAGTTGAATTCTGACTGCTTATTATCTGAGGATTGTGCTGGGCAGGGTTCAGTGCACCATTGCATTCTCTGCTAGTGTAATTCAGTGTGTTTCTACTAGCACTTAACCCTATAATATAAAATAAACAGACATAACCTCCGAATTAACAGATGATTTTAGTTAACATTTAAATTACTTACAGATAGGAAGAAAGGTGTAGGTAGAGGTAAGATTAGATCATAAGATAAATCTCGCAAAGCACACATTTTGGATAGCGCTTACTGTTCGCTAGAAAGTTGACATTAACATTTAATAGTTAACATTGACTAAGGCTGTAGTAAAAAACATTACTCGTGTTAATAATTTGTTAAATGTTTGGTAATTTCATTCATTTTTAGGCTGCCAAAGACAAAATGAACCATAATGTTCATACTCTGGCAGTCAAAACCAAGTGCACAGATATTTTGCAACTGGCTGCATATAGTACAGGGACAAAAGTATGTAAACACCCCATCTAATTCATTTCTGTTTAGCTTTACTTGATGCCAACAGGTTTATAATATGGGACTTAAGCCCCTAATGCTTGGACCGAAACCAAAAATGTTTTTAACTTTAGTTTTGAGTGTAGTTTGTATCGTTGTTTAATATTAATATGGCATATGTGTAGCATTATCATTAGCTTGTGTTCTACATTTGTACAACTTGTTTTACATGCTATTCTAAATGTTAGTGAATAAACCTTATCTGCATTGACTTTGTTTTTAAATAAACTGATATAACAGTGACAACACTGTAACCTCTTTCTTGAATATGTTGTTCTTGTAACCTAGTTATGAACAAAATACTGTTAAATCACAGTGAAACCATATTATATGTAGTCAATGCACTGTTTAATTAGACAAACTGTCTTTTCAGCTTCTTAAAATAGTGGTGCTTAGGTTTGTGAACCCTATAGAATTTTCTATATTTCCGAATACATATGACCTAAAACATCATCAGATTTTCACACAAGTCCTAAAAGTAGATAAAGAGAACCCAGTTAAACAAACGAGACAAAAATATTATACTTGGTCTATTATTTATTAAGGAAAATTATCCACTATTACATATCAGTGAGTGGCAAAAGTATGTGAACCTCTAGGATTAGCAGTTAATTTGAAGGTGAAATTAGAGTCAGGTGTTTTCAATCAATGGGATGTCAGTCAGGTGTGAATGAGCACCCCTCCCCCCTTCCCTGTGCACCAATAACTACAACTAAACGTTTCCTGTAACTGTTGATCAGTCCTGCACACCGGCTTGAAGGAATTTTAGCCCATTCCTCCGTACAGAACAGCTTCAACTCTGGGATGTTGGTGGGTTTCCTCACATTAACTGCTCACTTCAGGTCCTTCTACAGCTTTGTGATTGCATTAAGCTCAGGACTTTAACTTGGCCATTCCAAAATATTAACTTTATTCTTCTTTAACCATTCTTTGGTAGAAAGACTTGTGTGCTTAGGGTCGTTGTCTTGCTGCATGACTCGCCTTCTCTTGAGATTCAGTTCATGGGACAGATGTCCTGACATTTTCCTTTAGAATTCTCTGATATAAAATTCAGAATTCATTGTTCCATCGATGATGGCAAGCTGTCCTGGCCCAGATGCAGCAAAAAACAGGCCCAAACCATGATACTACCACCGCCATGTTTCACAGATGGGATAAGGTTCTTATGCTGGAATATGCAGTGTTTTTCCTTTCTCCAAACATAACGCTTTTCTTTTAAACCAAAAAAGTTCTATTTTGGTCTCATCCGTCCACAACACATTCTTCTAATAGCCTTCTGGCTTGTCCACGTGATCTTTAGCAAACTGCAGATGAGCAGCAATGTTCTTTTTGGCGAGCAGTGGCTTTCTCCTTGCAACCCTGCCATGCACACCATTGTTGTTCAGTGTTCTTTTGATGGCGGACTCATGAACATTAACATTAGCCATGGCCACAATACTTTTGCCACTCACTAATATGTATTTTTGGATCCTGTTTCTCAATAAATGATTGGCTCATCGTCAGATTTTCACTTGTGTGAAAGTTTTAGGTCTTGTGAAAAATTCTAAAGGGTTCACAAACTTTCAAGCACCACTGTAAATACCAAATGTATTTGAAGAAAAAAGCAACTATATTGCTTTCTTAATTTTAAGTTGGTAATAACTAATATCTCTAAAAGAGTAAAACCTTTAAAAAAATGATTTTAGTTTTCGTTGATTAAAACTAAGCTAAAACGAACAATAAATAAATGAGTAAAATGTGCCTAAAATGAACACTGCTGGGATGTGGACTGGCTGCTTTATAATACTACTAGAGGAGGAGTGTGAAAGAAGGCGTGAGAGTGTGATGCCCTGTGGTGGGGTGGTGTCCTGTCCAGGCTGTGCTTCTGCCTCACACCCAGTGTTTTCAGGATAACAAGAACAATTTAACCAAAGAGTGAATGCATGTTAGAACATAACTATGCTATTTTTAAGGAGTCAATAATAAATAATATAGTATAAGGGATAAAAACCAGGCTTAAAAAACACCACCATTACTTGCTGGTGGAGTACAATGGAATTATTACTCCTGCTCTTTCCCTGCCAATGTGTTTTCCTTCTCTCTGCTATATCCTTCCTCCCAGTATCTCTGTCTTTCTTGCTCTTGTCCTACCCCTTTCTTCATTCCAACTCCCTGCAGTTTGTGCTAAACAGCAAACAGTGTGTGTACATCTCTTCCTACTCTTCCCGCCTTCCGAGGCGTCATTTCGTATGCACTCTGGAGAAAAGCTCCACGTCTCATTTCTCATTCATTTCTTATTCTCCAATTTTCCCATCAACTCTTTCTGACAGACAAAGCCTTCACTCTTTCTCTCCACAGACCACCAGCTGCTACTTTTTACCCCATAGCATCAGCCTCTAACTTTCTCCTTCAGGCAACCACAGTAGTGTCAGAAAGAACAACAGCCCATCTCAAATTCTGTCTGTCGTGGACAAATGCGGGGAAATGGTTACGGATATATCTGTTACAAAATTCTGTATGCTTCAAAAACGGCATTCTCTAACCTGAGCAGACCTTTCTGTGACTTTGCAGCATAAACGAAGCAGAAGAGGGAATCATAAGTAAATGATAGTCAGCCATTGTATACATGAACAACAGTGGCACTCAATCTGCTCTGCCACTAAAGATAGGTCAGGGCTGTATTTCATCTCTCGCAGGCAGTTTGTTCTTCATTGTATGAATATTTGTCTGGGAATTGGTCTTATGCACAAAACCAGATGAAGAGTCCTTGAAAATAATGATGAATGAACACCTTTTGCTCTGTATAATGGAGAGCGACAAAACACTTGGTCGCCATTGAATGTTATATAGGGATGCCAAAACACTTCAGACTTTAGTTTTACAGCTTTAGATCACAGACACCAGTGTTTTGCCTGCAGTGGTAGGGTAGTTTGGAATTGAGTTAGATTTTTTTATGTTATTGTCAAGATTAATTCAACTTTTAGTTTATGTTTGGACATACGTGAATTCTTACACACATTACACATGGTGTCCCATAATTGGAATTGATACTCTCAATTCTTGCACGCTGTCTATGCTCATACTACGCTAAACCTTGATTCACATGAGGGAAAATAAAACGGAAAGTAATTCATGTTGTTGTTTTCTTTTCTTTCAGTTACTTCTGCTTAATTTTTACATTTGTGGTTTTTTTTTACTTTTTTTTTTTTGCTTGTGAGACAAACATTTGTAATTAATATGTACAGTCATATATATAGTATGAACCAAACTTAAGAACATACATCTCAGCCAGTTTATAACTGACTAAAAGACTAAACATGTTTAACTTTTTTAAAAATATGTTTTACTAACTTCCCTTCTTTGTCACACAGACCATGGTCATGCACTGCCCTTTACCAGAGGTGTTTCTAGACTACTTGTTGTACATTTACATTTACAGCATTTACCAGATGCCCTTATCCAGAGCGACTTACAATTGTTACAATCTTACAGTCCAAGCAATTGTGGGTTAAGGGTCTTGCTCAAGGACCCAACAGTGGCAGCTTGGTAGAGGTGGGATTTTAACCCTGGACCTTCTGGTTCAGAATCCAGTAACTTAGCTACTAGGCTACCACAGTCCCACAGTTGTACTGGGGCGCACACAATCATTAGAGGGGCACATCTGTAATTCTTTGCTTGCCGATCAGTCATAGGGGCACAACTGTGCATAAAAATGAAGTCTGTTAAACATACACTAAACATATAACTATGTGCTATCATTTCCTTGTTTGCAGCATGGCGGACTTCTTTTTAATTATTTGCAAATGTCAATTACTCCATGAGAAAAACCAAAAGAAACTGACTGATACTGGGGCATTGTGGAAAATGGAGTGCCTGCAGTGAATTTGCATGTCCTGTAGTTTTACTCAGCAATTCAGGATAAAATTGACTTTTTGCCCCTGGTAATTTTAGTGGGGCACAGCAACATTTTACTTTAATAAGAATAAACCAGTTATAGTTATACCTCAGATCTTGTCAGTAATTCGTTCCAAAAGGCTTGTCGAGAATCGAAAACGACGAGTACCAAGCAAAATTTAGTAAATTGAATGAATCCATTCCAGACCCCCAGAAAATCCACACTGTGTAAGGCATTATATGCATTAATGGAGACAGGACAAGTTAAATGTAATATGAACTGTGGAGGTTAACGAGTGTTTGGTAGAGCAGTTTATACTGTGTAATAGCGGAGCCTTGTAGTTAATGTATAAAACATTTACATTAACTTACAGTTGGCCAAAATCATTAACACAAAGTTTATTTTATAATAAAATGTTGAAAAATCTCAAGTAATTTAGTGAGTAAAGAACTGAAAGTGAAAATTAAAAGCAAAACCCTTACTCTATTGGTGAACTCAGGGTGCTAGCATAGCTGCTAAGTTAACTGCAGCCTGTGTTTCCAGCCTATGTTTGTTTGGCTGTTATCCCTAACCTTTTTAGGACCCATGGAGACTTATTTGCACTAAGGTAGATGTAAAAATAACAAGGGCGAGTCACGCAGCACGACTCATAAAAGTTTAAGCAAGTTCGCCGAGTACCGAGCAAAGACGATATTTCTAGTCAAAATGCATTGAGAACCGAATTGTTCTGAGGTGGTCAAAAACTGAGCTACCACAGTTTATTGAAAAGAATTTTAATAGTCAAATAAGTCCTAATACGATTAAATATAAGTAATACTGTCATGTATTACTAGGTGATAATCCAAGTGACACTGGTAACAGGAAAGTGGGTGGCATCCAAAGCGAAACCACAATCTGTTTGATGTTACAAGATGGTGCAGAAATGCAGTCAGTAATACCAGGAGCTGCTTCAGAATGATCAAACCTGCAACCACAAAACTATGCCAAGCACATTACCAAACTCATAAGCCAATGAAGGAAGATGTGTGTAAATCATCTAAAAGCATAGCTTTACCACACCACCACTACATTACCGAAGCAATATCGTTCTTTATTTTCTTTATGCAGTCATTATTATCAGGTTTAAACTATCCTTGGGTGCACGGTCAAACCACAAAGCCTCATTCAATCTCATCGTAGCATATTCTTACAGCAAGAGTCAATTTGACTGACATGCAAATTGACCAGCCTTAATCTGTTGTTTTAGCGCATAAAGGCACTTGATTGGAGCGTATTTGCTCATAAGTGCTTCAAACAAAGTTTTAAGTTTCATTCTGATTCCATTCAGTAGCACTGCTCATTATGAAAAGACATCATTACTCTGTTAGGCTGATATTCATTCAAGTTGATGACAACATTAAGAGGTATCATTTCATTCATGAAGGTTTAAACACAGATAGCTTTGTAATAAAATAGTATCCTTTATTGGCACTTACATATATAGTTCCATCCTGAATGAAATGCAGTCATTCGAAGACCCATTCTGCGTTCTTCTATTTGCTTGTTAACATTATTGATCGTTCGGCATTATTGTTATGGGTTCTGTATCACTTTGAAAACTGGCATTTAATTTAGCATGGTGCCTCGGCACCAAGTAAACACGCCATAATAATGAAGAATTGCTTCAAAGTATTACAGCGATTTTAGTTAATGTGACTTGTATCCCAAATTATTTTTTGGAGAAGGAGGCTTTTCCAGCTCTTGTACACACAATTGAAACATTATAAAAAGGGGTCAGTGATTTTCAGTCAGAAAACATTTTTCATATTTTGTTTTCCTCACATTCTGCTGACAATGAAAATGTTCAGGGACAAAAACTCTTTCTGTGGCTGCCCCTGGCTCAGTAAACTGGAGGTAAAAGCAAATGTAGGGACTCTATTTCAAGCAATATTTCAAGATTCAAGAATAACCTCATTATGTCACTTACCTCTGGTTCATGTCTAATTTTTGGCGCCTTAACGAGGTTAAAAAAACAAAGACAAAAGGCAGTGACATTCATTGCTGATGCTGACATATTGTGTATTACTGAGCAACCCTCATGATGGTACAATCACATTTACATACGTACATATACAGTTTCTGTACATTTAAAGAAATTTGAGAAATAGTCAATGATTGATGATTGTTTCTGTGACGTGAAACACGTGAAGACGGGCTGTACATCATCCAGCTTTGCAAGTTCTGATTGTTCAAAAATAACGCATCAGTGTGTTTTGTGCTTGAGGCTGACGATGAGATAAACACATCAACGGAGCAAAAACCATTAGCACCAAGGCGTCAGCAGATCAGGGTCAAGATCTGCTGGGAAGGTGACCTGCCAGCTGACGAGAGAACAGAGAAGGCAACCCTGTCAGTAGGATTAAAGTGCCACCCACCGACCGGTCTGAAAACTTGGCGGCTTAATGGGGTTGAATTTCATTGCTGACAAGACATTTGTCACATTTCAAAAATAGCTGCAGAGAACATGCAGATGCTGATTAACTTTTTGGCCAGCACCCTGTTGAGGGTCCAGGTGAGATCCCTGGATGCCAAGGCACTTGGTGCTCCTTATGACCTCCACAGTATGATCTTCTGGAGGGAGTGATCACCATGGACTCTCCTGAAGTCAATAATCATCTCTTGTTTTGCCCACATTCAGAGGCAGACTGTTGTTTCTGCTCCAGCTCATCTTTGCCTCCTCTCTGTGTGCTGGTATGCTGCATTGATCTCGCTGATGAGGCTCAACACAGTTGTATCATCAGCAAACTTGATGATGTGGTTTGAACTGTACTTTGCAGAACAGTCATGGATCAGCAGAGTGAACAGCAGTGGACTGAGCACACAGCCCTAGGGGGTCCCATTGGTCAGTGTGATGGTGCTGGGAGTGCTCCTTAATGACCGATCCTGAATGACTGAGATCTCTCGGTGAGGAAATCCGGGTTATAGTTGCAGAGGGAGGTGTTCAGGCACAGAAAGCTAAGCTGTTACACCAGTTGCTGAGGGTTGATGGTGTTGAATGCTGAAGACTATAAACAGCATTGTCATATAGGGTGTTGACACTTGTATCCTCCATTGAATAGCTAGGGTGATGTACAACCTGAAATAGGGTTTTGAGGTGCATCATGATGAGCCTCTCGCAAACAATATGTCATCAGTGCCACTGGATGGTCATCTTTAAGGCAGAACACTGGCAATTTCTTCAGCACCATAACCGGGTGAACTTGAATCATATTGAGACAGTCGCACTGCTCAGGCTGATGTTGAAAATGCCTCTGAGCATTCGGCTAGGTATGTTGTTGGGTTTACTCTTTGTAGAGTTTTCCTCACTTTGCCTGGGTCGAACGTTACACAGAGCACCTGGCTGCTGGAAAGAGGGGTGGTTTTCCTGGTGGTCGTGATGGTCTGTAATTTAATCTGTACATAGGCTGGAAGTGAGGCATCACTGTCACAGGTATACCATGTTCTGTAGTTGGCGATGGCCTGAATGCCCTGCCACATACACATGGTCTCTGATTTGGATGTGGACATTCATTTTCCTAGCACAAGCACCCTTTGCTTCTTTTGTTCGAAACAGACTGGGCCTCACCGCTCTCACTGTCCTCACCATTTTTTGCAGTGCACACGCCTCTGCAGTCATCCGTGGCTGGAGTGACCAGATTTTCAATAATGACATACAGGACGCTGTGTGTACAGTATTGTAGTGTCGACATGGATGAGGAAACTTTGCTCATGCTGTTCTTCATTAAGCACCCAACACAGCACAGCCACATTACCAGTCTTAATAAATAATACATGTAGTTTTACCTGTCAGTACTTCTATATGATTGCCCACTCATTCAACACACAAGCATACACTATATGCACACTAGACAAGTACTTTTTTGGCTTCTTTGTGGTTTTTGTTTGAATATGTTGATTAATATCACTGCAACTTGCGTGAGAAATGAAACCACTCCCACGTCATTTTGAAGCTGGCTGTTAAACGTACTTGTTCATTTAGCCATCTCAGCAATAAATCAGCATCAAGTCGCATCAGTGAACGGCGGCTGATAATTGGTTAAATTATATTAATTTACAAAATCAACAAACATTATTGGCCATTTTATGGTTAGACATGTTCGGTAACTTGTGAAATAATCGGTGTGTTTCTTTCTGAATAAACGCAAGCATTTTGGGTGATGATTCTCTGCTAATGTTCATTACTATATACATTTTTCATTTTATTTGACAAATGGGACATATTTTAAAAATAAGTCGAGACACCGGGACATGGACTGAAATATGGGTTAGTCCTGGGAAAAATGGGACATCTGGTTACCATATCCATGGTTTCTATTAGGGACGTGAGTTGATGTTTTCACAGACTGAATTACGTTCTGTGAAACAGGTTATTGATCAAAAATGTTCGTTGAAATGACATTACCATACTCACATAGTCTTTTTACACTACTGTAATGTAATTAGAAAGGGTATTTTCAGAAGAAACCTGCATGTAAACGATACGTAAATGTGTCGGAGATTCCGCCAAAAACACGTGTGGAACGCTACCATCTAGACAGGTTTAAAATTGACCAGCTGTTTACAGCTGCAACATCTGGAGGTAATAGATGGAAGTTTATTTCATATTATAATTTGATATAATTGTTAAGACCTTGGTTGTTAAAGGAAATGGATGTTGATCAGGTGGTCTGTAATGGCTCTTGCATGTACTCAGCATGTTAGGTACAATCCAGCAATCCATCAGTTCATCAAAGGGGTTTTTTTTACTTACTTGTTGTACATTTTGAAGGAATTATTACATGTGTTTGGAGCTGAATGTAAAGTGGTTAAGATTCAGAACTGTTAGCTTAAAAATTTCTGACACCTACTTTACGATACTATGTGAAGTACCTACCTACACCTAACTTGGACCCAAAATCCTTTTTACTTTAATCACAGGTGGTAGTAGAATGCACAAGGTGGTGTAGAATTACTGACAATTATTACAATGCAATGCACAATGTCACCTGTGGAACAGAATGACATTTGGGATATTTGTAGCAGTAGCACAGATATGTTCAGCTGAAAACAGTTTTACATCCAAAACAGTCCTGACAAACTCCATTATAGTAAAACGAATACCACATCATACGACTTAGAATTAAGCTGAAGAGACATTGCTAAAGGGTCCAGCAGTTTTTGGTCCAGTTGTTTGGAATGTCCAGGATTTGCAAATAAACCTTCTGATTACTTGTACAGAACCTTGACTAGTGAGCCATGTCTGAGTAGTCTCTGACTTTAATATTGCAAGCTATACTAATAGGTAGATTTATCTAAATAAGTATCCAGGAAGTGTGCACTGTGTTTAAAACTTCTCTAACTCTGCTGCACCTAATACAGTTGTACCAGCACAGGAACATGGCATTACCATATCAGTGTCACAGCTGTGTGAAAAATGACCCACTGCACCAATATTACCTGATTAGTTGTATTCCTGCAGTTTTCCATTCCAACTGAGGGATTTGGTACAGGAGGCTGACTATTGTGTAGTTTTAACAGATGGCCTGTAATCAGTAACTGTATACAGGTATGTGCCGTTTAGCGACCTGTGGTACGTTCTGTGTAACAGGTTGTTGACTGTAATGGTCGTTGACTGGCCATTACCATAGTAACATGGTTTTTATGCTACTGTAATGTAAATATAAAGGGTATTTTCACAAGAAAAGTTTGTGCGCATGATACGTAAATGTGCCAGAGATGCTGATGAAAACATGAGTGATTGCTGAGTGATTGAAACGACTGATACTTTTGTTTGATGGAAGCCAAACTTGCATTGATACAGTATTAAAAGCAGCAGATCAGCCAGATGAAACAGAAACTCAATGAGTGAATGTGAAGTAGGGCTGCAACTAACGATTATTTTAATAATCGATTAATCGGTCGATTATTTTTTCGATTAATCGATGAATCGGGTAAAAAACAAAAAAAACAAAAAACCTTTCCATGTCTTTATTCAGAAATATAACATTAAATAACAGAGCAAATAAGTGCTTACAATAAATGAATAATAATAAATTAAATTTATTAATAAATTCAAATAAATTAAATAATAAAGAAAAATAAGTGCATCTCTGATGCAAACACTACATACAAACTCATTCACTCCCTTTCTTTAGGAACTTTGCATTGCAATCCAAAAATGTTATCATGTCAACATGCTCCAGGCTAAAGCTGGCTCTCTTTTTTAGAGACTATGGCCCTGTCCACACGAACACGGGTATTTTTAAAAACGTAGCTTTTTCTATGCGTTTTGATCTTTCGTCCACACGAAAACGGCGTTTTAGGTCACTGAAAACGGACTTTTTTTGCAAAACTCCTTCCAGGGTGAAGATTTTCAGAAACTCCGTTTTCAGCGTTGTCGTTGGACTGGGAAAATGGAGTTTCTTGCTTGTAACGTCACTTTGTGCGGCGTTATCTCCTTTATTTACATGAGGCAATTTTGTGCAATAGTGGACGTAGCCAAAATAGTGCCAGCTGTAACACTGCTGACCGAACTTGTTACAAATCTACAAATAGATTTACAATTATTACTTTTTCATTACACTGAAGAACAGAGGCATCAGAATGCGCTACTATATCCATCACACCCAGGCAGCAGTACCCGTCCCCAGCGTCGCCGGTTTTGGACGAGACCCGGTCGGACCTCTCGTTGGTGGGACAGCTTTCAAACGAAGTGGTTGTTGAATGAAGAAGAATGGCGAGAAAATGTTCGTATGCATAGGACGTTGCTGTTGTCGTTGAGTGAGCTGCTTCGCCGGCATATAGGACTGCTGGTTTGGCATTGCTCTTGACAGCGACTGTGTGCGTTTTTGCGTTTTCATGTGGACGAAGTTTTTTGTTTAAACAGTGCTTGTGTGGACGCGATGTTTTTTATAAACGAATTTAAACCCCCGGTTTAGAAAATACCCGTGAACGTGTGGACATAGCTTTAATGCTAGCTTGTTTTGAAGATTCCGCGTTCGCGCCGGCTCCGCCTCACTGTTCAATCGCTCGTGTTTTTTTTTTTTTCCCCAAAGCTGACCGCAAGTGCAGCAAGTAACGTAAGCGGATATGATAAGGTGGGGGACACATAAGTCATGCGACACGACAAATCGATAATGAAATTCGTTGTCAACGCTTTTAATAATCGATTTTTTCATCGATTCGTTGTTGCAGCCCTAATGTGAAGCAGTTTATGTAGTTATCAGTTAGAGACAATGTACAGGTAGTGGGGGGACAGTAGGACAGGCACATACTCTTACAAACGACATTTACAGCAAATAAGCAGACATTGGGACAAATAAGCAGTGGAAAGTCAAACACAAAACACGAGTAACTTGCACAAAAAGTCTCTAAACACATCAACCGAGTTACACACACACACACACACACACACACAAACTCCTGCCTCTGCTTGTTTTTGTTTGTTGATTGTCTGCTGAGGTGACCGTGTTGACTTCATGGCCACAGTGTCTGGACTTATAAGACAGATTTTTCTTTTTTATCATAATTTATTCTAGTTGTTAAGACCTCAGTTGTTAAAAGTGAACCGACGTTGATTGGATGGTGATTAAATGGTGCATACCTGTAAATACAAAGTATGCTTTTGCTAGGTAAGTGTACAAAATAAATTGACCACAGGGTGTACATTCCAGGAAGAAATGTACACATTCAGTGGAGTCATATAAGCAATTCCATATAGTGTTCTTAGACTAAAACCTGTAAATATGTTTAAAGTGATATAAAAGTTCTGGAGTGGCTGTGTGGTTTCAGATGTAGCCTGTCTCTTGGAATATAGCATCACATGATTAGATCATCGGAGCCAGCCTTTAGAGATCCTGCTCACGTCCTGTTCATCTCTTTATTGGATTCCGAGAATGAAAGTTTTCGTTTCGAAAAGTTCTCAGAGAAAATTTGGCTATGGCGGCAGCCACAGAAAAATGACTGATGATGTGCTTGAAAGGCTTTGACAGCTATTGCTGGTTTTCCAAATACACATTTCACTGTACTAAATAGTTTGTCACAACATTACCCAACCTTTGGTACATGTTATAGTCTATTCACTCTGTGGCCCTTTGTCACAGATAATACTTAGAGATCCGTAGCCCCCGATGTCGTTTATCTGCTGTTTATGGGGAAACTCCAAATGGAATCTGGACTCTTGTGTCTCCCTGTAATTTCCTCTTGCACATGTGCACAGGATAGCAGCGCTATTATCAGACAGGAAAACATTTTGTGGTCGCTTCATTATGGTAATGGGAATGCATGAATACAATGCACAATGTCATTGAAATTAGGCTTGATTGCAGATGGCACCTCAGGTTAATTTGCGTTCGCCTGTCTAAATGTAGCGCTTGTGTTTGTCAATGTGGCTTGAAGCTAATATCCTGTTCTCAAAGACTCGCAACCCATTCTTCTTGGGAGAGTATATTGGTGAGATGGTAACCATGCCTGTAAATATAACAGAATGAATATTTTAAGATCAAGAGTGATTCTCGTCGCGAACTGTATATTAAACAATGGGAGTTGTATTGGGGGTTTCCTAATGTAGCATGTCATGTGTAGCATGTTGCTGCATATTAGCATATTATAGCTTTAATAGATGTTTCTGAGGTGTGCATCTGTAATACACTGATATTCTGTAACTTTTTGAAAGTGTCTGTACCCTCTGTTTACGTAAATAACAGTAATTAAGAGATCCTTGACTTATTATTGTCAGCAATAATAGTCAGTGTTCAATATGAAGTTCAAAGTAAGGTCTGATTTTACAGCCGTTGGGTATATATAAGCGCAGCAGTATTAATATTTACTTGGTATTTTGGTGCTGAGCAGAAGGTGTTGTCAAAAAATGCAAAATTTAAAAGAATAAGGCTACATTCCCACAACAATCTTTTTTTGTCATATGTGACATGGATGTGTTATTTTTCTGCCATTTGTGAATGAAAAAAACTCTGAAATTTTCAGTTCAAATTTGGGCCACTTCATATGTGACATTGAAAATCCGATACAAACTCGATACGTGGCAACACGAATTCATGCGACTTTTCCAACTTGACGTTCGTTGTAAATGTGTGTTGATGAGAAGAGAAAATGGATGACACTAGGGAAGTTGTGTTTCCACCCACTACAGTTAAGTGAAGAAACTTGAGATGACGTAGGCTACCACAATTAGAATGGAAGAATTTAATTTAAGAATGTCTTTTAGCAGAATAATCTTTACAGCCATTTACAATCCTTGTAATGATTTAATAGTTGAATTGACTATTAAATCATATCTAAATGTAACAAAACCCAGTTTGTTTTGTTTATGCTTTCTTATCAGGGGGAACGAAATCTCCTGACTTGATTCGTCAATCACAGCTTGATATGTCATTGTTTATTCAGAAGACCCTTTTCCATCACCTTTTTGCACCTTGTCGTAAAACTCTTTGTGTGATATTTGGGTGTTTTTTTTTTTTTTTTCATTTTGGACTTTTTCCATTCAGGTTTTTCTTGCTCATTTTCAAAATTCGCTAAAACTTGGTAATTGGAAAACCCGCTATAGACAATTGATGTTCAAGTTAATTGCAGTAAGAGAAGTGTATGTGACATTCTTAAGAAATGGACAAAAAAATATTCCTGGATAAAAAACAGAGCTACAGGTTTAAAATGGTGCAGTATGCATGGGATGCGGGTCATGTAAATCAATTTTCATAAACTTTACCACCTGGGCCACAATAAGATGTAAAATTGGCCAAATGCTGGTCTTACATGAATGTACAGAGGTGCTTGAAAGTTTGCGAACCCTTTAGAATTTTCTATATTTCTGCATAAATATGACCTAAAACATCATCAGACTTTCACACAAGTCAAA
This sequence comes from Ancistrus triradiatus, assembly GCA_025084515.1. Classification (NCBI taxonomy): domain Eukaryota; kingdom Metazoa; phylum Chordata; class Actinopteri; order Siluriformes; family Loricariidae; genus Ancistrus; species Ancistrus triradiatus. The sequence continues at coordinate 54,559 of JAJAGP010000431.1, read as the reverse complement.
AAAGTAGATAAAGAGAACCCAGTTAAACAAACGAGATAATAATAGTATACTTGGTCATTTATTTATCGAGGAAAATGATCCAATATTATAGTGAGTGGCAAAAGTATGTGAGCCTTTTCTTTCAGTATCTGGTGTGACCCCCCTGTGCAGCAATAACTGTAACTAAACGTTTCCTGTAACTGTTGATCAGTCCTGCACACCGGCATGGAGGAATTTTAGCCCATTCCTCCGTACAGAACAGCTTCAGCTCTGGGATGTTGGTGGGTTTCCTCACATTAGCTGCTCACTTCAGGTCCTTCCACAACATTTCGATTGGATTAAGCTCAGGACTTTGACTTGGCCATTCCAAAACATTAACTTATTCTTCTTTAACCATGCTTTGATAGAACGACTTGTGTGCTTAGGGTCGTGGTCTTGCTGCATGATCCACCTTCTCTTGAGATTCAGTTCATGGACAGATGTCCTGACATTTTCCTTTAGAATTCTCTGATATAATTCAGAATTCATTGTTCCATCGATGATGGCAAGCTGTCCTGGCCCAGATGCAGCAAAACAGGCCCAAACCATGATACTACCACCACCATGTTTCACAGATGGGATAAGGTTCTTATGCTGGAATGCAGTGTTTTCCTTTCTCCAAACATAACGCTTTTCTTTTAAACCAAAAAGTTCTATTTTGGTCTCATCCGTCCACAAAACATTCTTCCAATAGCCTTTCTGGCTTGTCCACGTGATCTTTAGCAAACTGCAGATGAGCAGCAATGTTCTTTTTGGAGAGCAGTGGCTTTCTCCTTGCAACCCTGCCATGCACACCATTGTTGTTCAGTGTTCTTTTGATGGCGGACTCATGAACATTAACATTAGCCATGGCCACAATACTTTTGCCACTCACTAATATGTATTTTTGGATCTTGTTTCTCAATAAATGATTGGCAAAGTATAATATTTTTGTCTCATTTGTTTAACTGGGTTCTCTTTATCTACTTTTAGGACTTGTGTGAAAATCTGATGATGTTTTAGGTCATATTTGTGCAGAAATATAGAAAATTCTGAAGGGTTCACAAACTTTCAAGCACCTCTGTATAGTAACAGGTCTAAAGAAGTTTGTCCACATGTTGTTGGTTGCAAATGCCCCCTGCTTTAACTTATTAAAAAAACTCCAAACATTATTAAAGAATGTCAAGATGATATAAGGAGGTCAAAAAGGCCAGAGGATGGGCCACATGTACATTTTGTGTGTATACATTTTTATAATGTGTTAGTCACTGAACTGGAAAAGGAACATGAGCAACTCGTTTTGACTGTGTTTTTCACTGTGGAACAAATAATCAAATTATTAAAATCCTGCTTTAAATGCTGGGCGAATAAGCACATAATAAGGTAATATGTACAGCATTGTTTCCAGTGGCACGCTTGAGTTATAACCTTTCATTGGTAAACGGAGAAGCAGATTAAATGAACAAATCACAGTGTACATATACAAATCCAACTTGGATTGGTGTGTTGACAAAAAGATATGTGCTGTTGTTCTTTACTGTAAGGGGGTGACAGATGGATGACAGACACATATTGCATTTTAAAATGAGAGGCTTTGAGTACATGAGGTAAGATACCGCTTCTCTTCAGTGCTGTCCCAATGTACCCATCAGAATATGTCAAATTGTGCTTGAGGAAGAGAGTTCAGGTAATGTTATGGGTGCAAGAACAGGCTGCTCCAGATTTTTTGACAAGGCAAACATGGATGGGGAGGGCATATCAAAAAGACACCAGAGAAGTATCAGTGTCTTACTTGTCACGCATGCTTCCAGTAAAAGAGCAGGAAAATGCGTTGTTTGTATTCCAATTAATTATTGATGTGGACTGTTTTTACTCTTACCATCAAAGAATGGGCGCTAATTGCAGGTCTGTGATGTCCGCAGCGAGGCACCTGCAATTTGCACCAACGAGGAGCAGGGAAAAAGATAAAGGGTCACAGTATGTCAGGGATGAAGTGCATGTAGTGAGGGGGTGTGTGAGTAGGCATTTGAAAGCTCAAAGAAAAGGTAGTGTTTATTTGAACGACATTGTGAACAGTCAGAACATATTTCAGGCAAGTATTTTGTATTATTTTTGATTTCTAAAGTATTCTGGTTTTGCTTGTCTTAGAAATGTAAGCACCGACTGTCATATGTAGAATGTCTCATGGTATTTTTCCCCTTTCATCAAACCCTGTAAAGCATAAAAAAATCTGATGGCCTGGTGGCTTGGTTGAAATGTTTGTTTTATCCCTACATCTTTCCCCATTTATGTTTTGGAATGGAGACTTTAAAAATGCATCACACGTGCTAAGGGAAGGCTTTGATACACTGACATTTATTCTACGCCTGTTCTTTTATTGAGCATCAGGAGATATTTGCTGTGTTGTGTCAATGAGCGTCTATTGCTCAGTTTCAGATGGAGACCCCCTCTGTCTCTGGAGAGAGAGCCTGAAACAATGTTTACACATGGATCCTATAGACAAATTTTTTTTCAGTGCTTTCCAAGAATGCTTTTTTTTTCCCTTTCCTTTGTCTTCACCAAGCTGACAGATCATGGCCTGTGACCTGCGGCTCAGCCTCTTCTCAAAAGAGATGAGACTTAATTCAGCTGATAGGGGATGAGGTGGGTTGAGACTTTAATGTAAAAAAAAAAAAAAAAAAAAAAAAAAAAAAAATGCTTTGCTCAATCACAGGTACAACCCAAATCAGATACAGTTGTGATGGTATGGATATTGCAAATATATGCATATTCCTTACAATTCCTTTGACTTTTATTTAATTTCAGACAGTATGAACCCAAGATATTTCTTAAGACACGAGAGGGAGTGCTTTAACAGGAGATATAGGCACGGGTGTGTTGTGGCCTCGTGCCGAAGATCAGAACACCTGCGCCAATATCTCAAGTTAAAGCACACCTTTGAGTGTATTATTGCGATTATACCACAGTTCCGTTAGCGCCATTTATTGTTAGATTTTAAGATACAGAGGACAGGAAAACGATTTGCTTATCACCCTTCCACGAGGTAAAATGGTTCCATTCTAAGGTAACCTCGCTGCTAAGCCCTTCAATCATTAAAGTTGAGGAACATAATTACCAATAACTGTTTATTATACAGAAAATAAACACAAATATATCAATTGATAAGTTAGAAATGATTAAAAAGGAAGTTTATTTACATTCAGCAAATAAAATGGTTTGGGTTTATAAGGCAGGCTGTTACTAACATGCACTATTTTACCGACTGAAGCAAATCGGAGTGAGATCCCGGTGTTTACAGATTACCGTATTTTCCGGGCTATAAAGCGTTATATCAGTGATCGACTTCTAACGGGTCTACTTTCATACATAAAGCGCACCGGGTTATAAGACGCATTAAATGAAACAAAACTCTTAAGTTCCGTCGGAAGCTCAGTTTGGTCTTTATCTGGCGCAGGGCGTCTTCTTGCTTCCTCCGCTTCCGTACCCTAGATTCGTTAATGTTGAATTCTCTCACAGCTGCTCTATGTCCATGTTGTACTGCGTGACTGATAGCGTTGTGTTTGAAATCCGCTTCGAAAATAAATGAATGAATGCACGTACCCTAATGCTGAAGCACATACCGTATTACTCTGCTATGCTGCGCACTATGGTAGCCGTAAGCTTCGTAACTTACCAAGGCCGTGCTAAAACATTTAGACAGATTTATGAGCGCCGTGTACCATCTACAATCGGTTCTAGGTCAGAAAGCACAACCAGAATTAATTCATACATTAGACGCACCACATTTTAAGGCGCACTGTCGATTTTTGAGAAAATGAAAGGATTTTAAGTGTGCCTTATAGCCCCGAAAAATACGGTACATAACTGTCAGATGAATGAAGCTCCGATCAGCCGCGGATGGTGTTTAATGAAAGATGCTGAGTTTTACTCCAGCAAACGACGTCTTTGTGAGGGATGAAGTTGATTCACTTCATTTTTGTTGATGGGAGTAAAACTGATCTTCAGTGTCGTTGCTCTTCAGTCGAGCTGGGAATCCATTAAGAGTCCGGGACATTTGATTTAAAGTACTGACTTTGTTTTGCTTTTCCAGCACTTCCAAATTTTAAAAGTGATAAACCTTTGGCTCATGTTGGTCATTAATATCTTCCAAATTTAACTCATTTTCAAAACCAATATATTTTATAAAATAATTACCAGTGTTTTACGTGTCATTATACCTTGGCTGCTTTTTAGGGCGGGCGTAGCTAGGTTACGTGTGTATGCCGTGGAGTAATACTTATAGAGCATCAGTCAGTGCCGTTTTTGTCAATAATGTCATGGGAAAAACGACTGCAGGATCGGAACTTACTGTGGTATAATTGTTAAAAAACATCCATTCCTGCATTTCAGGCCTGCAACAGTTAGGACAGGGGCAATTTAGGACTAGTAATGAGGTAAAAAAAAAAAAAAAAACTAAATGATGTGATTTCAAACAAGTGATGTCAACAGGTGATTTGTAATCATGATTTTTTAGAAAAGCAGCATTCACAAAACCTGAGTCTTTGAGGAGTAAAGGTGGGCAGTGGATCTCCCCTTTACAAATTTGTAAGAAAATTATTGAAATGTTTAAAAACAATGTTCCTCAAAGAAAGACTGGAAGGGATTTACACATGTAGACAAAATAGTATAAAATAAAAGAAAACTATGATAATGATAAGTTGATATCATTGCTTGAGAGCACTGATTTTAGTGGAACACAGCTGGGAAATATGCATTGACTCAAATACAATATATTGACAGGTCAAAAGTTTGGGCACACCTGCTTAAATGCATCTTTCTTTATTTTAGCCATTTTATTCAGCTTACAGTTGCAAAAAAGGCCTTAATGGCAACAAAATAATAAAAGTCAGATATTGCAATGACCAAAAGAAGTGTTCAACTACTACAAATGATCTTAAATTTTCTGTTCTTTACAATTTTCTGCATTGATGACAGAATTTCAAACTCTCCTCATTCTTTTGCCCAGCTTCCAGAGGCAGCCACCGGGAATGCTTCTACAAGAGTCCTGAAGGAATCCCCACACGTTCTGGCTACCAGTTGGGTGCCTGCCCTCTAATCTTTGGTCTTACTCATCCAGACATACTCTATAGGTTTAAGGTCAGGTCATTATTAGTAGAAAATCTGTCACAGCATCCTTGTTTGCAAGATTATCTTCACACAACCATGAGGTGAGCTTAGGGTTGTTGTCTTGTTGGAAGCTCACCAGATGGGATGATGTGCCACTGCAAAATGCTGGGGTAGCCAAGCTGCCTCACTGTGCCTGTAATTTTATGGAAATCTCAGAAAAACACTCCACCATTACAGCACCTCCCCCATGCTTCACTGTGGGGACCACACAAGCTGGCATCATCCGTTCACCTTATCTGCATCAAAACACGATGGTTGGTGAATAAAATTTCTAATCTAAACAAAGAACAGATGTTCATTGTTCTAGGATCGACTGACTGACTGTGTCTTTTGGCCAAATCAGGTTTTTCTTGTTGCTGACATCTCTAAGATGTTTCTTTACAGCAATTCTGACATAAAGACCTAATCGTCTCTATATCTGCTGAAATTGAGTTGTGTTTGGTGTTAGAGCTTCATGAAGCATTTATTTGAGCTGTAATAGGTGGTGCTGTTAACTGCCAATTTCTTAGGCTTATTTCTTGGGATTCTAATATGCTTGTCATCAGCAGCAGATGTATTTTGTGGTCTTACTTTCCTTGGGCAGTGTTTATAAGAGCCAGTTTCATTGTAGCAGTGGATGCTTTTGGCCACTGCACTTGAAATGGTGACTATTAATATAAAAAACATTTGCTGTTTTCATAAATTATTGGCCATATTTTCTTAAAGCATTTTTGAACTAACGTTTCTCTTTGTTCTGTTCAGCTTTTTTTCGGCATATTATTGATTGTTAAAACACAAACAATGAGAGATTTTGCCAGCTATGTCCCTTGATATCCTTTCTTCCTTTGTGCAATGAAAATGATTACAGAAGGTTTTGTAGATATGTAGTTTTTCTGCGACCTGCAATCACTTTGCACTTATTCTGATTTTACCACATATTCGGTATGTTGGCTTAGTATAACTATTTTTTTTTCCTCAATAAAAGCATTTTGTATTTTGTGTTACTTGGTACTCAGCATTAATTCTTTCAAGAAGATACGTCGGGTGCCAAAAACTAGAGTGACAAGAGAAGAGAATTTTTCCCATAAGTAATAACGTACAGTGGGGCAAAAAAGTATTTAGTCAGTCACTGATTGTGCAAGTTATGGGATGAGAACTTGTGTGGGGCCCCAGATTGAGGGAGATTATCAATGGTCTTATGTCTTACAATTGCTCCCACAGTTTATTTATTCACACCAACCTGCTTGTCTATTGTAGATTCACTCTTCCCAGCCTGGTGCAGGTCTCCAATTTTCTTCCTGGTGTCCTTCGTCTTTGGTCTTGGCCATGGTTGAGTTTGGAGTCTGACTGTTTGAGGCTGTGGACAGGTGTCTTTTATACAGATAACAAGGTCAAACAGGTGCCATTAATACAGGTAACGAGTGGAGGACAGAAGAGCTTCTTAAAGAAGAAGTTACAGGTCTGTGAGAGCCAGAAATCATTCTTGTTTGTGGGTGACCAAATACTTATTTTCCACCATGATTTACAATTAAATCCTACAATGTAATTTCCTGGATTTTTTTTCTCATTCTATCTCTCATAGTTGAAGTGTACCTTTGATGGAAATTACAGACCTCTCTCATCTTTCTAAGTAGGAGAACTTGCACAATCAGTGGCTGACTAAATACTTTTTCCCCCACGGTGTGTGAGATATGGCTGTCGCCATATTGTTTATGTCATTAGTTGAATTTAATATGTTTGTTTGGAGGCCAATAGCCTCATTAATCTGCGTCTGAGCTCTTGGTTGTATTTAACGCAAACTATAGGGATTTCCACTTGTTAGGAAAATAACCATACATGGAGGGGGCGGGGCATAATGGACTATAAGCGAATCAAAAGCTGCTTATTAAAACGACAACTCTCTAAGCCAAAAAAACACGACGATCAAACTCTTTCACATTCACCATCAAACTCTCACACACACTATCAAACTCTTTCACACTCACTATCAAGCTCTCACACTCACTGTCAAACTCTTTCACATTCACTATCAAGCTCTCTCACACTCACTATCAAACTCTTTCACATTCACTATCAAGCTAACTCACACTCACTATCAAACTCTCTCACTCTCACGATCAAACTCTTTCACATTCACTATCAAGAATGCCTAATAGTTTGATAGTGTGTGTGAGAGGTAAGTTTGAATAATGGCCTAAATGGCCTCTCATCTCATATGTGTGTGTATATATATATAGTGTGTGTGTGTGTGTGTGTGTGTGTGTGTGTGTGTGTGTATATATATATCAAAGATGTACAACAGATATATAGAGATATATAGAGAACTATAACCAGTCGCTCTCAATTATTCTGTAAATCAAGAAGTTTGAGTCCCTAGAACTGCACATGACAACTTTCAGGACCATATACAGGGTCAATACACTAGTCTGCAAGAAATGAATGCCTGTGTAATGCCATGGTCTGATTTTCCAGGCCACATATCCTTTGTATGGAAGGATTATGCTGTCATTGAACTAATGTAGGTATAACATCCAGGTAACATGCAGTACAGACCATGACAAAGCAGTGGTGGCCCAGTAATTACGGTGCTGTGCTGTTGACCAACATGATGAGGGTTCAAGTCCCAGCCCTGCCAAGCCACCAGCTTTACTTCTGTGTCTCTGTTGCTACAGGTAGAAATTCTGAATAGATTCCCATCTATTAAGAAGGCCTGAAATTTTTTTTCTGGTGTTATAGCTGGGGAAACGGTTGCAGTAACATTTGCATCGTAGCAAATAACATTGGAATGTGGCTGTGTAATGACCGAAGCCTCGTTCTCCATAATGATAAAATAGTACGGCAGGCAAATATAGCGCACACCTTCAAAAGAGTGACTGAGAAAGGAAGAAATGAGAAGGAAGACGTGGAGAGTCTACAATAACACACAATCTCGCAACTGCAACACTTTTTCTGCCTCACAGGGGTGGCAGCTGCTCGAGCTGGCTATTCCCAGGAGAGTTTGATGGATTCTCCCTCTCCGGGGGAGGCAGCGACTTCTGGGCTTAAACTCGGCGCAAGCACATGCCGAGCTCTGCTACATTTGCACAGAAATGAGCCGCAAATACGCCAAATCATTCAGCCTGACCTGACCCAGGCAGATTTATTTCACCGGCTGCCATTCAGGCCTCTCTTAATTGTGCTGAATGGCAGTTTGCAGTTTTTGTTCAAATGATGTTTTCTGACATGCCCCTCCTTTCCCATAACTGATATTAAACACTGCATAGTGTATTTCATCTTCTTTTTCACCTTTATGCTTGTGGAATTTGTTGGAAGGCTTGCCCTCTATGAATCACTGTGAATTGGTTTTCTTGACATAGAGCATTTGTTATTAAGGTGAAAAAGGTGTACTTCCTTTTGATACCTCGGTACAAATTGCGCTCCATGGCGTGTCATTTCATGATTTATTTTTCCTACCTTGTTTAGTCTTATTGTCACTTTGACAATCAAAAATGTTCAAAAACCGACAAACGTCGAGATAACACCAATTTGTTTTCCACGACTAGAAAGGATATGAAGGAAAGATTCTGAAGAAAACTTCACTCTATGAGAATCCTGAAATAGGTTATAGCTTCCGTCATTTGTTACTTAACATACTGGCAACTGGTACCAAACAAATGTTAATGCCTAGGAGAATTCTCAGCGCTCAAAAAAGCTCATGCATTATTTAAACATTTCAGTCTTCTCAGACTAAATTTGTGTAATTCCATGAAAAATAAAAACAAACCAAAGTTTCCCATAAGGAGATCGTAGCAGACATTTAATAATGCATGTGACAGTCAAAGACAGGCAGACATCTAACACTAAGGGCTGTCTCTGTTCCTGAGATTACAGTGGATCTACTAACCCCAAGTCATGAAAAATGTATGTTGCTGATATTGAGCAGCCTTTATGCTTTATTTAGACTTTATTCAAATCATTTCACGCCAATGAGAAGCTGACGTTCTATAGAAATACTATGCTTATGTATGTATTTCTGTCTCTGAGACTACTGTCTTTAGGTGCACGTGCAGCTCCAGGATGCCATCTCAAGTCTCACTTTTTATATAATGGTTTTCACTCGATTATTCAATAATTCTGAATACATTTTAATGCTCGACACTTCGCTAATGTGTCTATAGAAATAGCAGGCCTGCTAAAAGTTTTGCTTTCGAAAATTTCTACTGAAACTCTTAATGTGTGTTTTGGCTGATGTGAGATTTGATACCTGCCCATTTTCTTGTTAGGAAAAAAAGGAACATTGGCACGAAGGCCTTTGTTTCCAAATGAGTCACAGATGAAAAACACCACATTAATTCGATGATGCCGTCAAGCTGTCACTAAGGTAATGAAGTTAGTCTGAACCATTCGTCATATTTTGTCATGGCTTTTCCTCATTAGTCATAGTAGCCTGTCATTAACTCCTCAGGAACTCCCTTCATCCAATAATTCTTTTTAGAGTGAGACTTGCACACTCTTGTTGACTCTCAGTAGGTAGAGGTGAGGGAAAGGGAAACAGTGGAGGTAAAGAACAAACCCTAGAACAACATGTGATCAAAATATCTACGACGTAGGCCCTTGCATACTTCCACCCTTATGGCTTCAGGTTGAGCTTGTTTCACCATGATAACCCTCTTGTGCTCAGTGGTTTATGACTGTGGCCAACACTTTTGGGATTAATTGAAACAATCACTGCGAGCAAACCTTAGTACCACTAGCAGCTCATGACCAAAAAATGTGTGGGCAAAACTAAACCATATATTCATCCCACTTCATTTTGGAAATACAGTGGTACCTCAGTTCTCGTCGTTGATTCGTTCTAGAAGACTTGACGAGAACTGAAAACACTTGAGTACTGAGAAAATTTTCCCATAAGGTATAATATAAATTGAATTAGTTCATTCCAGACCCCCAGAAAATCCACACTGTATAAGACATTGTATGCATTAATGGAGAAGTATTGTAGAGGTGCTCCCTGATTTACAAAGGGGTTATGTTCCATCAAATCCATTATGAGTTAAAAGTATCCTGAACAGATGAGTTTAATGAGCGTTAGGTAGAGCGGTCTATACTGTGTCATAGAGTTGGTGTTTAAAACACTTACTTTAACTTACAGTTGGCCAAAATCATTAACAAAAAGCTTATTTTATAATAAAATGTTGAAAAATCTCATGTAATATAGTGAGTAAGGGATTGAAAGAGAAGAGTAAAAGCAAAACACTTACTCTACTGGTGAACTCAGGGTGCTAGTATAACTGCTAATGCTTACTGCAGCCTGTGTTCTGGAGGATTCAGTTCCTTTCACTTGGCTGTCAGTACACTGTATCTGTGTACTTATTTGCGCTAAGAATGTTTGTTTATTTGGTTTGTTTAACATCGCTATCAGCATCAGTGGCTGCTCCACCCTGGGATTGAACCCAGGACCCTCCTGCTGTGAGGCGGTGGTGCTACCCACCGAGCCACCGTGCTGCCTGCACTAAGAACTGTAGAGTACTTTAGATGTAAACAACATAGACACAGCACAGATCTTCTCTGAGGCTATAGTGAATCTGAATCACTGTGTACTGAATCATGAACTGTGAATCGTAAGTCATGAATCAAGTTTTGGTTGAAATGACTTGCATGGCTTGACTCATTCAATTTTAAGCAAGTGCGCCGAGTATAAAGCAAACTTGTATAACCAAGACCGATTTTTCTAGTCAAAATGTGCCGAGAACCCAATTCGACTGGTTCCAAGGTTTTCGAGAACCGGGGTACCAATGTAATGCACTTATGAAGGACAATAAATGGCTGTACTCTGACTCTCACCAGGAGAAGTGGATGGAAAGGACCGTTTACCAGCAGGGCTGTTTTAATGCAACACATTTACTAGACTATTGGGCATCATTTACAAACTGTTTAATCCTTTAAACTGTTATCTTCAACAGATAAACATACATACACGTACATTTTGTGAAAGTAATTATTTTAAATCAAACTTAGAATCACATGGGTTTCACTTACTAGCTTATACAAATCTCTGTATTACTTACCTTATAAAAACAAAGGGTTGCACACGGATGGTTAAAAATTACCATTTACCTTTTACTTATTGTTAGAGGTCTGGGTCCTTTCTGTGTGGAGTCTGCATGTCCTCCTCGTGTGTTTACTCCAGGTACTCCGGTTTCCTCCCACAGTCCAGAGACAAGCATGTTACTAGTCTTGATGTAACCTTTTGTATAGATGGTCCCTTGTGTGAAATGGTCGCTGAAATGGTCACTGATGCTGATAGCGACGTTAAATAAACCAAATAGCCTTTAGAATCAAATGTAGGTATTTCTCTGATCGTTCTTAAAATGGTGAGCTGGTTGCCTTTCAAATCATCTTTTCATCTAACATGCACTCTCAGTTGAAAGACAGCCAGCCTATGATTTTAACAAAGCTGTTAAAATAATGAGGGCTGACACATCTGTGCTGTCTTATCCAGTACAGCTGCCTAAAAGTTGCTAAGAAGAGTTTAATAAAAGAAACCTTGCACAGTTTGAAGCAGTTATCACACTGGAGTGAACTTTAGCTTGAGGAATACTACATTTTTTAATGTGTTTGATACCCTTTGGTGCTTGTGGGGTGGACTTCATTCTGCCCACTGGGCTTCATTTACCCATGGCATCTTGAGGTACCACATTTGAAAGATGGATTTCCTGTTGAAACCCGAAATGTGCTGTAGGGCAGTGAGACACCCTGCCCCAGTAATGTGCTATGCTGTCAAACACTAAAATGTTATTTTCACTCACATCAGACTATGGCTAAGAAATGTATTCTTTAATGAATTCAAATCAACATTTAATTAATAGAAAATAATACTTAAAACAACCTGTACCTCAGTAAAAGTGATTTATAATATGGAAATATGCAGTGAAGCAGATGGGTATTTTGGTTGGGGTTTACCCCACCTGCGTTTATGAAGTAGCCATGCCTGCTTAATACCCAACTTCAATACCTGATCTCACTGACGCTCTTGTGACTGATTAAAAGCAAATTTCAAAAGTCATGTTAAAAAAACCTAGTAATCCTTCCCAGAATGTAGAGGCTGTAGAGTCAACTCCACTTTAACAAGCACACATGTAGAGTATGTCATGATTGGGCGTCCACACACTTTAGGCCATGTACTATACCTTTTCTCAGACATCAGTGATCATCAACTTTATGAAACAGTTCTTGTAAACTCAGCTCGTGTACAACCTTTTCAACAACCCTTGGGAGTAGTTTTAAATGATTTTACATTACATTAATTCCAGTTGAAATAAAAATCCAAACGATAATTTGGAGCATGTATCCCAGTAGTTATATGATTATATTAATTCCCTTTGAGGAGTTTAGATTACTTCATCGCTTTTCAGCGAATCGGCGCTGAAGCGTTGTGGGGCTAATAGAAGTCAAGTTGATTAACCTGACATTAATGTGTACTAAATGGACCAATATGTCAGTTGAAAGGTTTGTGTGGGTGTATTTTTGTGTTCCTGGTCCACTGTGTGTACATGCCATTAAATAAAGCATAATGAATCTTATTGATGCATGTCCCTGAGGGTTGGACACTCGCTAGACTGATGCAGTGTCTCTGGTATGCTCACAGATGCAGGGGGCCAGGCACCTGGAAGGGGATTAATTACAGACAGCTGCCCAGCAGTTCCGACCCCACCCCTGGGAAGGCCAGTCTACCTTCAACCCTTGTCTAAAAATATGTCTCCATCATGTGGCATTTGCTGCTTCTTTTGAGTTTTTACTAATTGTATTTCTAAAATTTAAGACCTGGAATTTGTGATCCACAAGGATGGAGGCCTACAACCTGCAGGCTGTTTGGCAAGAAGTTGTGTGGTAGAGGTTTTATTGAGGAAAATGATCCAATATTACATTTCTGTGAGTGGCAATAATATGTGAACTCTAGGAAGGGCAGTTCATTTGAATGTGAGATTAGAGTCAGGTGTTTTGATGCAGTGGGACAACAATCGTGTGTGAGAGGGCACCCTGTTGTATTGAAAGAATAGAGATCTATCAAAGTCTGACCTTCACAACATATGTTGCAGAAGTGTATCGTGACACTTACAAGGCCATCTCTCCAGAATTTGGATTTCACAAATCCACAGGCAGACAAGACTGTGTACTCATGGAGGAAATTTAAGACCATTGCTACAGTCCCCAGCAGTGGTCAACCAGCAAAGATCACTTTAAGATCAAGGTTTATAATTCTCTGCGAGGTCACAAAGGAACCTAGGGTAACTTTTAAGCAACTAAAGGCCTCTCTCATGTTGGAGAGTGTTAAAGTTAATGAATCAGGAGAGCATGGAACAAAAATGGTGTGCATGGCAGTACTGCAAATCCACTGCTCTCCAAAAAGAATATTCCTGCCGGTCTGCAGTTTGCTAAAGGTCACATGGACAAGCCAGAAAATTATTCGAAAAAATGTTTTTTTTTATTTAGTTGTTTTAGATGAGAAGCGTTATACTGTATATGGAGAAAGGAAAACACTGGATTCCGACTTGTGAAACATGGTGTGGTAGTATCTGGGCTTGGGCCTGTTTTGCTGCATCTAGTACAGGAAGGCTTACCATCATTGATGAAACAACAAAATGTTTAGGAATACATCAGGATATCTGTTCACAGACTGAATCTCAAGCAAAAACAGGCCATGCAACAAGACAAGGACCCTAAGCACACAAGTCATTTTACTATAGAATGGTAAAGAAGAATAAAGGTAACATTTTGGATTGATCAAGTCAAAGTTCCGATCTTCATCCAAATAGAAATGTTGTGGAAGGACCTGAAGCAAGCAGTCCATGTGACTAAACCAAAATCCCAAAGTCGAAGCTGTTCAGTAGAAAGGAATGGGCTAAAATTCCTCATGTGCAGGACTGATCAACAAATGTTACAGTTATTGCTGCACAGGGAGGGTCACACCAGATACTGAAAGCAGATACTGAAGGCTCACATACATTTGCCACTGAGATACAGTGGGGCAAAAAAGTATTTAGTCAGCCACTGATTGTGCAAGTTTTCCTACTTAGAAAGATGAGAGAGGTCTGTAATTTTCATCATAGGTACACTTCAACTATGAAAGAAAAATTCCAAGTAATCACATTGTAGGATTTTTAAAGAATTTAATTGCAAATTATGGTGGAAAATAAGTATTTGGTCAATAACAAAAGTTCAACTCAATACTTTGTAACATAACATTTGTTGGTAATGACAGAGGTCAAACGTTTCCTGTAAGTCTTCACCAGGTTTGCACACACTGTAGCTGGTATTTTGGCCCATTCCTCCATGCAGATCTCCTCTAGAGCAGTGATGTTTTGGGTCTGTCACTGGGCAACACGGACTTTCAACTCCCTCCACAAACTTTCTATGGGGCTGAGGTCTGGAAACTGGCAAGGCTACTCCAGAACCTTGAAATGCTTTTTACAGAGCCACTCCTTTGTTGCCCGATCGGTGTGTTTGGGATCATTGTCATGCTGGAAGACCCAGCCACCCATTTCCCTCTTTTGTTCAGTTGTCATTCTCACTGTTATATGCCTTTTTGGGATATTATTTAATTAAACTTATAAAAATTGAACATGTAAAATGTATTCAAAAACACAGATGAACGGGTAGCATGTCAAGAAAAACATCTGTTATAGGTATAATACCAGGTTGTTCAAGAAACAGTTGGTTGGGCTTCCAATATTAAATAAAGGGGTTCATAATAATGACCAAAATTATATTAGATTTATTGTAAATTCTGATGGTCAATAACATTTTAGTTTAAATAAACATTCTTTTTAACATATAAATGTTTAGACCCCAGACAGCACCAGAGTCATATTAATTTAGTGACTTTTGTAAGTTAGTAAGTATCACTAAAGTTGCAGAACTAGTTTGTAAACCCATTGTACTGACAACTTTTCAACAAACTGACTTGGAAGTCATTTTTCTGTACATTAATTCATCATTTATCGTCCATAGTATGAGCACCTGTGTAGACCATTTAGAGTTTGTGCCTCTTGCTGTATCCAAAATGTGGAACTAAATGTTGAAATGATGTGACTGTAAAACATTTGGCCCCGGGAAATGCTCGGCAACAATAATTAAGCGCTACAATAAAAATGATTAGAACTGCTTTTGACATTCTCATGGCGAATATCTTCCCCTTAATTGCAATCACAAATTTTAATGCCAGTTTTATGTGCTACGGCTATAACCTGTCTAAAGTTCAGTAGTTCTACTCTTTAAATCTGTCCCATTTCTGCAGGCGAGGAAAGGGAGGCAGAAAGAGCGGTGCTTATGAATCCTGTTGACCATTAGTGGGCTGGGCGCTGAGTGGCTAATGCCAGG
Source organism: Ancistrus triradiatus (assembly GCA_025084515.1). Lineage (NCBI taxonomy): Eukaryota > Metazoa > Chordata > Actinopteri > Siluriformes > Loricariidae > Ancistrus > Ancistrus triradiatus. Next base: position 39,058 of record JAJAGP010000431.1, on the reverse strand, counting down.
AGGATGGCCCACACCTACGTACACTCCAGGCGAGTTAGCGATTCAGCCACAGCATCTGTTGAGGACTAATGAATGTTATAACCTCATAAACATCATGAAATTGAACATTATCCCTTAATTAAAAGAACAGAGATGCATTACAGTGATTACGATGCTACAGTGGTGCATTGGTACAATGGCACACCTGCACCAGAGATCTAGCAGCAAAGCTGATGAGTAATCATCTTCTCAAACACACGGATGAATGTGTGGAAAAGTTTTGTGTGGGAAGGCTCTGTAAGCCAGTGGCTCTGTCGAACTGAGAAACACTTCCATAACCAGTGTGTCTTTAATCTTTCTGTTTTCGCCTCACAGCGAGAAGGTCCTGGGTTCGATCTTAGGTGGAGGAATCTGGGTCCTTTCTATGTGGACTTTGCAAGTTCTCCTCGTGTGTGTGTGTGTATGTATGTATGTATGTATGTATGTGTGTGTGTATATATATATATATATATATATATATATATATATATATATATATATATATATATATATATATATATATATGAGACTGGCTTCGATATAACCTTGAGTGTGATGTAATCTTGAATCTGTTGTTGAATGGCTATTGATGCTGAAGAGAGCCATTAAATAGGCTAAACAAACAAACTATTCTAAACTTTTTTCTTAACCAAGAAAACAGGGTTGGGCATTTGTATTACAGTAATTCATTTCTAATGATTGTTTGTTTTGTGTAGACTCATAAGGCTTAAAAACGATTTTTTCATCATATCATGGAGCAGTTGGCCAATTAGCTTTTCAAGTGTGAGGAGAGTCCTGACCGTACAAGACCAGAACTTCCCATTTAACCTCAAACCCCCTGAGTTCTTATCCTGTAATACCTTCATAAACTTTGAGCACTGATCCCACAGCCCGCAGTGATTCTGACATGATGCCACTCAAGCTGCAGAGGGTTTATGTCCCTCTCTTGTTTTGTGCTCCAGCTTTCTGGAGGCCTTGATGATTATAGGAGATGCACTCACTCAGCGGATGGGTAGAGTGCGGAGTCAGCCTGTGGAACAGCTGTGCAATAAAGGCCATATAAAAACAAAAGCAAGGTGCTAGGCTTGCAGTCCACCTGGAGCATACAGGGTTCGAAGTACCAAGTCCCTAAGGACCTGCTCAGCAAGGAAAGTGAACTTCTGGCACTCTGAAGGTTCTTCCAAGACTTTGGATGTGTTTGTTATTAAGTGGGATTTATAAAATATGTGTGCTACAGTGCTATCCGAACGGAAGGTAGACCAGGTAGAAAATTAAAAGCATAGCTGCTTTAGCTTTTGAAACTGGTGAAAAATAGCAGCTGGTGCTCAAGAAGGAGATTTTGGAAACAAACAGATCTTCATATTTGCATGATGCACAGTGCTGAAGCACTGGATATACCAGATGAATGCAAATGTTTATTTTGATGCCCTTTTTCTTTTTCAAAGCCACAAACATACATGTGAAAACGATTTTCAGGCAAGACTACATTGGCAAGAAAGTTCCAAATGTCCATTTGTGTTCCCTCAGCTGATCAACACCTTTGGACAGTGTGGTCATACATGTTGGTTGCAGAATCTCTCTGAATTCTGCTGTTTAACTGTTAGACACCTACTTTACTAATGCACATCTGCCTAAAATTGTTCAAAAGTCTGTCAATTTTGATCCTTTTAATTCTGCTCATAGATGGTCAAAAACAATCTCCAGACAAAATGGCTTTATTGTTTAGAATGTGTAACACTTGTTAGTTTGTTTGCATGTTTATTTTGGTTTTCAAAAATGTATACGCAGACATAAAGAAAGACAACAATAATAATAAAATAAAGCCTTAAAGTAAAAGGCATGACAATCAAAAACAAAACATACTAACCGAAATAAGCTGTAGTCCTTTCACTTCTAGGTCTAGCTAATATAGAGACGAAAACAAATCAAAACCAAACTCAACATTCCAAACGATTCATACACACTAAAAAAAATCTCAGCTTTATAAGAATTGAACATCATGTTTTTTAAAATTTGCAATTGTACCTTTTGACTGATACACAGTCTAACCTCGTTATCTCACCCCGGTAACTCGCCAAGCTCATCTCTTGGCACCTGGGATGGCAGGACGGATTTCCCTCCATGCACTTTACCTCGAAAAGCCGCCAACCTCGGCTCTCACCCTCGCCATTCTTGAAATGTGACAAATGTCTTGCCAGAAATTAAACTCTACCCCACTGAGCCGCCAAGTTTTCAGGCTGGTCAGTCTGACAGGGTCACCTTCCCTGCTGTCTCGTCAGCCGGCAGCTCACCTTCCCTGCGGATCTTGACCCTGCATACTCTGCTGATGCCTCCTTGCTGATTGCTATTGGTCCACTGACGTGGTAATCTCATCGTCAGTCTTTTAGTTGGTCTAAAACATGACCAAGACACGCTATTGATACGCTGATGCGCTTTTGAACAACCAGAACTTGCAACACCGGATGATGTACAGCCCCTGTCTGTTATTCATCGTAGACGGGACTACGTGCGCTTCGAGTCACAGAAACAATTGTCAATCACAGACTATTACTCAAATTTGCATAAATGTACATGTATGATCACACGGGCTGCTCAGTAAAACACATTATGTCAGCATCATGTATGAATGTCACTGCCTTTGTCTGCCTTTGTCTAGTTTTTTTGTAACTTCAAGTCGCCAAACTCACCTCTCGCCAAAAATAGCCGTGAAACAGATGTAGGTGAGATAATGAGGTTAGACTGTACATCTGTTTTTTATAGTTGTCCTTGCACTTTGTTTTTTAATCATACCTATTCCCCTAAGTTCATACTGGCTCTCTCTAATTTCAAACAACTTCTGAATACATTTAGGAAGTAAATTATTATGTGTTATATAGTACTATATTATCCCTTGATACTATATATGTTTGTTTGTTTTGCATATTTATTACAGTTTTCCAAAATAAACACAACAATAAAGCAGAAAAAATAATAGGCAGAACAATCAAAACAACACATAGTAACTTAAAAGTGTAGATATAGAATATGTAATCCTTTCACCGAACCGAACTCAACATTCAAACAATTAATACACAATACAATCATTTCTCAGCTCTATAAGTGCTTTGCACCATATTTTTAAACCTTTTTTTATTTGCTCAGTGAACTACATGTTCCTAATTCCTTGTCACAACTGTTCCACAGATGTACCTCTTTGACTGATATACATTTATCTTTTTTAATATTTATCCTTGGTTTTTTAAACATACCTATTCCCCCAAGTTCATACTGACTTTCTCTAATTTCAAGTAACTTCTAAATACATTTGGATAAATTATGTGTTATATAGTACTATAGTATCTATGTCAGCTAGATCACAGATTTTAGTATGTAAAACTATGTAAATGAATAAATACACAATATAACCTACTGTATATAAAGTCATGGACAGTCAAAGTGAGAATGCCACCAACTTATTCACTAGAAACCAATTTTTCACGAGACCAGCTTCTCTGTGGTTGCAGAGCAAATTAATAAAGCTAAACCATGCATTGTTTCCGAGCCTTGTTCTGTATATTAATCTTTTTTGGTCCCTTAAGTAATACGTTCCTCACTCATAATGCTGGCCATGCTTGGCCAACCATATGACACACCTGTGTGAATAAGGAGTTGAATAGCAAGCAAAAGTTACATGCGTAAAATGGTGTTTGGTACCTGCAGATCTTTTTTAAAAGAAAAAATGAATGAAAGTACAGTGAATTGGCAATGTATCAACATAAAATATTAATGTATACCCGTCAGGCGCTAGATGTGTGTAATTTAAACGGCTGAATGTCCCTTCCTTTTACTTTTGGCAGAAGGTCTTTCAAAAGACATTTGTTTCAGGTTTCTTACACCGGTTAATTGGCTTTTTTTGTGAAGAATTCACAATGGAAGTGTTTGGTTTCTGCCGGCGTATTATTTATAACCCTTCGTTTTTGACGGGAAGTTTCACTCTCCCTTTCTCTCTCTCCCGTTTGCCCCATGGAGGATGATTGATTGATTCTGTTTAACCTTGATAAGGGAGGCAATAGAAAAACAAATTGCCATATTGACACAGGCATGATGGGCCACTCAGCTCCGGTGACTGGCGAGGTGAGGCGGAGGTCGCTGCGCTCAGAGGGGAGAGAAGAAGACAGTGCTTCACAAAATCACTGCCTTTGCCAATCTTCCAGTGTACACACTGCAGCTACAGATACTAGGCTATCTCTTTTAAGGGAGAAAGTCACTTACTTGGTCTTTGTAATGCTGTGGAAGGAGTTGGTGTGGAATTTCCATAGTTCTTTAGATCCTGCTGTGCGTAAACAAATGCTGCTGTATGATCTGTGCTGTTTGTCTCAATCGTCGACGAGCTCGTGAATGCAGCATCAGTGTCTTTATCGTGTATCCCTCAATCAACTAAATGATATAGCGTGATTATGACTGATGAGGACCACACCCCCTGTAAACTGTATGTTATGACAGCTCCTCATTTCCAAGCAGAGAAAGATTATTATTTAGTCATCTCATCAATGCAATCACCACAGCACTCAATCAGGCAAAAAGAAAACAACAGAGCCATTCAGATGTATAGCTCAGTTCTTGCGATGCCTATGAAAGTTCTGCATCCATTAAATCTCTGTCGTGGCCTGCGCACATGATGGGTCACCCTCTTGCCATTCCATCTGGCTGCACCATTTAATCCTTCTCAGTGGTCCTGCCCTTCACGACTCTATTCAGAATTTCTTCAGGAATTTGCTAACTTTCTTTCCTGCTTACTACTGTCAACAGATAAGGCTTTAATTGTAGGTGATTTCAATATTCACTTTGACAATGAGCAGGATCCACTTAAAATTGCTTTCGAGTCCATCTTAGGAATCCATGGGTATCACTCAGAATGTGATGGGACCAACCCACCGCTGTAATCATACTTTAGATCTAATATTAACATTTGATATCAAAATAGATAACCTTGATGTTTTCCCCCAAAGTGATTCGATTTCAGATCACTATCTTTTAGTATTTGAGCTATCTCTAATAAATAAAATCCTTCTGCCTCGTTATCACACTAAGCACACTATCACATCTGCTACTCCAGCTGCGTTTATTAAAAACCTACCAGACTTAAAATTTAATACACCTATGGAGATAAATCATCTTGTGTAAATGAGCAATTAGAATGTGTGCTTCGCTCAACCCTGGACATGACTGCCCCTGCTAGGGTCAAACGTATTAGGGAAAAAAGGCTAGCACCATGGTATAATGACCACACCCCTACCTTAAAGCAAAGAACATGGCATTTAGAGCACAAGTGGAGACATAGTAAATTGGAGGTGTTTAAGCTTGGTTGGAGGGACAGCATGACAGAGTATAAGCATGCCCTCACTAAAGCTAAAGCTGCATACTTCTCTTCAATCATAGAGAAAAATAAGAATAATCCAATATTTCTTTTTAATACAGTCTGCAAATTAATAAAAATCCCCACAGAAAGTGATTCTCCCGTTCTGTGTCATTTTAATAGTAATGATTTTCATGACTTTTTTTAATGATAAGATAGAGAACATTAGGCATAAAACTCAATGCTCATCACATCACCAAACTATTCAGCCACCTTCCAGATGCAGCACTAGTGAAGACATCTGTTTAATGAGCTGTAAATCAAGATTAGAATCTTTTACCCCAATTACTAATACTTAACTATCCGCACTGATCAGCTCGTCTAAGTCATCAACATGTTTATTAGATCCCATTCCTACACGTTTACTCAAACAAGTAATACCTAGTATTATAGAGCCACTGTTAGTTATTTTAAAGTCATCCTTTACCTTTGGTTATGTGCCCAAATCCTTTAAAGCTGCCGTTATCAAACCACTGATTAAAAAAGCCACTCTTGACATTTGTGTGATATCTAATTATAGACCAATTTCAAATCTACCGTTTCTGTCCAAAATCTTAGAAAAAGCCGTCTATCAGCAGCTCTGCAGTTACCTCCAAAGGGATGAAATTTATGAAACATTTCAGTCTGGCTTCAGGCCCCATCATAGTACTGAAACAGCATTGATTAGGGTACTAAATGACTTGTTAATGTCCGCAGATAAGGGATGTGTTTCTTTTCTTGTTCTGTTAGATTTAAGTGCAGCATTTGACACTATAGATCATGATGTTTTACTAAACAGACTAGAAAATACTATAGGTATTAAGGGATTAGCACTTTCTTGGTTTAAATCCTACTTGACCGACCGGTACCAGTTTGTTCATATAAATAATCTAAGGTCTAAGATCTCAAAAGTGAAGTATGGCATGCCTCAGGGGTCAGTGCTTGGCCCGCTTTTATTCTCTCTGTACATGCTGCCACTAGACTCAGTTATTCGTAAACATGGCATTAGTTTCCACTGCTATGCAGATGATACACAGCTGTACATATCAGCCAAACCTAATGACAGCCTTACAATCAACAAAATTGAGGACTGTGTAAAGGAAATAAAAGATTGGATGTTATTTAATTTTCTCTTACTTAACTCAGATAAAACTGAGGTTCTATTAGTGGGACCCAAGGCTATGAGAGACAGGTTGGCTACATCTATCCTAAATCTAGGTGGCTCTCCAGTATTGCTCAGTCCGTCTGTAAAAAACTTAGGGGTCACATTTGATTCAGATCTCTCCTTTGATGCGCACATTAGCAGCATCACTCGAATTGCTATTTTTCAATTATGTAATATCGCTAAACTTAGAAATATCCTCTCTTTTAATGATGCAGAGAAACTTGTTCATGCGTTTATAACCTCAAGGTTGGATTACTGTTACTTACTGGATGCTCAAGTAAATCTATAAATAAACTTCAGTTAGTTCAAAATGCAGCTGCCTGGGTGCTAACTCGAACTAGAAAATTTGATCACATCACTACTATTCTATCATCACTACACTGGTTACCAGTCAAATTCCGCATAGATTACAAAATACTTCTTATAACTTATAAAGCTCTACATGGCCTGGCCCCACATTACCTGAGTGAACTCTTAGAGTTTTACAATCCAACTCGTCTACTTCATTCACAGCGTGCAGGACTTCTTTTAGTTCCTAGAATTAAAAAAGTCACAGCAGGGGGAAAGGCTTTCTCATACATGGCCCCCCAACTGTGGAATAAACTTCCCACTTTCGTTCAAGACTCAGACACTTTCCAAATTTTTAGGTCTAGGCTAAATACATACTTTTTACACAGGCTTTTGACTAGATTTAGACCAGGTTGCATGGTTTGGGTCACTGGGGCCGGAGTCTGGAGTCATGTCTGGCCTGCCTGCCTTGTCCGCTTGCCGGGAGTGTCGGGTGGGCGGTCTGGCTGAACTAGGCTTTGGGTCCTCGTGATCTTGACTCATGCAAACTTGCCTTAGAATAAGGGCAGAGCTGGGGGTTCATAGTCATAAAAGAGTCTTATGGTGATCAGAGACGTTGGGTTGCTGTCTTCTGCGCTCGTGGGTTTGCCAATGTCTCATGTGATCCCTCTTGGCTGTGTTTCCTTCCAGTTTCTCCTCTTTCTAGCTTTCTAGCTATGCTGCTATAGCTAATGCTGCCGGGGTCTCATGCTACACTTGGCATCAGTGATTGACATGGCATCAGTGATTGTTAATAGACACTGTGCTCTTAATCAATAACTAATTACATTTTCTGTTTTCTCTCCGAGCTGTGTTCCGGCAGTTCCGGCCCCACACATGATGTACATCTGATGGAGCTCCACTGTGCATAATTCACATTTTATTCGACCATGACTCCATGGACTTTAGTTTCGCTCTTAGATTTATCATCATACCCCGGCCACTTAATGTCGATGTGCATACTTCACATTCTATTCGAACTTTGACTCCATGACTTTAGTTCGCTCTTAGATTTATCATCTACGCCGCCCAGGGAGGTTGGGTCCCTTTTTGGGTCTTGGTCCTCCCAAGGTTTCTTCCTAGAACTAGGGAGTTTTTCCTTGCCACTGTCGCCCTAGGCTCGCTCAGTTTGGGATTGGGCGTAGTTATTAGGAGATAATCTAAACTTGTAAGGTTGCTTTGAGACAATGCTCCATTGTAAAAAGCGCTATATAAATAAATCTGACTTGACTTGACTTGACTCTTCTTCTCTGTTCCTGCATTTTTTTCCAAGGGCCCCACTGTTGTTTTTTATCATTATCTTTCTGTGGCATATGCTTATTGCACTCCTCGCACTTGACCTGTGCTTCAGATGTTCTGGCTGCTTCTGTCAACATTGGGTTTTTTTTCCCTCATGATCCAAATGTTCTCCCTTAGGAGCAAGGCTGGAAAGAGTGATGCTTCTTTTTTTGAATGTCACACAGCATATTAAGACATTTCCTCTTCACTGTCAGACAGCGGTCTAAGGAGAGTGCTGAGGCATCAGGGATGTGTTTGAAGACGAACTCCAGGGCAGCTCCTGCTGGCGCAGTCTTACTGCAACAAGGGACTTCTTACCATCTGTGATCCAGCAGTGTTGTAAGGAGGAACAATTACTGGCCATCCAGATCAAGTTTAGAAGTGCAAATTGAAGTCAGTTTGTTCTTTATTCTTCATTGTGACTCTCAGAGAGATTACAAGGATTCAGCTTGGAGCTTTGCTGCAAATATTGTTTAAGGCATTGGTTAATAGGGTGCAATGATAAATCAACTTACAGTGGTGCTTGAAAGTTTGTTAACCCTTTAGAATTTTCTATATTTATGCATTCATATCATCAACATCGTCAGATTTTCACACAAGTCCTAAGAGGAAAATTTGAGGAAAATGATCCAATATTACATATTAGTGAGTGGCAAAGTATGTGAACCTCTAGGATTAGCAGTTAATTTGAAGGTGAAATTAGAGTCAGATGTTTTCAATCAGGAGGATGACAATCAGGTGTGAGTGGGCACCCTGTTTTATTTAAAGAACAGGGTTCTATCAAAGTCTGCTCTTCACAACATGTTTGTGGAAGTGATTCATGGCACAAACAAAGGAGATTTCTCAGGACCTCAGAAAAAGTTGTTGATGCTCATCAGGCTGGAAAAGGTTACAAAACCATCTCTAAAGAGTTTGGACTCCACCAATCCACAGTCAGACAGATTGTGTACAAATGGAGGAAATGCAAGACCATTGTTACCCTCCCCAGGAGTGGTCGAGCAACAAAGATCACTCCCCAGGGTAACTTCTAAGCAACTGAAGGCCTCTGTCACATTGGCTAATGTTAATGTTAATGAACACTGAAGAACAATGGTGTATATGGCAGGGTTGCAAGGAGAAAGCCACTGCTCTTCAAAAAGAACATTGATTGTCAAACCAGATACTGAAAGCAAAGGTTCACATACTTTTGCCATTCACTAATATGTAATATGGGATTATTTTTCTCAGTAAATAACTGACCAAGTATAATATTTTTGTCTAATTTGTGTAACTGGGTTCTCTTTATCTACTTTGAGAACTTCAGGTGTGAAAACCTGATGATGTTTTAGGTCATATTTATGCAGAAATATAGAAAATTCTAAAGGGTTCACAAACTTTCAAGTGCCACTGTAGTCGACTAAAATCGACTACCAAATTAGTTCACAACTAATTGAATATTGGATTTGTCGTTGACATCATCACAAGTGTTTCTTGCTGTAACTAGGAATGTTTTAACATTACCACTTACTGGAGGGTTAACAGAAGGACAATGGCTGCCTCAAAAACAAAATCCTCAAAAGTGTGGGAGCATTTCATGCTTAACTCAAATTTGTAAATCCAATCTTAGCTGGCTATTTGTAGATCCAACCTTAGTAATGGAGTGCATCCTCCATGTTGGAGCATCTGAACAGCAACCACGTTTTCTTACTCAGTGAAGAAGATTAGTTAGCTAATGTTAAAAGCCATCCTACTTCATGGTATGAGCTGTAACATTATCTCTTTCAAAATGCATGTTCTCTTGAATCGATAATGGGGTTGGACCGGAGACGCAAGTAACTATTATTCACATTCCAAATAACATTTACAATTTTAAACATTGTATCGTTGTCTTAACGTCAAGGCCAAAGGTGCATTCAAATTCAGGGGAGCATAGAAGAACGTTTGCGAAGACTGGCAAGCAGTTTCAGGAGGTAGTTCTCCACGAACATACAGGGGAGCTGGACGAAAGGTTACCATTTGAAATGGAAGTTTTACACACAACCATTCAAATTTAACTGTTCAAAAAGAACACGTTTGGGACAAGGGTTTGTCCTGTTTGCTGAATTTGAATGTACTCCATGTTTATTGGTGGAGATACTGATTGACTGATTTGGTTCTGTTAAATTTTATTGCTGCTACTTTGTGAGTCATTGGTCTTAAATTTGTACAGGAAGAAGATATTAGAGTTGTATTTTATATATTTTCTATTAGCAGGAAAGTTCCACAAAACAGTGAGTTTCAGAATACGGTGTTCGTCTTTGTCTTCATTGTTACAGTGGGGCAAAAAAGTATTTAGTCAGCCACTGATTGTGCAAGTTCTCCGACTTAGAAAGATGAGAGAGGTCTGTAATTTTCATCATAGGTACACTTCAACTATGAGAGACAAAATGAGAAAAAAAATCCAGGAAATCGCATTGTAGGATTTTTTAAGAATTTAATTGTAAATCCTGGTAGAAAATAAGTATTTGGTCAATGAATTTGGTTCAACTCAATACTTTGTAACATAACCTTAGTTGGCAATGACAGAGGTCAAACGTTTCCTGTAAGTCTTCAACAGGTTTGCACACACTGTAGCTGGTATTTTGGCCCATTCCTCCATGCAGATCTCCTCTAGAGCAGTGATGTTTTGGGGCTGTTGCTGGGCAACACGGACTTTCAACTCCCTCCACACATTTTCTTTGGGGTTGAGGTCTGGAGACTGGCTAGGCCACTTCAGGATCTTGAAATGCTTTTTATGGAGCCACTCCTTTGTTGCCTGAGCGGTGCGTTTGGGATCATTGTCATGCTGGAAGACCCAGCCACGTTCCATCTTCAATGCTCTCACTGATGGAAGGAGGTTTTGGCTTAAAATTTTACGATACATGGCCCCGTTCATTTTTCCCTTCCCTTAACAGTCATCCTGTCGTCTTTTCAGAAAAACAGCCCCAAAGCATGAGGTTTTTACCCCCATGCTTCACAGTAGGTATGATGCAACTTAGAATTCTTCTTCCTCCAAACACGGCGAATTGAGTTTTTACCAAAAAGTTCTATTTTACTTTCATCTGATCACTTACAGGAAACAGGAACGACCTCTGTCATTGCCAACAAAGGTTATGTTACAAAGTATTGAGTTGAACCAAATTTATTGACCAAATACTTATTTTCCACCAGGGTTTACAATTAAATTCTTTAAAAATCCTACAATGCGATTTCCTGGATTGTTTTTCTCATTTTGTCTCTCATAGTTGAAGTGTACCTATGATGAAAATTACAGACCTCTGTCATCTTTCTAAGTCGGAGAACTTGCACAATCAGTGACTGACTAAATACTTTTTTGCCCCACTGTAGTTTAGTAAATGCATAAAACAAATTCAAGCTAAACATAAAGGCTGATAGCTGCATAAGAGTTATTCTAAGAGTTATTTGGTAAATACATAATCCAGATAATCGATTATTTGTTTCAATTAACAATTATAGATTATTTGACTATCAAAATAGTCGTTTGTTGAAGCTCTATTGGTCAACTAGGTCTTAGTGTTGCTTAAACACACTTGAGCATTTATAGCATTCTGCTTAGAGTTACATTTCAACAATGTTGGTTACCAAATTTTCATATTAAACTTGTGTACAAATCTGTTTGCATTTAAACATTAAAACATAGCACTAGATAAAAGTTTTAATTTGTTAGTTGTTTGTGTTTAACAAGCTTATTTTTTTATTCGTAGTTGTGCCTCTATGACTGATTGGCAAGCCGAGAGGTACAGCTTTGCCCCTGTAAATTCTGTGTATGCCCCATGACAGGTAGTCTAGAAATACCTCTGGCTGTGGGATTCTTGGACTTGCTGTGTGCATTCCTCCTTTTTTATTTCTCATTCTTGCAGGTCCATTATATAATTTGAAATATGTTTCATATAAATTCCAGTCACAGTCTACACTGTATTACGATTTAGAACATTTTAGTTTGTCATCTTCCCATAAAAAGAGAGTCAGTCCTTTATTTTTTCAAGTAATCCAAATGCATTACAGTGTGTAGGCCTGAAAGTGAAGCTGGTGGGGTTCCTAGCCCTCATGGTGGCAGCAGGCCTTTAGGAATGACATGGATGTGAAGGAGCTTTAAGGGGTCATTGGGGGAAAGGGCAGCCTAAATCCATACAGATTGGAGGTGGTAGGAGGTTCGAGGGTAGCTAGCTGAGCTCATGGGTGCTAAATTAGATATCTCCTTTGGCTGTTCGTTTGATGTCCATTAATCCGTCGTCTGGCAGACCCTATATTAACTGCTAATTAAGTACTGATACAAGGGCCAAGAGAAGTGGATAAATCTTGCGAAGGTCTGCAAAGAGTTTGGTGGGATTTAGTTTGCAACTGGTTAGAAATGAAGTTAAACACAAGTGGCTGTACGTCAGTTTTACTGTTCATTTCATTTCCAATTGATTCCTTTTTGTCTTGTCTTTCTCCTTTTCAGCATGTATTTAATACCCACCATTAGCATCAAAGGTTAACCTGTATAGGCAGATTAAATAGAATTACTAGCAGCTACTTCACGTTATTCTGCACTGCACAAGCTACCACAGTCCAAGCTCTAAGTGTTTGAAATGGCTCCATGTCGGATGTAATCCTATGGCTCTAGAACTTTGTGCCTGTAAAATACATACCTTCTTTTGTGAAAAACATACCCCATTCTCTGATCGCCCAGTACAAACCCAGTTCAGCATGCATGAGCCGAACATTCCCCAGCACCTTTGGTGAAATTCTGCCGTCACGGAGACATTGTGTGTGCTCAGAGATTTCCATTTCAAATTTATAGTGGGCCTTCAATTCAGCGTGAAATCCGCAGGGATACAAAGGGATCATCTGGAATCAGTGGACAAAGGTTATGTACCGCCCACCTTCTGGCCTTTAGCTAGAGCTCCCATGGGTTCAGCCCCTTCTTGGTTTTGGAGCACGGACTCTTAATTAAAAAGTGTCAGACATGTTATAAAAGCATTAATGTGAAATATTTTTGTAAGTTATGTTCACTGAGGCTTATTGTGATTTATTATCTGAAGACTGGCAATACTTTTTAACAAGCCATTGGGTTACGTTGTTTGAATATGATATGGTCGTGTGATTTGGATATATAACTTGTAAATACCTGTATTTATTTATATAGCATCTTACCAACACTATATCTGTTACATTTGATGCACATGCACCAATCAAAAATACATTATGTACAAAATAGTTATTGAGCAGGATCCTTAAGATGGTTATCAGCAGCAATCTGATATAGCCTGCATTCTGATACACTCCTCTTGTGTTTGCTACCTCAGCTGCTTTGTCTGTTTTGATGAACACAAAATATAGATCAAGAAGAATGATATCTCACAAAGCAAGAACAAAACAAGGCTAACGTGTCTCTACAAATAGATGTTCACCAGCATGAAGTTGCACCAAACAAACATATAGTCATAGGACACCTGTATAGTATGTTGCGATATGTCTTGAGTGCTTCCCCATGACGACGTGTGATGTCCCAGAACATAACATGTTTACTTTTTAAGGTTCTTCAAACATACGTTTGATTTGCCAAAACCATTTCATGGGTGAGTAAGATAAAAGACAACCTCAGTGAGAGAATGGAATACTGGAGTGTAAACATGACAGGGATGGTTCATAGAATTAACAGCTTGGTTTGGACCTGCGTCACAGGGTTTAACCGTAATATCTGCTTATGCCAGGCCTGGCATATAGATGTATTTTACAAGAGCATATCTGTATAATTGAACATACATACAGAGTTGCCTATCTTTCAGGAGGATTTTTAGCCCATTTCTCTGTTCATATCAGCTTCAGCTCTGAGAGGTCGGTGGGTTTCCTCACATGAACTTCTTCCATAACATTTCTATTGGATAATGGTCACTACTTTGACTTGGCCATTCCAAGGCATTAACTTTATTTATATTTTGCCATTCTTTAATAGAATGACTTTTGTGTTTGGGGTCATTGTTTGTTGCATGACCCACATTTTAACAAGATTTAGTTGTTGAACAGATGTCCTAACATTTTTCAATTAGAATTAGCATATATAATTCAGAATTCAAGCAACTTTACAAGTTTAGATTATCTGAGATGTCCAATACCAAATTGAGCAAGCCTAGGGCGACAGTGGCAAGGAAAAACTCCCTAAGTTTTATGAGTAAGAAACCTTGGGAGGACCAAGACTCAAAAAGGGACCATCTATGATAGCAAGCCATCCTGGCCCAGATGCAGCAAAACGGGCCCAAACCATGGTGTTACCATGTCTATGTCTGTGTAGGTTCTCATTCAACCAAGTCATGGTAGTCTTTACTTTTCTTTCAAGATCTACATACCACTTCTCACTTAAACATAATGATTCTCACTTGAAGCAAAAAGGTTTATTTTGGTCTGACCTGTCCTTAAAATGTTATTCCAATAGCCTTCTGGTTTATCCATGTGATTTTTAGCAAATTGTAGTGAGTTTTGTTAGGTAGACTTCCTAACACACTCTCCCAATGGCCTAACCCCTTTCCAGTCTCCAGCCCCTGGAACCTGTCACCAACCAATACCCTGGTCTTGAGCAGTACTCACACTAGGCAATCTGTAGCGTGCCCACGCCCGTTTGGCCATCAAAGCTCAGGATGGACTCGGATGCGGAACACAGCGTCATGTGCCTCTGTAAAAAAATATAGTATGTGCAGCACGAGAAGCCAAAAATCAGTGCATTGCATAATCAATACAATTATTGTAAGGCGTGTGAGAGAGCTGTGTCAGCACGCCCAAAACGTAGCCAAAAAACCCCACTAAAGTACAACCATGAAGTCCACTGTGGTGTGCAAGCGCATATCGTGATGATGATAGCATGCCCAAGCATGTTTCATTGAAGCCAGTATGAACGCGAGCCAGCTTGGAAAAGGGGAGTGGGGACAGTAGTGCACTGGCGAGGTTCAAGGCAACCAGGCTCAGTGTGAGTACGCCATTAGATGCATGGGTATGCCATAGCAAGATCATGTGGGGACAGGTACATCAGGGGCAATAGAACAACCATGTTCCCCAATTTCAACCTGTAGACCGAGTCCAGTTGTCCACCCAGGACATCCACTTCAGCCAGGAGAGTAAGGAATTGCACCTGCCCTCCACTGACCTTTGGTTGTACCTGAGAAAGTTATTATTATTTACCCTGAATGGACTGATCACTTATCTAAACCAGATACTTTACTAATAAAGTTGTAATAATTGATCAGAACATTTTAAAACGTTAATTGACTATGATGCTGATGGCTATAATGTGTACTTATGTACTTTATTTTAGTTTCAGGGTATAATGTGAAAAAGGAAATAATTTATAGAGTATGATGATTTTCTATAGGCACGCTACAATGCAATGTAATTTAGCTATATCTCCACAATGTTGATTATTTGTTAAGACTCTGCACTACAGGAGGTTGTGAGTTCAAATCCCAGCTCCACCAGGCTGCCACCATAAGACCCTTGACCAAGGTCCTTAACATTCACCTGCTCAGGTCAAGTGCAATTCACTGTAGATAAGAGTGTCCAATAAACGTAAACTAACAATTCTGGTTGTTTGTGTCTGGGTTCAGTGAACAGGTTTTATAGTCAAACTGTGTTACTGAAATGTTCAGCTCTCACTCGGCTTGCTGTTGTTTGTTTTGAGTATGTGATATCACAGGACAGGCAGGGGGTTTTGATATGATTTAGATTTAACTGAAGCGTGCAGTCCTTTTACAAGCAGATAAGAGTCATTGTTGGCAATAATTTTATCAGTCCTTTAGAAAAATTATTTCAGCATATTCATGCCTGTAGTGGTCAAATGTTGTGTAAATTATTTTTTTAAGGAACAGCTCAGGTAATGAACATTAGGTGGCCAAAACTATGTGGACACCTGTTTATCCGTCACACCCATGTGCTGTTGAATATCTGCACATGAATGTGATGGATAAACATGTTCACATACTTTTGGCCACCTACTGTTCCAAAAACAAGGCAATAATATTGTGTTATAACAACCTTTAGGCGTTTCACTCAATTCTGGAGCATGGCTGTGTGGATTCACTTTCTTTCCATCATTTGTGGGTTTGAGCTAAATGATAAAATATGGCTTAGAGTTTGTGTCCCACTTCATCCCAAAAGTGTTGGATACAGATTTTGCCAGGGTTCTTTGCAGACCAGTGAAGGTCAGTCACAAACTCAGTAAAACATGTTTAGGCACTCACTTTAAACTGATCTTTGCTTAGTCTGGAACTCTAACCCTTGAAATTCCTAATGAACTGTCCTTGTGTTGATCTTCCACTTTTGAACTAATGACTAGTATAAACAAGATAATGCAAATTCTTGCATTAGGTTAATTGATTACTCCAAACTGGCCCTGATCCGATTGTATATATGACTAGCTTTGAAAGTTCCTTGTGTATGCCTCAGCTGTTTCATTTTGTGAAGACTAAATTGTAGATGTGCCGTTCTTGCTTCTACATTAATAGTTAAAATTCATATGAACCTGAATTTGGACAGTCTGATATTATACATTTATTTATTTGTTATTATTGTTAAGGTGGTAGCCTATGAAAGTAGCACCTCTCTTCAGTTTGAGTCATTCTCCTGCCACTGTTTATCTACAGAGATGTCATGGCTGTATGATTGATTTTAAGTGTTTGCAAAGCAATACGCCTGGCTATGATAGCTGAATCCACTAGTAACAATTGGTGTCTATAATTTGGTCATGTTTGTCTTGACCCCTAATCCTTATTTTGAAAGAGATGTCTCCTGGTGTATATGATTATTAAACAATGACTATTTTGAAAACAGTCCTAAAAGCACCATGGACATCTTTAACAATACGAATGTCAGCAAAATCTACCCTCGTCTGTGCTGTTACTGATTCATTGCTGTTCAAAGCCAAAGATTTATTGAATGCACCAGTAGAACTGGCTCAAAGCACAATAAGTCAATGAATCCTCAAAGTCAATGGGTTTTAGATGTCTCTTTCCTCTAGAATATTGCCATTTGGTATTAGCTTTTCAGGCAGATGGAAAGAGAGGGAGAAGCTGGAGCGAGATCAAACCCCTGATCAGTGAAGTGGTACGAGTTTGAGAGCGCAGAGCTCGGCTAAACAGATCACTGCCTCGGAAAAGGAAGGTAATGCTGATGTGAACAAGCTCACCTGGGGACACCATAAATCACTGATCGTCCAGAAGAGCAGACAGTAGTCTGAGTCCACAGGAAGAGATAGAGAGGACAGAGAGAATACAGTGGAGGGAGGGAGAGTTCAGGGTCTGAGAAAGAAAGGTGGAAAAAGAACATGAAGAAGCAGGTTGTATGCATGTGTGAGAGAGAGAAGAATGAATGAGAGTGATAAGTGAAAAAAAATGTAGAAGAAGAAAGGAGGTGAGTGACCATAGGTCTGTGTGTGCCAAGTGAGAGTCATAATTCTGTCACTATTTAAACAAAATAAGTGTGTTAATTAACATTGTGAGCTGTGTATTTGATTGTAATCAGAGTTGTAAACTGAAGTCGCCATCTTGCCATAGATACATGGTGAAAGTTATTCCTGATCTCTACGAGAGCACCTAGGTTAACCCTCTGGGTGGCCTAATCGGTTTCTGAATGACGTGCTTACTAATTCACACCTCTGAGGTTGCCAGTTTTTCCTGAATAGAGTTCTCGGAGCACGAGTTTCTTTAATCACAACTAATCCATCCATTTAAAGCAAGCACTTCAGTTTAAGCCAGTTCGTATCTGATGAAGGAAAATACAAAATAATTAAGCTCATTTTCTGATCCAGATATGTCAAGGCCCATTAAAGGACTCTGTCTTGTTAAAATCTTTAAAGTCTAATTGAAATGTTGTTTTATGCCATGTAAAAGGGAATACAGGTATGCGCTGTTTAATGACCGCAGTGTGTTCTGTGCAACAGGCTCTTGACCGAAGTTAATGTCCAGATTGACTTACACTTTTGTTTGATGGATCCAAAAATGCTTTGATAGACAGTATTACAACAACAAGGAAGATGTACTGGATGAAACAGATTCAACAACAGAATGTGAACCAATTTATATAGTTATAGGTAAGAGGGAATATATAGGCAGTGGGGGGCAAACAAAGTTCAATTTGCAGCTTGGTACCAATAAGTAGAGAAAAATCATTCACACAAACACTAGTAACTTGCACAAAAAAGTCTCTAAACACATGAACCGAGTTAGAACACTGTGGTGGCCTAGCGGTTAAGGTACTGGACTCTGGACCAGAAGGTTCAGGGTTCAAATCCCACCTCTGCCAAGCTGCCACTGTTGGGTCCTTGAGCAAGGCCCTTAACCCACAATTGCTTGGATTGTAAGACTGTACCAATTGTAAGTCGCTCTGGGTAAGGGCGTCTGCTAAATGCTGCTAAATATGTAAATGTAAAACAGTCTCTACCCAAACTTGACTGGTGAGATAGTGAGCTTTCGAGTGAATAACGGATATCAGCTGCTCTTTAAGTCCCAAATCTGCTCGTGGATCTGAAGCACTGATTGGCTTGTGTTTCCAACTTAGCACAAGAAGCAAAACGCGTTGCAATAGAATGCAACAGAACAATGATAATACAGTGTCTTTGTCGGTTTGAGTCTGTTTACGCCCACTACAACCAGAGATAAAGAGATTTGTATTCCCTATTACAATTTATTCAAATTTTTAAGACCTTGGCCAGACATTGATCGGATGGATGGTGAACGGCACATACTTATATACCAAAGCAGGCTGTTTAGAGTAAACAGTTGCTACCTGCAATACTATACTTTTGTTTTTAAGGTAATTCAGCAGAATTAAACGAATTTCCCAGATAACACTACAACTAAGGCAGTATTTTGTTTTTCACACAACGTCTGCAGTGAAAGCATATTTTTTTTTTACTTTAATGCTCTTGTCTACAGCACAATAACCATAACCAATATCTTTTTTCTGGGAAACTTCTCTGTATCTAAAGCCAATCTGAATAGCAATGTGTGCGTTTTTGGTATTACCACTATTGGCTATGTGCATTCACCTCTGAATATAACTCTCTGGCTTTGGAAAACTTAGATTATCCTTTGTTTGTTTAATTAGCACTTAAAACTGCTGTGAGCCAAAATACATCTGAAAATAATGTGTTAAAGAAACAACCTTAAATAACCTTTAAGTCTCTCCTTGTGAGACTAAAAGAAAAACAGTGACGCAGGAACTTAAAAGCGGCTCATAATGGCATCTGAGAAACACCTTACGCAGTGGGAAACATTGTGTTTAGTCCTTTTGGCCCATCAACAGCAAATGACTCTCTTCATTACTGCATTCTCATTACTCCTTGGAACGTGAGCTTTAATGAATGCAGCCTGTGGATGTCCACACCTGAAATACATGAGGCTGTTTTCCAAATTGAATTCAGGAAAACATTGTGTGGGATTTGTTGTTTTACAGCTAATCTGTTTATGCATACATTTTCATAGAAATTCCATTTGAGACATAAAGCATAGCACATAAAATGATAGTGCTCTCGGTATCAATATGAATCACTGAGTGGGTACTTGTAATTAAAAATTAAAAAAGGACACTTCCCGTTTTTCAAAGTGCCTTCTTTGTCGAATGAGAATTTATGGTTCATAAATCATGCTAATGAGGACAATTAGCTCACACTTCCATTTAGTAGTTATGATCCCCCACACCCTGGATAGGAAAAAAGCTCTGTGCC
The DNA here is from genome assembly GCA_025084515.1 of Ancistrus triradiatus. NCBI lineage: Eukaryota > Metazoa > Chordata > Actinopteri > Siluriformes > Loricariidae > Ancistrus > Ancistrus triradiatus. Next base: position 19,186 of record JAJAGP010000431.1, on the reverse strand, counting down.
GTTGCTCTTTTGCCTACATAACTGCCACTGGGAGAATATAGATGGCTGTTTGGTATTCATCTGCCAGCTTTTATCTTCTTCCAGTACAGAAGCGCGTGCTGTTAAAGAGAGTCTTCTTTTAGTTTTCTCACAATAGAAGGACAAACACACATTTAGGAGCGGTGGGAGTCCGTGTTGGAGGTCAGATATATAGTAGGTTAAGGTTATGGGTTGCTTGTAGGCTGTAGATAAAAGGCTGAGAAGACATGGAAGGTCTTCATTGATAACTTCAAGCAGTGCCGTGCTGAAGCCTCCATGATGAATGTGTTCCTGAGATCCATACCAAACAGTCATAGTGGTTTGGTAGCCATTCCATGCTGTAATTACATGTTTGCCATGTTAAAATTTCGTTTTCTTTACATAAAACCAAAGGAAATGCCACTGAAGGTGTGGTTTTATACTACAGTGTACAGTTAATTATAGATGCTGTCCCAAAATCTTTGTACAAAAATCTAAGTCAAGATCCCAAATTGCAGCCAGAGGTGACCGTGGCAAGTACTCAGTGAGATGGTTAAGGAGGAAAGTCTGAGAGGAACCAGGCTTAAATGGAGAAACCATGCTACTATGGGTGATACTGGCCATGATTAAGTTCTCAATGGTTGTTGTCTATCTGCATATATAGGAAACTAAGCAGTATTGTGTAAAGGACATAAGATATTTTGTGTAGTATGTTTTGTTTAGTTAAACTGTTAACACAACATCTGAATCCAAAACTGTTATACATACAGATCACATTCTTGGCAGATATAATTGTGACACCTAAAAATGTCCAATGTGCAATACAGACTGTAACGTAATTCCTACTTATTGAAGTCTGTATGCAAAGTAAATCAATATTCATGAAAATAAATCCATTTAAACATAACATCAACGTATGACATAAATAAAACATCATAAATCATATATACATTTTAAGTTGACAGCAGAGATGTCCATAGTTAAAAGACAGATTTTTATTTCCTATTATAATTTGCTATAAGTATTAAGACCTCTGTAGTTGGATGTTGATCAGATCGTTGTTAAACGGTGCTTATCTGTGTTTTTCAAGTACACCGGGGTTGGATATTAGGTGTGCTGACAGTCCAGTCCGGCTTTTCAGCATTTGAGTTTGGCAAGGCCAACATACAAGACCCTACAATCAGTTTAGATAGTTAATTCTTAAGGGGCATGCTGCTTCAGAAAGGAATTTTGGGAACTTATTGGACTGTGGTCTGAGATCATAAAATTGTGCCAGTGAGTAGTCCATCTTTGTGTGTTAAGCTCACATTCTCCTTATTATGCACTACGTGGTCATGAATTATGCACGTATTTGTGACTTGTCACTCCATGACTTGAAGTGAGCAGTTGAGGGTTAAGGATTCTGCTTGGCAGAGCCATGATTTGACCCCACATCCTTCTGAGTAGTCGTCACCCCAGCAGTATATTTGAAAAATAAAACAATAAAACCCTGATTTGTGTAGGCCATGCCCTTTTAGTTTTGACTGAGAGATGTTCATTTGGTTGTGTTATCTGCAATATCAGCATTCACCTTGATTACATGGGTCATCATAAACCAGTTCAATTCCAATAATTCTCTTCGATTGAGTACGTCTTCTTCACATATGTTTCACTTTTCCAATCTATGCATGACGATTGCACGCGTAAACACCTGTGCTTTATAATTACCTACAGTTATTTTTTTAAATAAAAATGTCATTCAAGAGACCACATCATTATTAAATGCGTTCTAGCGAGCAGTTTTAATTATTTCTGCATACTGATGCATCACTCACAAGCCTACAGTTACCGCTTTCTTAAGACTTTTAGGAAGGCATTATGAAACATCGGGAATAAACACACTCTGTTGTTCAAGAAAGAGATCAACATTTGTGGGAGCTGTTTTAATCAGTCAGTTAATGGATCTGAAAGTGAAGTACCACAGCCAGGTTCTCTTTGGGTTTAGGAGTAGCTGAATAGGAGTAGCCATTTTAAGTTTTGGCATTTATGTCTGTGTAAGACTAAGAATTAATTTAGAAAGAAAAGGTCTACATTAAACATCAGGGGTGTAACAAAAAGTCATGATGTGCATCGTAGAGATTGACGATGCCACATGCGTTCTGTTTATTACATTATGTAATCTATGGGACTGTGGTAGCCTAGTGGGTAAGGTACTGGACTATGGACCAGAAGGTCCAGGGTTCAAGTCCCACCTCTGCCAAGCTGCCACTGTTGGGTCCTTGAGCAAGGCCCATAACCCACAATTGCTTGGATTGTAAGACTGTATTAATTGTAAGTCGCTCTGGATAAGGGCGTCTGCTAAATTCTGTCAATGTAAGTGTAATGTAGTTGCACTTTTTGAACACAAGTGGACAATTATGTCAGTCTCCCATATGCATTTAAAACTCCTAATTTCTTCTAATTGCAGGGGACCAAAGATTGTTTTTGTTTAGATGTTTTATACAAGAAAGGTACACATTTTGAATTGGATTTTTTTACTTGATTATTTAATACATGGTGAAGCTAAAATATAGCATTTTATGTATAATTTTAAAACTGTTTCTGTTTATTTATTTCATTTGCAGGGGACAATTTCTAGTTTAACAGCTTATTCAAGAAGTTATTTTGCATTATTTACACTTCTGAAATAAAAAATATAAGAAAATTGAATAGTGAATTGAATATTGAGTATCAGGAATCGAATCTTGAGCACAGTGTATTGTTAATCTCTACTAAACATTAAAAAATGCTTTAACTCCATATTACAATCACCTGCATCTGTAATTGTATATCTGATCATTACACAATCACAATGTTCCCATTCTGAAGTGATCAAAATAATTTTTGCTTCTTTCATTAGGGACAGTTTGCAGTTACAGATCTTACTCAAGTGGTGTTGAGTTTTCCACTGGCTTTGCTTGGGCACACATCAGTTAGAAAGCGAGTTAGCCCTCAATGACTCAGATTGTGCTAGTGGAGCAGTAGCTGGCATGTGTGATATTGTGGGTGAGAAAGTAGGATAAAATATCTTAGGGACTCATTCGAGAAAAGACAATTTTAACTTGTGTACAGTGAAAGATGGAGATAAGGATGATAAACAAGAAAGAGATAATGAATGGGAATGGTATGGCTGCTTTTTTTTGGCCCAGGTTTTAGGGGCTAGCTAAGCGTTGTGAGATATACTGATTGAATTACACCTTTCAGTATCTTCGACAAATAAATAATAGCTCAATTATCCTGCCACTATGTGGCTATCCAGTTGTTCTTTTTTCTGAAGATCACAGACTTAAGAAGAAAACAAGCAGGCTGTCTGTGGTCTGTTTTATATAGAAAGTAAAATTTGGTCCTGATTGGTCCCACTGGTACAAGCTTTGCCTTTTTAATGAATTTGTATGCAAACCGAACAAAGCCTTTTTGTCGAAACTTGGGATAAAACTGTGAATTATCATTAGATAGTTGGCTTTTTTTTATTGCAAACATTGTTGTTTCCTTGCCTGTTTCTCCTTTCCTCATCTATTGCACACTGTTTGCTGCTAATTAATTTGCAAATTTTCTTTTTAATAAAGTGCTTACAAAAAGATAATTGTGACTTTATTAACAATTTCTTGAGCAGCAGATGGACGTCTGCAGCCCTGCCATGTTGAATTAGTGATGACGGTGTCTTTTTATGTGCACTCTGCTGTGGCAACCCATAAAAATCCTCATTATGGCACTAATTAATAGTACCTTTTTCCATTGTTAGGCCCAGTTATTTTAGCTGGAATTAGTGTAATCGGAAAATATGTACCATGAAGTCAAGTTCATTTCTTGTGGAAATAATCATTGCAGTAGTTGCTATGATCTTACATATTTGGCTTATTCCGATATTATGTTCGGACTATAAAGCTTAATTAAATACCTATTTAATATGCCAAACCATCTTTGGCCTCATTTGTGTTTATTATGCATAAAAAATCAGACATTCATTGCATTTCATATCATTATGTAACTCCATTCACTTAATTCTTGCCGTTTGTTTGATTAAAAACAAATTGTTCTACTTCAGGGCCAGTAATCATGTGCATTACGTTTCAGTAAATCCGAAAACAAATAGAATGTAGTGCTTTAATTAAGTGCACGAATAACAGACCAGCAAAGTATATGGGTTAGCATGTTTGCTTGGAAATTTTGGGTTTGTCAGTCTGGCCTTGGAGGGAGTCCAGTGCTTCCCATTTATTGGCAGACATACAGACCTCCCCATGGATGAGCTAGACTACATTTACATTTACATTTACAGCATTTAGCAGACGCCCTTATCCAGAGCGACTTACAATTGATACAGTCTTACAATCCAAGCAATTGTGGGTTAAGGGACTTGCTCAAGGACCCAACAGTGGCAGCTTGGCAGAGGAGGGATTTGAACCCTGGACCTTGTGGTCCATAGTCCAGTACCTTACCCGCTCGACTACCACAGTCCCCACTACGTAAATGAAATGACAAAATGTACAAAGCTGTATAGTATATCTGTTCGTTCAGAGTAGTCACAAAGTAGGTTTCTTTTTTATTGATGTTTTTTATTTGAATATGGTTGTATTTTATTTTTTTGAAGCAAACTTAGCTTTCAGGCCAAGTTCTATTAGGTTTTATTTATTAAAGTTATATTTTATATACAGTGGGGCAAAAAAGTATTTAGTCAGCCACTGATTTTGCAAATTCTCCTACTTAGAAAGGTGAGAGAGGTCTGTAATTTTCATCATAGGTACACTTCAACTATGAGAGACAATATCAGAAAAAAAATCCAGGAAATCATTGTAGGATTTGTAAAGAATTTAATTGTAAATTATGGTGGAAAATAAGTATTTGGTCAATAACAAAAGTTCAACTCAGTACTTTGTAACATAACCTTTGTTGCCAGTGACAGAGGTCAAACATTTCCTGTATGTCTTCACCACATTTGCACACACTGTAGCTGGTATTTTGGCCCATTCCTCCATGCAGATCTCCTCTAGAGCAGTGATGTTTTGGGGCAACACGGACCTCACAAATTTTCTACGGGGTTGAGGTCTGGAGACTGGCTAGGCCACTCCAGGACCTTGAAATGCTTTTTATGAAGAAACTCCTTTGTTGCCCAAGCGGTGTGTTTGGGATCATTGTCATGCTGGAAGACTCAGCCACATTCCAACTTCAATGCTCTCACTGATGGAAGGAGGTTTTGGCTTAAAATCTCACGATACATGGCCCCGTTCATTCTTCCCTTAACATGGATCAGTCGTCCTGTCCTCTTTGCAGAAAAACAGCCCCGAAGCATGATGTTTCCACCCCCATGCTTCACAGTAGGTATGGTGTTCTTGGGATGCAACTCAGCATCCTTTTTTCTCCAGTTGAGTTTTTACCAAAAAATTCTATTTTGGTTTCATCTGACCACATGATATTCTCCTAATCCTCTTCTGGATCATCCATATGCTCTATGGCAAACTTCAGACGGGCCTGGACATGGTACTGGCTTAAGCAGGGGGGCACGCCTGGCACTGCAGGATCTGAGTCCCTCTCAGCATAGTGTGTTACTGATGGTAGCCTTTGTTACTTTGGTCCCAGCTCTCTGCAGGTCATTCATCAGGTCCCTCTGTGTAGTTCTGGGATTTTTGTTCATCGTTCTCATGATCGTTTTGACCCCACAGGATGAGATCTTGCATGGAGCCCCAGATCGAGGGAGATTATCAATGGTCTTGTATGTCTTCCATTGCTCCCACAGTTGATTTATTCACACCAACCTGCTTGCTTATTGTAGATTGACTCTTCCCAGCCTGGTGCAGGTCTACAATTTTATACAGATAACAAGGTCAAACAGTTGCCATTAATACAGGTAACTAGTGGAGAACAGAAGAGCAGTTACAGGTCTGTGAGAGCCAGAAATCTTGCTTGTTTGTGGGTGACAAAATACTTATTTTCCACCATGATTTACAATTAAATTCTTCAAAGTTCTACAATGTGATTTCCTGGATTTTTTCCTCATTTAGTCTCTCATAGTTGAAGTGTACCTATGATGAAAATTACAGACCTCTCTCAACTTGCTAAGTAGGAGAACTTGCACAATCAGTGACTTACTAAATACTTTTTTGCCCCACTGTAGTTTAATTCTTATCTCTGTTTTTTCAGTTCTACCCTGAAAGTTGTGGCCTGTCTAACCACACAGCCTGGCTATTTGTACTAACCCCTCCTAGTAAATCAGGTGGCTATAGTTAGTGTATAGTTATAGCTATAGTTAGTGCAAATAGCATGGTGTTGCTTTTTACACTTAGTGTAAATATCATCTGTATGTGTATATCTATTAACACTTATGATGTTACTATGTACACCTAGTAGCCTACAAATATTCTGGTACTTGAATTTACACTGAGTGTACATAGCATTTGCCAAATAAAAATCTGTCTTTTAACTCCACACATTGCAGCCATAAAATGGTAGACATTGTACTGCACTGCCTGACATATGATGTTACAGTATGTATGAACTTTTATTACTATGTTTTACTTAATCATTATTACAGATTCCTATGGGAATGGCATATATATGTACTGGCAGCGTTTATTACTGCATTGTTTTTTGCACTCTAGTGTAGTGCATGTGTGGTTCCAGCCCCACACATGAAGGTGTTCATCCGCTTCAGCTCCACTCAAGGTGTATCCGTCATCAGCTCCAGCCCCACCATACCTGGGCCACACCAGAGGGCAGTAACTCTCTCCCTCCTCCGGTTGACGAAGTGCCGCCAATGACTTTCCTGCTGAGACACAAAATCCAAGAGTGACTCTGTGTATCGGACTACATAATGCATGTGATATGCATATTTTACATTATTTTATTTGAACTATAAATGGCATTCGTATGTGTATGTGCCTTTCATATTGTAAATAGTACTCATCTGCTTTTGGTTTGACTCCATTACTTGTATATTCTCTCCAACCTATATCTATATAAACTGGTTCACATTCACTCACATTTGGCAGATCGTTTCTGTTGTTCGTAATGCAGTCTATCAATGTATTTTTGGATTCGGTCAAACAGTATTAGTTGTTTCAATCAATCACATTGAATTTAGTGGTTAAGAGGTGCATCTCAATACGTTTGTCTACATGGTGTGGTTTTCTCCTTTTCAATTCTAGTAGCTTCTACGAATTTAACCTTCTTTCCTAGAAGTTGCCTAGCATTGATCGTAAAGCAATAAGACAGTTACAATAAAATTAGGTAAATACATGACAAGTGCATGTTATTTAGGTTGAGGTAAGAGGGTGTCACAGTGGTGCAGTGTTTAGTGCTTCAGAGATCCCTGGGTTGATCTCTGGCCTCGACTCTGTCTGTATGTAATTCTCCCTGAATCTTTGAGTTTTCTCCAGTTGCTTTGGTTTTGTCCCACTTTCCGTAGATGTGTTATATCAGTTGGTGTCTCTAAAGTGTCCTGGTGTGTGTATACGTGTGCACGTGCATGTGTCATGCAATGGACCCATTCTAGGTTTGGTTCCTGTTTTTTAATGGTGTGAGAGCTGACATTGTCGAGTCACTCACTTTGCAAAAACAGTCAAAAACAAGCATTAACAGTTCATGTATTCACTGTGTCATGTAGCCAGGTAGGATAGACTACTGTGCATGCAACGTGCTAGCATAGGCACCACAAATCAAACGCATGACTGTTGAGTTAAAAATGAGTGAACAAACTGGAGCCAAAATACAGACACCACCAGCCTCACAGTCTATGTCATTAGATTTAGTTGCTAGATGTGGCTCATCCTCACTCACACGGAGGTGGTTTGGATTTGAAAGGCTAATGTTGCTCAAAAGAGAGCAATCTGCAAACTATGTTGGAAATCCGTTGCCGTTAAATGCAGCTTCACAATTTACTTATTTCAACCATCATGCAGAATATGAAGATTGACAAAATTCGGAAGTCTGCTGACCACAACAGGCTTAAACCAGCCAAGGTACTAGCATAAAAACACATTCAAAAAAGTGCCTTACAACAAGAAAAGCCAACAGATTACTTCTTTTTTTACATACCAGTGATTTTTCTGTTGCCTTTGAGAGACAATTTGTCATGCCTTGACTTATTGTAGTTGCCAGAACTTACAGTCGTATGAAAAAGTTTGGGCACCCCTGATAATTTATGATTTTAGTTTATAAATCATTGGTTGTTCAGATCAGCAACTTGAGTTAAATATATCATATAGCAGATGAACACAGTGATATTTGAGAAGTGAAATGAAGTTTATAGGATTTTACAGAAAGTGTGCAGTAATTATTCAAACAAAATTAGGCAGGTGCATAAATTTGGGCACCACAACAGAAAATTACATCAATATTTAGTAGATCCTCCTTTTGTAGAAATAACAGCCGCTAAACGCTTCCTACAGCTTCCAGTCTGGATTCTGGTTGAAGGTGCTTTGGGACCATTCTTCTTTAGAAACATCTCCAGTTCAGTCAGGTTTTCATGGTTTCCGAGCATGGACAGCCCACATTTTCAGTAATATTCATGTCTGGGGACTGAGATGGCCATTCCAGAACGTTGTACTGGTTCCTCTGCATGAATTGCCTTAGTAGATTTTGAGCAGGGTTTGGGGTCGTTGGCCATCGGTGCAACTTTGTCACTGATTCTTGAACATTGTTTTTTCAAGAATCCTGTCTTAGATATTAACTGGGAATCCATGCGACCCTCAACTTTAACAATATTCCTAGTACCTGCACTGGCCCACAACAGTCCCACAGCATGATGGAACACCACCAAATTTTACTGTGGGTAGCAAGTGTTTGTCTTGGAATGCTGTGTTCTTTTTCCGCTTCTTGTTATGTCCAAATAACTCAATTTTAGTTTCATCAGTCCACGGCACCTTATTCCAAAATGAAGCTGGATTGTCCAAATGTGCTGTAGCACACTCAAGTGACTCAAGTGACTCTGTTTGTGGCGTGTCTGCAGAAAAGGCTTCTTCTGCATTACTCTCCCATACAGCCTCTCCTTGTGCAAAGTGCGCTGTATAGTTGAACGATGAACAGTGACACCATCTGCAGCAAGATGAGGTTGTAGGTCTTTTGGAGGTGGTCTGTGGCTTGACTATGACTGTTCTCACCATCCTTCGCCTCTGCCTATCTGAGATTTTCTTGGTCTGCTACTTAGGGAGTTCCTAACTAGAACTGTGCCTGTGGTCTTCCATTGCCTCACTATGTTCCTCACAGTGGAAACTGACAGCTGAAATCTCTGAGAGAGCTTTTCCCTTTCCCTGAACCATGATGTTGAACAACCTTTGTTTTCAGGCCATTTGAGAGTTGTTTTGAGGCTCCCATATTGCCACTCTTCAGAGAAGATGCAAAGAGGAGAAAAACTTCCAATTGGCCACCTTAACCCTTTATCATAGTTGGACTCACTTGTGTATGTAGATCAAGGGTCAGTGAGCTTACAAAACATATTTTGTGTTCCAATAATTAGTGCTAAAGGTATTCAAATGACAAGGGTGCCCAAATTTATGCACCTGCCTAATTTTGTTTGAATAATTACTGCACACTTTCTGTAAAACCTATAAACTTAATTTCACTTCTCAAATATCACGGTGTTCATCTGCTACATGATATATTTACCTGAAATTGCTGAGCTGGACAACCAATGATTTATAAAGAAAAATCATGAAAATTATCAGGGGTGCCCAAACTTTTTCATACCACTGTATTTCAGCACTCCTTAATTATCTCTGTCAATGTTTTGGATCCATTTCAAGGTTGCAGAGTCAGGCAATAACCGAACCGGAAATCAGATCTCTAGAGTTGTGAAGCAACAGCGCTAACAATGTGTGCCATCATCTTGGCCATTTTGTATAGTGAAAAAGTAACCTTTTCCATAAAACATTCCTAAAACACCAGAACTACAGCTAGAACAACAGAATCTGTAATTAGATTGAGCTGGCAGCTTGTTTTGGAATATGAACTCCACATAAAACCCCATTAATGGAAAAGAATATAAATGTCATTGACATACTCATAAAGTGGAATCAGTAGTGTAGTGTTTCTCTGTCCATATCTGCCAGGAAGGAGAGAGAGATGAGGCCGATGAGCTGTACTTCTCCCCTCTGATCTCCAAACGGTATAAATCAGCAGCATCATTAAGCACCCACTGCTTCATCAAGGCGGGAGTCAAGCCGAACGATACGGAGGGCACACAATCACCATGAGGAATGAGCCTTTCATTTATTCCAAGCAAAATGAAATTATGCCAGAGTGGCTGAATGACGTTTACGAGCGTACAGGATCCTTGCTGTGCTTCCATGTTTACAAAATAACATGGCTTAAAAACAGCTGTTGGGCTCCCAGTACATGCACACCCATGCCTGCAGACGCTCAGAGCCCTCTTCTATCCACTTTCCATTCAGTTGAGGTTTCAGTACCATCATGGTATTAGGGAATAAGTTTGATTTGTATTCCTAGTTATTCTCCTTCTTTAAAATTCTCCCACGTGCCCACGACGAACCATTTGCAACCATGGCTCAGTAGAAATTGTCTCATGGTGTCAACAGACAAATTGGTCATTATCTGTTGTGCCCTCATCCAATTCGTATGGAGTGACCCAAAATTACAGGCTATTATGTGCCTTGCTGGAGTTGGCATGACTGTCATTTGAACCTGAATCAAAATTCAGCGGTGGACGTGTGACCTACACCCTGTGGAGCATAATAAAAAAAAACCCACACCGCTTCGCTCAACTTTCAAACGATAACTATTTCATGAAGTCTGAAAATAGTTCCATAAATGGGAGTTTGATATTGTAGAAAACATTGGCAATAAAGAGCTTGGAGCGATGTATGGGTGACCAGAGTGATAGACCTATATAACTAAGAATGATGAAAAAGGGTGGAAAGGGAAAGACTGAATAAAACAGCAAAGTACAGATGAGCATAGAGTACCTATCAGCAATCCAGCCCACCGACAGTGGTACACATGGTATCGGCATAATGTAAACTTCACTGATCATATTAGCCATGATATTAAACCAGTCAAAGTAATTATGCTGAAGGAATCATCATTATGCTGCTGTTATTGCAGCCTTCACATACACGCAAATGCAAATCTCTCTCTCTTTCACTCTCTCACTCACATACAAACACACACACAAACGTCAAGTCAAGGCAAATTTATTTAAGATAAGATAAGATAAAATGTTATTGATCCCTTTGGGAGTTTTCCCTCAGGGAAATTAAATATTTATTGGGTTGGGTATCGTTTGTATTTTAACGATTCCAAGTTTTGATTCCAAAATGATGAAAATTGTTTAAGTATTAAGAATATCTTATTTTTGTGCATTTCAGCTTCATAAGTAATCAGTTTTACATTAAGCTTTAAGTACGAAAGCAGTGGCCTAAGAACACCAAACTTCTCTGTTACTTTGGGTCACACGTAATCTCTACTGCTGAAGTGATGGTGGTCCAAAGGGAAAGTAACCCTTATTCACGTTAAGCTTTTCCTTTATAACAGATAAACTTTCCACTTAGCCTTTTCCTTTTCTTTCAAACCAGAGGCAAATCTTTGAGCATCCGTTTTCCTCTAATGCTCTAACGGAGCGTATCAAAACAAAACCACGTGATGATGTAAGTGATCGCATGATGCACCAGTCTTGATAGATAGATGCCTCCTTATTACAGATGTACAGTGAGGCAAAAAAGTATTTAGTCAGCCACTGATTGTGCAAGTTCTCCTGCTTAGAAAGATGAGAGAGGTCTGTAATTTGCATCATAGATACACTTCAACTATGAGAGAAAAATGCATAAAATCACAATGTAGGATTTTTAAAGAATTTAATTGTAAATAATGGTGGAAAATAAGTATTTGGTCACCAACAAACAAGCAAGATTTCTGGCTCTCACAGACTTCTTCTTTAAGAAGTTCTTCTGTTCTCCACTCGTTACCTGTATTAATGACACCTGTTTGACCTCGTTATCTGTATAAAAGACACCTGTCCACAGCCTCAAACAGTCAGACTCCAAACTCAACCATGGCCAAGACCAAAGAGCTGTCAAAGGACACCAGGAAGAAAATTGTAGACTTGCACCAGGCTGGGAAGAGTGAGTCTACAATAGGCAAGTAGGTTGGTGTGAATAAATCAACTGTGACATACAAGAACATTGATAATCTCCCTAAATCTGGGGCCCCTCACAAGATCTCATCCCGTGGGGTCAAAATGATCATGAGAACGGTGAGCAAAAATCCCAGAACTACATGGAGGGACCTGATGAATGACCTGCAGAGAGCTTGGACCAAAGTAACAAAGGCTACCATCAGTAACACACTACGCCGAGAGGGACTCAGATCCTGCAGTGCCAGGAGTGTCCCCCTGCTTAAGCCAGTACATGTCCAGGCCCGTCTGAAGTTTGCCAGAGAGCATATGGATGATCCAGAAGAGGATTGGGAGAATATCATGTGGTTTTTTAGTAAAAACTCAACTCGTCATGCTTCGAGGAAGAAGAATGCTGAGTTGCGTCACCATACCTACTGTGAAGCATGGGGGTGGAAACATCATGTTTGGGACTGTTTTTCTGCAAAGGGGACAGGACAACTGATCTGTCTTAAGGGAAGAATGAACGGGGCCATGTATCGTGAGATTTTAAGCCAAAACCTCCTTCCATCAGTGAAAACATTGAAGATGGAACGTGGCTGCGTCTTCCAGCATGACAATGATTCCAAACACACCACTCGGGCAATGAAGGAGTGGCTCAGTAAAAAGCATTTCAAGGTCCTGGAGTAGCCTAGCCAGTCTACAGCCCTCAGCCCCATAGAAAATTTGTGGAGGGAGTTGAAAGTCCATGTTGCCTCAAAACATCACTGCTCTAGAGGAGATCTGCATGGAGGAATGGGCCAAAATACCAGCTACAGTGTGTGCAGACCTGGTGAAGACTTACAGGAAACGTTTGACCTCTGTCATTGCCAACAAAGGTTATGTTACAAAGTATTGAGTTGAACTTTTGTTATTGACCAAATACTTATTTTCCACCATAATCTACAATTAAATTCTTCAAAAATCCTACAATGTGATTTCCTGGATTTTTTTCCCCTCTTTTGTCTCTCATAGTTGAAGTGTACCTATGATGAAAATGATCAATTATCAAATTTTGTGAATTGAAGTTTATATATTTATTTTTTTAACATGTACCCAGTTATTGGAATTTTGGAACGGTTTTGATACCCAACTTTATTTATTTGTGTAGCACAACAACAGAACTTTCAAAGAAGTTTTACCAGCACCTAGATACTCAGCCTCCATGATCAAGCCTAGGGTGACAGTGGCAAGAAAAACCTCCATAAATGTGATGAGGAAGAAACTTTGGGAGAACCAAGAGAGCCCCATTTGTCTTGGGTCTATATAGCAGATGAGAAATCACATGCAACAGCAAGACGGAGAAAGGTGAGAAGAAACCTTGAGAGGAACTAGGCAGAAATAGGGAACCCATTATCCCCTGGTTAAGACCAGAAAACAGGAGTCCTTGTCTAGTCGAATACAAATGTATTCAAACAGTGCATAAGATCTTTAATGTAGCATGTTGTGAACAAGTCTATGTGCCAGCTCTTGTAAGCTAGCTAATGTCTCTGGGTGTCCAGATGAGATGATTCACTAACTTGTTTATGGAAGCCTCTTTAACCCCATTAATAACAGGTCAAACCCAAATAATTATAATGAATAAGCTAATGAGTGCTGTGTGTATTTTTCTGCCTCTGCCTTCTCATTGTCGTGTCAAGAGCCCTACTATAGCAACCATTATTCATTAGTTAACCCACTTGTATCATCATTAATCTTGTGGTCACCACTGAAAATTACGAGTGTTTTTTTTTTTTTTACTTTTAGAATACATGCTGCGTCAGAGAAAGAGTCTGAACATAAGGCTTTAAAATCGATTAGCTATCTACTGACAGTGTTTTAAGGCACTTTGTTAAGTTTTGTGACTTGATTTTGATGTGTTAAGTGGGGGGAAATACAGAAATAGGGAATGGGGTGTTGCTGCTAAATTGAGAATGTTAAATATTGAACCAGTTGCCAGAGGGTTAATGAAATTAACATTGCAAGTAAACAGAGCTGCATGCGCTACTGAGTTTTAGCCCACCCATGCCTTGCAGACACAGTCAAACAACCTCATTACAATGCAGGGCTTTGGGGAGCTTCTCGTGAAGAGAAGGGGGGAATGTAGGGTGCCAGTCCAAGGTCAACAATGGTGCTGCCATACTTTAGACGGTTATGGAGTGTGTGTAATAAGACCACTGGATATTTAGTGGCCTTCTCTCATGCAGGAACTTTGGTTTCTAGTTTGTTTTTTCTCCACATTCAACGTGGTCTGATCTGAGCATGTGATCGCCTGCTGTTAAGAGTCACTGTGGAAACTGTTTAATTAAGAGTATTATAATATTTTTAAACAGAAAAAGCTTAAGAAGGATGATAATTGAAGACAGTTCAGAAACATGTCAACACATGGCTATAAAAAGCAATTTACACAAACTGGTATAACACTGAAGCCCATTTGAACTGCAAGAGTTACATGTTCATACGCATTAACCACAGCAAGTGGAACATATTCAATGGTCTCTGTTAAACTACAGCTGGTTATAGTTAGTATGGAAACAATAGTTTGTAAATAGCTAGCAACTAAGCTGTAGTGATGTGATTTAACCTAAAATGTTTTATTCTTGTAGTTCAGTGTTTCACTATAGAAACGCCATTACATAGACTCAATCTACTGTACATTACTGTGCAAAAGTCTTAGACCACCATTAGATTAGATGTACGATTGTTTTAGCAATGGTATAATTACCGTATATAATTATTGCTGTCTCTTTATTAGAATAAAATCAGAAATTACAGGACATGTATATGCAGGAATTATTATTATTTAAACATCTAAAATAGCAGCATCTGGCAACTTCATCATGATGCCAAGTTGACCCTTCTACAGTCCGAAGAAGCTTGACCAGGAATGGTCTTTTTGGAAGGGTATCAGCCAAGAAACCACTTTTCTGAAGAGGGAACAGGGTGAAAACATCGGTTTTGAAGATCAGTGCAAAAGAGCATTAGGGAGTGACAAATCCAAGTTTGAAAATTTTTGGGTCCAGTTGTTGACAGATATGTTAAATATGGTCATTATAAGCTTACCATTGCTAAAACAACAAATCTAATGGTGGCCCAAGAACAAGGTTATGTTTATGTATTACCGTATTTTCCGGGCTATAAAGCGCACCGGGTCATAAGGCGCAATATCAATGATCGACTTCTAACGGGTCTATTTTCATACATAAAGCGCACCGGGTTATAAGACTAATTAAATGAAACAAAACTCTTAAGTTCCGTCAGAAGCTCAGTTTGGTCTTTACCTGGCGGCAGGGCGTCTCTTGCTTCCTCCACTTCCTGTCATTGATTCGTTATGTTGAATTCTCTCGCAGCTGCTCTATGTCCATGTTGTACTGCGTGGACTGATAGCGGTGTTTGTTTTTGAAATCCGCTTCGAAAAATAAATGATTGAATGCACGTTACCCAATGCTGAAGCACATACCATATTACTCCGCTATGTTCCTGAATACGGTGGCCGTAGCTCGTAACGTTACCAAGACCGTGCTAAAACATTTTGACAGGGAATGTTTTTTGATGAGCCCCGGTGTCCAGCTATACATCGTTTAGGTCAGAAGGCTCAACCAGAATTAATTCATACATTAGACGCACTGCATTTAAAGGCGCACTGTCGATTGTTGAGAAAATTAAAGCATTTTAAGTGCGCCTTATGGTCCGAAAAATACGGTATATCTACTTTTACATGCTGGCAGCTGGAAACCAAGTATTAAATGGTATATAGGGCTTGAGAATGTGTTTTCATTTTCTGGTTTTCTCTAATATCGGAAGGCTGTCTCAAATACCAAACTGTAAATACTTTTGTTTGAATGATGATGAGGATGATGTTGATGATGTTATAATTTGCCAAATTTACCTTTGATGGTAGAAGAACCAATGAACTATACCAATAACCAATAACCGGATTTCTACTTTGCAACCAACCAGTAATTTCACAGAAGGAATTGGCGTAAAATTCAATCTTTAATAATTAAATAATGAAATTCTTAAATTCTGGATGGCATGGTGACTCAGTGGGTAGCACTGTCTCCTCACAGCGAGAAGGTCCTGGGTTTGATCCCAAGTGAAATGGTCAGGGTCCTCCCTGTGTCTGCATGGGTTTACTCTGGGTGATCCTGTTTCCTCCCACAGTCCAAAGACATGGTTTAGGTTAATTGTGAGCATATACTGCGTTTCAGAGTCTCCGCAGATTTGTTTGGTAGCCATTTTTACATTTAATTCCAAGGTTGCCAGATCAGACATGTGGAACAAGCAACCAGGTCTAAGAAAACAAACCCAAAACAAGCAAAGTCTCGTAGAATAAGCAGACCCAGCAACTGTGTTTGATTCTGCCAACTGCTTCTGGGACAGCTCTAAACTCTATTGGTTAAGTATGCGAGCATGGCCAGACTGAGAAAACTGACTGAGATCAGAGTAAGGGTGTACATGTGCTGAGAAATCCAAATGAGCGAAAATCCAACTCTCTTTATTTACTTTCTTAATCTGATTTCTAAGAAATTGGAGTATGCTGTTTACATGACCGCTTGAATAATCAGATAACTGCAGAAATCCGATTATGATGCATGTAAACGCACTCACTGATGCAGGACAAGTCCACTTGTACATTTCTAAAAGACTGCCCCTTTCTCAGCTGGGTATCAGAAATTCGTATTGACATACCTAACACGCTCTTCAAATGTAACTCCTTGTGAGGCAGTTCTTGTATCTTTGTTAATTGGACTGAGCAGTGTTTATAAATAATGCATGATGCAACCTCATGTTTATGTAGCAGGCTCAATTTGGCAAATTATGCTTTTTGCCACATTTGCCTAAGTGTCTCAATTACCTGCGTGCTCTGTCCGTAATTTAGAAGATGAGGCATTGTTTTGAAGCGCCGTTCAGTTTTGCTTCATCTGACAAGCTGATGGGATGGCAGAACTGTTTGTCTTCACTCCATAAGAGGGCTTGCACATTGCCAGCGTGGTGTTACTGTAATTATGCTCATTGCTATGGCCCACATATAGAGGCCTCTGTTAACGGACAGATTTTCACATTCTAATTCTAGTGTCTACATCCTCACACAGTTTATCATTGACTAATCTATCATCTGTAATGACATGGTGCTCTACAAAGTTCAAAATGAAAACAGACACTTAATTCTGTAGGTGTACTTGAAGGCATAATATATACTGACAACTAGTGAAGCAGCATCATTATGAATGAGTTGAGGGCCAACACTTCATTTATCTCCTCGGAAGACAAGCTCCTCGTCATTGGTCCTGACAGGTTTCTCCCTCTCGCTTCCCTCCCAAATCACAGCTGCAGGCCTTATCCACACACAAGATTCTTACAACCATACTAATCATTAGGCAGTAATCACTACATTATGTTGGTCGAGGTCATCGTACTTTGGTGCACAGGAAGCTTTAAACAAGGTGTCTTTATGCACGGGGTCGTTCTCTGCATGCAAACAATATGAAATAGTCATTAGCATGTGCAAACACAGGACTAGTAGTGTGACAGGCACAACACACACACACATACACACACAACCACACCTGCTCCAGCTCCTCTAAGTGCATTTTGTCTGCTTTGTGGCAAACGCTGGTTTGTGTGAGTCCAAGATGGCATGCTGCTCTTCAACAGGACAGATTCTTAACAGATGGGCATCTCAGGATGGTAAATCCTGTTTGACCGGCTCTTTGCTGAAAGGAGAGAAGCTTAAGAAATCAATTTCAGCCCTATTAATCTCCTCTCGGCCTTTGTATTCCTGTCTCGCCTCTTTTGCTTAATGCGGCGATAGGCATGATCCCAAATGCAGACGTATAAACTCTTCACTGATTCGTTGGTCTAGTGTTACGGGTTGTACCAAATCTGCCAAATCAAAATTGATTTGCTTCTGTTCAATACAAGCAGAAAGGAATGAAAAGTTTACCAATAACCCTTTACCTAAGTCCTAATGTATTAGATATCTGACCATGCTCGTCAAGAATAGAATATTTTTATTGTAGTCATACAAATATAACAACATTTGGTTTGCAGCCCGGAGTAGAAAAGTCCTTAAAACAGGCAAAACTGGAAAATTAAAAGTACATATTAATAGAAAATGGGAAGAGTATATTGTCATAGCAGCTTATTAAAAGAAAAAGTACTTGTATAGGTAAGCGATGTTTAACAGCAATTCGATCAAAGCCCAATTGCTTTAACGAATTGTCTTAACAATTATAACAAATTGTAACAGGAAATAACAACATGTATTTTAAATACGTACATTGCAGCTGTAAACAACTAGTCAAATTAAAAAAGGTTTAACGTGTATTTTTCATTCACTCACTCATTTACTCGGAGTCACGGGAAATCCGATGCCTAGCCTGCAGCACAGGGCACAAGGCAGGAACAACCCTAGACAGGGCGCACTAATCCATCTTAGGGCACACTCACTCAAACACTCACCCACACACTTTAGAGACACCAATAAACATGCATGTCTTTTCACAGTGGGAGTAAACCAGAGGGGGGGCATGCAGACTCCAACCAGAAAGGACCCAGAGCCACCGTGCCGCCCCATGTGTATTTTAACTGACATAAATACACTGATGTTTTGTTTACATATGTTTATTTAATTTATTTTCATGAATATTGATTTACTTTGCATTAACTACTTCAATAAGTAGGAACTGTGTTACGTTGTGTGTTGCGCACGGACACTTTTAGGTATCTCTTTTTCTCTGCCAAAAGTTTGTAGTCTGCTAAAAGGTTTAAAGTGTTTAAAAGGTGATACCGTATTTTTCGGACCATAAAGCGCACCGGGTTATAAGACGCAATATCAGCGATCGGCTGCTAACGGATCTATTTTCATACATGACGCGCACCGGGTTATAAGGCGCATTAAATGAAACAAAACTCTTAAGTTCCGTCAGAAGCTCAGTTTGGTCTTTACCTGGTGCAGGGCGTCTTCTTGCTTCCTCCACTTCCGTACCATTGATTCGTTAATGTTGAATTCTCTCACAGCTGCTCTATGTCCATGTTGTACTGCGTGACTGATAGCGTTGTGTTTGAAATCCGCTTCGAAAATGAATGAAT